>CP092095.1:23952228-24362228 GCA_029203775.1 Neoneuromus ignobilis
CAATTGTACATTTTTTATACGACGCACAGTAGAATAGAAGTCTTGTAAATGTGACATTAATTCAGAAAAAGCTTTGTTGCTCTATTTCGTACAGAATGTCATTTATTAGATGAGTTTATTAATAAATAAAAGAATTGATATCATCTCGAAAGGGTTATCATATTTTTATGAGTAATGAAAATAAATATTAATTATAAACATGTACGAAAAATACAATAACATTGCTTGAACATTTATTTCACCAAAATTTTTGTTATAACAAAAGTTTTGACGATGAAAAATCTTGTGATGTTGGGGGTAAAAATTCATTTGTGTTAAAGGATTGAAATTATATTTTTTACCAAAGTTAACAGATCAAGGTGTAGTAAATAGGCCATTCCACACTAGTCAACATGCATACAGTATTCACGTCCATTACCTCTCGTCTCACATCCTCTTATCACAAAACTCCTCCACCTAAAAAAATTAGTTTTCTCGAAAGAGGGTGTGAGACGAGCGGTAATGGGCCGTGAATACTGTATGCATGTTGACTAGTGTGGAATGGCCTAATGAATCATACAATTCATAAATAATTTTTGCAATTATCGTTCACGTAAAAACGATGGGACATTTTTGGTTACTTAATATTATAATGATAAATCGAAAACATGCAAAAAAACTACTAAAACTTTTATAATCAGTTTTTTTTAAAAAAAATGTAAATAATATAATATCTACTTGCAACTATTATTACAACACAAAGATTGAAAATTTGCTATTTAATAATTTTTCTATTACATTTATTGTAATATCAACCGAAATTTCTCTTCATTTTAATATTGGAAAACGATTAAATTTTCGCACGTACAACCGACGTCGTGAAAAATGCTAATAAACTTGTAGAATATGAACATATTTATGTAAGTTGTTTAAGTCGTAATAATAAAACATATCATACATTTACCATCAGTGGGACGAATGAATTAATATGTGTCACATTCAAGCTTCGAGTGTAATTTGTCTTCGGCTATGTTTAAAATGTCGCCAAATGTTGAAGACAATCAATCTCTCTTCTGTTTACGTAATTAAACGAAAGGCTGTTTATAAGATCCGTTACTGATTTCGCCAGTACGTAAATACTTCTATAATTAGTTTTGTTTCCATTCAAGATGGATCGACATTCAAACTGGACGTTGCACGTAGTTGTATTTACATTATATATATATATATATATATATATATATATATATATATATATATATATATGGCTCAAATGAGACTGAAGGATAGTTAATAATAGTAAGCAAATAAATATATGTCTAAATCCTTGAGATTCATTTGGGCCATCTATATATTAGGTTAGGGAAATGTCCTTTTATAGGAATACATACATACATGCATACACATATATATATATATATATATATATATATATATATATATATATATATATATACACATATATATATATATATATATATATATATATATATATATATAATATATTGTATGTGTATGTATATGCAATGAAAAAACTGTTCGTACACTTTGTAATATTTGTTTTTAAAACTAATGTGATAATTAAAACAATTACTTTTATAAAATTTTATTCATCATTGCAGCATTCAAAATATATTTCCAACCCAAATATGATTAAAATACAAAGTGAAAAATAATAAATGATGAGAACGTGTCTTATAATATTAAGAAAAAAAAATCATGCATTAAAGAAACATGGAAAATCTCTATAGAACTATTTAATAATTGAGACCGTTTTTCAAAATTTGAAATTACCGCTCTTGTAGTACAACTTTTTCTACCTGGATAGCACTGTATGCATACAATCTGAAAAATACACATATCATATGTGAACGTAAGAACATAACCTCGTTTATTTCGCTAATTCTATATGGATGACATTGGTTTTTCTGGCTACATGGAAACAAGGGAAAATAGACTATTTTTTATACGAGTTCAAACTCGGGGTTAGTGCGGCAGAAGCAACGCGTAATATTAATACGGCTTTCGATGAAGATGCTGTGAGCTAGTGTACCACCAGGTTGATTCGAAATGTTTCGTTCTACTGATACAAACCTCGAAAACTTGTTTCATGAACATGCGCCATCCGTCATCGACGATTATATTTTCAAAAATATGGTCCAAGCAGAACCAATGTTCGTTTGAATCTATAAGAATTTATCTCACACTTGGTTTAAGCTTATTTTGATAGTGTGTAGTATGTTTATACAATTTTATGATATTGAACACAGTGCCATATTATTACTATCTTGGATAAATTCACTATTGAATTTAAACTCAACGAATGAAATCAGAATACTTTTTGAGGATTCTCTGATCATTTGATTTAGAAAAGTTAAGGGGGTATTCTAGTCTAGACGTACGAATTTTAGGTGTTTTTTCAGGTGCTATAAAAAAACCAACAAATATTTTTACTATCCATTTTTTATCATTTATTGACATTTTAAGAGTATAAAAAGTATTATTAAACACAAAAAATTCAAAATTGAAAAACGTACAGGCTGGCAAAGTGGGGGTTCGAAAAAAAAGGTGTCTCCTGGTTGACGTGGTTCCAACTCTTCCAGTCATTTGAAACAATTTTTTTTTTAAATTATTGAAAAAGAAGATTGTAGTAGTATCTCCATCTAGGGAAATTTAAAAAAAAATTTTTTTCTCAAAATGGTGGCAGTGTGAAAAAACAGTCATTTTTTACCCTATTTTTTCAACTTTCGGAATTTTTTAAAAATAGTAGAAAACAAAATTTTCAAAAAATCCTAGACGGAAGCAATCAATGTTATATTGAGAAGCTCTGTACCAAATTTCAAGTAATTCGTTCCATTAGAACTTGAGATATCACGTCAATCGTGTCGAAAAAAGTAATTTCGAGAAAAACGCGTTTAAAGTTTAGAGTCGAGTTTAGACCGGATTGGTTGGCGCGTCACAAAAATAGCTATAACTCCGAAAATAATTCAAATTTCGAAAAATCCTCTTAAGGACATATTCTTAAAGGTCTAAACTTTGAAAATATGCAAAAAAAATCGATTTTTTCGAAATTCTAGACTAGAATACCCCCTTAAATTACTTGCAGTTCAGTCAAAATATATTATAAACATTAATGATGCATTTTATTATAACTTTGAGGCTAATTTTTACTTTTTCATACTTTTATTAATTTTTAATAGTAGAAATGTCGATTCAAATTTAGTTGCTTTCATTTTTGTTCCAGCATTAACTAATAAATATTTCCAAAAAAACTTGGAAATTTTATTCGAATACATATATAAGTTATTATTCTTCAGTTGATTTTTTTTTAACTTTTTCATTTCAACTTTGAGCCACTGTTTATATATAACATACATACATATATATATATATATATATATATATATATATATATATATATATATATATATATATATATATATATATAAACAGCATTTCGTCAGTATGCAAATAAAGAAAGACGTGAAATTGCAATGGTTGGCAATTACAGTACATTGACTTTCCTCTCGGCAACGTTCCACCCCGCGGTGACTTCGACAAGGTCAAAACTGCAGGCAAAGTCCGATGCTGTACGCTACTCGCCCCCTCCAATATGTCTGGCATAATTCCAGCCAGAAACACCGCCTGTCCGCTCTATCGACTCTCATTAATCCATTCTTATTTCCTACATATACATTATCTACATCTACAACACAGCTATAATTATACATTATATATATATATATATATATATATATATATATATATATATATATATATATATATATATATATATATATAAACGTACGTGTGTGTGCGTATGCGTGTATTATAATTCATTCATATCTGATTATGATGTAAGCATCAAATAACGTTTATATTTTTATCAGAGTTACGATGAAGATTGGAATGCATTCTCACATACGCACATATGTTTTCCTACATTTGAAATAAAATGATCATTGCAGATATTTTACTTATATACCAATAAATAACAAAGGTAAATTCAACTAAATTCAAATGGTTAATAAGAAAAACAATTTTGATGTTTAATTTTTCTTCGTATAGCCCAAATATCAGTCCAATTGCAAACCAATAAACTGTGGTAAAGATTTTAAAGAGCAAGAGAATCGTTTTCACTTTTTACAAGTCCCTTTTCTTTTAATTTCGAAAAAGCTCCGGAAATAAAAAAGTTTGTAGCAAATACTCTGTTGTTTTGAAAGCACATATTTATGCAAACAAAATTGTTTTTGTATATGAAAGATACTTTTTATCAAAGTTCGGGTGATTTTTTGAAAGAAATAGAGGAAGTATAGTACTCGATTCCTGTTGAATTTTGTCAAACATTTGTAAATTCAATATAGAATAGAAATAAAGAAGTAACGAGAAATAAAGAATACTCAACAAAATATTAATTAAAAAACTAAAATAAATTATATTACGAAATCGTTGTTAATTACTTATTTGCTTTTAAAAAAAATGTATTAATTAAAATCTTATGTATATTCTGCTCGTTTTGCTAATCGGTCATTGTCTAAGAAACATTGCTGTTTTCTTATTATTCACTTTACTAAGTTATTAACAAACAAAGATATGATGCAATTACATAAATTTTTGAACCGTTTCTAATTATGTGACCGTCAGTGTACGAGTATGCATAAATATGCATATTGAAAAAAATTGAAATGTTAAATACGATAGTTTCTTATATTTTTTTTATATGATTATATAAAAAATAGTTGTCTGCATATAGATCAAGTTTCAATAGAAAGTTGTTCTTTGATTTTATATTTGGTTCGTTTCTAATTTACACTCTGTTCAAAAAATACCGGAAATTGTTAAATGAAACAAAAAATATATATTTATTCAGGGAAATTTATTTTATCCCCTTCAAAATATTCCCAATCATATAGCAACGTTTAATCCAGTTCTGGAAACAATATTCATAAACCTATTTAGGAATGGTCTTCAGCTCCTTTACCGAATTCACTTTTATAACCTCTATCGTAATAAAACTCTGTCCCCATAGTGGCAGTTTTAGTCTTGGAAAGATGATTGATATATTAAATTAATTTAACAGTAAGTAGATGATTTTAGAAATTTTAAACTGATAATTTGAGCATTGAAAATGAACTATGCGAAAGACACACAACTATTCTAAATAATGATAGATTAAAAAAAAATTGAAATTAATCCCGGGTCAATGTAAGAATTTGCTGTACACCTAGTTGTTGTTTAATTGTTCACACATAGGAAAGTTATTTAGAATATTCTCTTTTAAATACTTGTGAAACAAACCCAATCTAAAACTTGTCAGTGTATCATATACGAGTGTTATTAATATTGATCTTTCTCCTGAATTTTGACATTTAAGGGGGTATTCTAGTCTAGACGAACGAATTTTAGGTGTTTTTTCTGGCGCTATAAAAAAACACAACCAATATTTTTACTATCCATTTTTGTATCAGTTATTTATTGACATTTTAAGAATATAAAAAAGTATTATTAAAAACAAAAAATTCAAAATTGAAAAAGGTACAGGCTGGCAAAGTGAGGGATCGAAAAAAAAGGTGTCTCCTGGTTGACGTGGTTCCAATCCTTCTGGTCATTTGAAACAAATTTTTTTTTTGAAATTATTGAAAAAGAAGGTTGTAGTAGTATCCCCGCCTAGGGAAATTTTAAAAAAATTTTTTTTCGCAAAATGGCGGCAGTGTGAAAAAACAGTCATTTTTTACCCTATTTTTTCAACTTTCGGATTTTTTAAAAAATAGTAAAAAACAAAATTTTCAAAAAATTCTAGGCAGGGGCAATCACTGTTATATTGAGAAGCTCTGTACCAAATTTCAAGTAAATCGGTCCATTAGAACTTGAGATATCACGTCAACCGTGTCGAAAAAAGTAGTTTCGAGAAAAACGCGTTTAAAGTTGATTCGTTCCGGCCAGACCGGATTGGTTGGCACGTCACAAAAATAGCTATAACTCCGAAAATAATTCGAATTTCGAAAAATCCTCTTAAGGACATATTCTTAAAGGTCTAAACTTTAAAAATATACAAAAAATTGATTTTTTCGAAATTCTAGACTAGAATACCCCCTTAAATGCATTAATCAACAAAACTAGAAACTAACATAACGAATACAGATCATTTCATATGAAAATAATTGGTACAACAGGGAAGGATAGGAGAGGAAGAGAAATGTACGTAGCATTAAAAAATAATTCTTTTATAAAGTCTAAACTTTGAAAATGTGCAAAAAATAACTAAATCGATTTTTTCGAAATTCTAGACTAGAATACCCCCTTAAATCATTCAAATGTCCAGTAATAACAACTAAAAGTGCTGGATCTTGTATCCAAGTCTGATCATTAAGAAATGTAACTTCACGATTTTTCATTTCTAGAAACAATTTTATCTCCTCTAAAATTACAAAAAAGTTTTTTAAAACATAATAAGAAAATAAACTCGGAATAAAATACAACATTAAAACGAATTAATTTGATCCCCAAAATCAGATGTAATTTTAACTATCAAGATGAATTTGTTTGATATAAATGAAACTTTATTTACTCTCTCTGATAATTAAAATAAAAATTTTTGACAGACTTAAAAATAAAAGAAATCTACTTTTTTTAAAAGATTTTGAAACGACTATTTTTATTTATATATGGTTTTCAAATGTACAATTAAATACTACAAATAAAAATCTTGAAAATAAAGATTCATATTTTCAACAGGTTTAACATTATTTGTCAGACATTCGAAAGAGCAAAGAATCTTTTGATGGTCTGGCAACTGATGTTAAATATATATTAATTCATAATGTAGATTATAAATTAATTAAAGTTAAAAGTCGAAATATAAAATTACACTTTGATGATAAGAAGATGCGGATGTGCAGTTGACAGGAAAACAATCATTCGTTGTAAATTGCTTTAATGTTATTTACGATAGATTGTTAGTAGAAATGAACAGACGTGTTCAAGCGTACTAAAATGTTTTAAATTATTTTGATGTTTTTACAAATTTAAATATAAATGAAACATCACTAAGAGAATATAACAGCTGTAATAAGTATTTATTCAATCGACATTTAATGTTTTTAAAAAAGGTCTAGTATCGATCTTTCTGAATAGGGAAATCATTTCAATTTTCAGCAGGATGGTCGTTATCTGCGATTAAGAGTTTAAAAAATTCTCTTTATGGGTTCCATTGTAGTGTAATGCGTCACTGCATCTAATAATATTTTTCATTTTTATTTTTAAACTTATGTAAATAAATTTAAATTACTTTATGATCAATAGTAAAATAATATAATTTAAGGGGTTATACGCAGTTGCGAGGCGCAAAAACGACGTTTTTTTAGGAATTTTTTTTAGGAACAGTATTTATTTTGCAATTACAAATTATGGTTATTTGAATAGATCCTACTTTCAAGAATAAAATAACATATCGATCATAAAAAAATATTGAAGTGCACCGCTCCTGCAGACGATGTCCCGAACGACCTCCAAAAAAAGGCGCTTGGCGGTGATCTCCATATCGGCGGTTTGGATTATTTGAAATCAAAAAATATGGTCAATTCTTTTAAAGGATAGATTAATGCAGGTATTGAACGAAGGAATAATAAAAATTTTCATTTTTGACAAAATGGCGTCTACTTGAAAAAAATTTTTCGTTTTCTACTAAAATTTTCGCTCCGAATTGTTTAAAAAAAATAGTAATAATTTTTGTAAACCTTATTCCTTCGTTCAATACCTGAGGAATATATTTTAGAAGATTGTGTGAAAATTTGAGACCGATCGGTTCAGCCATTTCTGAGATATCGAGATCACCGACTATGAAAACACCGTTTTGAGATAAACGCGTTTGAAGTTTCGGAAGTAGTTTACACATAGTTAAAATTTTTTTACAAATTCAGGTGTATATCCGAAAATATTATCGGATTTACTTCAAATTTTCACAGAATATACTCAAATATATGTGCATTCCGAAAATGCAAAAAAAAAATCGATTTTTTGACATTTCTAACTGCGTATAACCCCTTAATTCAAATAACAACTTCTTAACTAGTCAGATCATTAAAAAACTTATTTATTTTTCTTCATTCTTTAAATAAATAACATACTTTATACTGATTGAAAAACTGTTAGAAAACATAAATTCATACGTATTTTTTATTATTTATCTATATCATCCGTGAATGAAATTTAACGAATGCTCATATGACATATATATATATATATATATATATATATATATATATATATATATATATATATATATATAATCCAGGTATAAAACAAGGTTGGGCTCATCACATTCCATTCTCACATTCCGTAGTGGCGGTCAACGGTAAATTTGATAATCGCAATGTAAGAGGGTGAGTTAGATCTAAGTTAGAATGAATTATGTATATATATATATATATATATATATATATATATATAAAGGTAGATAAAATTTTAAAATAGTGATTTCGTTATAATAATCGGCTTTATAAAAAATGTTTTATAAAAGTCAAAAGTGAAAGGATAAATGATGCTATATTTTACCTATCTGACGATAAAGGCGACATTCTTGACCGTACTATCATCTATTTATTAAGAATGTATTTCAAATTTTTAACCGTACTTTTAAATACATAAATTACAATATATATATATTGTTTTATCTAATTCTTCTATTTTCTTTTCAAATTCATCTTGGCTTGACAAGACAATAATAATGTCGTCAGGAAATCTTAAATGACTAAGCATTTATATACATCGAGAAGCATTCCTAAAATCGGCGACTCAAAATGGAAAAAAGTAAATCAAGCATCATAAAAATAAAAGCTATAAAATTGAAATAATTGAGAAAAGAGCTATATTTTTTATTTACTAATTGTTAATATTTATTTTTAAATATTTAAATTATTTTATAAATACATATGTAACTACTTATGTATATACACTTAACTAAAAATTAATATATACATAAAGCTTTCAAATTCATAGAAAAAATTGCATGTTATGATGTACTACATATATTAATCTTCAGAACTATCATCATTCGATGAAGTAATTTCTGATCCACAACAGTTTGAGTTTGGTTCAAGCTCCTGGGCAGTGATGATTTGGTCTCGATTTGTATAGGGTTTCTGCATATTCTTTTTCGGAAATTGGCTTGAAAAATGATTCCGTTTGCTTATTCGTTAAGTTCACTCTTGTCTTTACATAACAGTCTTTATGTTATCCCACGCTATTATAAATTGAGTGTCTTATTGACTCGAATATTGGCATGTTTTTGTTATATTCTTTAAAAATTATCAATAGCCTGATCTATATAATTAAGTGCTTTACATAAACTTTTCGAATTCGGAGAATTCCAGAAACAGGAAAGAAATCCTAAGAACGAAAATTGAAAGAAATAGAACGTAAATCGGTTAACAATTTTAAATTTCGCTACAACGCAAATCGGAATTGGGAGAATGTATATCGAGGGGATATTATATACACACACATACACAACACATAACAAACATTCCTCAAAACTCCACGTGATCAGTGTGGTGAATATAATTATCAATGAGTATAAATACCAGTGAGACTTATAATATTCAACAAAGCATGCATCAGATCTGTTCTCACATATGGTGTGCAGGTCTGGTGTACTGTCTTGCCTTCAGCATTCAAAAAACTTCAGATTTTCCAGAATAAGGTTCTTCGCCTTATTCTTCACCTTCCGAGGCGTACCCCCATAACAACCCTTCACTCTCAAGCTGATCTTGAGATGACCGACGACTTCATTACACGAATTACCACGAGGTTCATCCTTCGGGCTCAACAACATCCTAACCAGAAAATCCATGAGTCACATACCCATCCCAAACTTCTCAGCAAACAGGCAAAGACAGTCGTGTACCCGTACATGATTGCCTTCTTCCAACCTAACAAATTCAGATCTGCAACTTCGGTCGCGTCGGGCTCAGACACCCGACCTCCAATCTAGCAAACGAATCGGCATCAGACCAGCACTCCACTTTCAACTGTGATAAGTGTATAGTGTAGTGTGTCTGTTTCCGAATTCCATCGGTGATGAAAACATACCACCTGTGCTCCAATCAACTTAAGTTATACATAAAGTGACTATGGTCACCACATCATAACAAGACATTTCATTAGTTAAGTTAGTTGTAGGAAAAAAAGATCAGGAACAAGCGGATTTTTTGAAAATTTTCCCCTTAATAACCCTCACAAACACCTGCACTCACCTACACACACTGATATAAAATCTTAACAGATTACACACCACACCAAATTATATCCATACTAAGAAGAAAAATGTATGCCAATTCAGATCAATAAAGTTTTTATTTATTTATTTAATATTCAACGAGACTTTCGCTCAACAGTGGACTGATTTGTTGATATAATTATTATTATATATATTAATGTCAAAAAAATAAATATTACTCATATAGGGTGGTCCAAATGAGACTAAATTATTTAAACATACAGTTACTATTCATACTATCGAATATATAAATTTATATAAATTCATACTGTTGAAAAATGTTTGCTAAAAATATAACTTAAAAACATATGTATAAAAATATACTTGATTAAATATTAAAATTTATCAGAGAAAGAAATGAATTGATATATACATTGTGTGTTATGTTATCATTTATTATATTTTTTTATGTAGAATATTTATTGAATATTTTGTAGACTATATTAATTTCTATATATTTTATTTATTCATCAATAAAACATTTAAAGTGATTTTCTTTTAATTTAAAACTAATATCCTAAAATAATATGAACAGGAAGACAACTCTTACTGGTACCTTTTTACAGGTCAAACAAACTTGCGGACATGCAAAATTATCAGAGAAAGAAGATTCGCTCGATGTCGGAATAGATCTGACTGAACCTGGTAGTAACAGTATCGGTGAAAGTTCCAGTAAACCTCACAGGCTGAGTGGAGGCGGCCGAATTGCAGCGACGCCTCCCGATACGCAACTCTTACATTTCTTGGCTTCAGTTGTAAAGAGTCGTGGTTTTTATGCTACGCTCGCTGATAGTTTATGTCAAGATGAGGAGTTTGCCGAAACTCGAGATGCCGTCGAATGTTGGAATGGTCAACGACTCGGAGAGTGAGCATGTTTTATTATTATTATTTTGTATTTATATTTTATTTGTTATGTATTTCAAGTGAATTTGTTAAAAAATAGTTATCGATGAATATTTATTAAATATATGATATATTTGTATATTATTTGCCAAACAGATTTCTAAATAAATTTGGAAAATTATCAAAAAAATATAATTCTATAATCAATTTTTTTATATGAAATATGTATATTGAAAAATTAATCTATGACGAAAAAAATAATTTATTTTTAAGGGGGTATTCTAATCTAGACGCATGAATTTTAGGTGTTTTTTCGGGCACTATAAAAAAAAAACAACCAATATTTTTACTATCCATTTTTGTATCAGTTACTTATTGACATTTTAAGAGTATAAAAAAGTATTATTAAAAACAAAAAAATCAAAATTGAAGAAGGTACAGGCTGGCAAAGTGGTGGCTCGAAAAAAAGGTGTCTCTTGGTTGACGTGTTTCCAACCCTTCCGGTCAAATGAAACAAAAAAGTTTCTGAAATTATTGAAAAAAAAGTTGTAGTAGTATCCCCGACTAGAGAAATTTAAAAATTATTTTTTTTCGCAAAATGACGGCAGTGTGAAAAAACAATCATTTTTTTTGCCCTATTTTTTTAACTTTCAGAATTTTTTAAAAATAGTAAAAAACAAAATTTTCAAAAAATCATAGGCAGAGGCAATCACTGTTATATTGAGAAGCTCTGTACCAAATTTCAAGTAAATCGGTCAATTAGAACTTGATATATCACGTCAACCGTGTCGAAAAAAGTAGTTTCAAGAAAAACCCGTTTAAAGTTGATTCGTTTCGGCCAGACCGGATTGGTTGGCGCGTAACAAAAATAGCTATAACTCCGAAAATAATTCGTATTTCGAAAAATCCTCTTAAGGACATATTCTTAAAGATCTAAAGTTTGAAAATATGCAAAAAATCGATTTTTTCGAAATTCTAGACTAAAATACCCCCTTAAATAAACTCATCTAATATTTTTTTTCATATATTTGAAATTATCCATTGAAAATATGAAGTAATTATTGTTAATTATAATTTCTTCAATATTTTATCATTTTCTCGATAAAAGAAAACAGTATATTTTTTTAAATGAGTTAATTTTAATCATATTATTTACCTATTTATTTTGTATGTACAACCTTATTTCAAAACATTATCATTATTTATGTTATAAGAATTCAGTTACAGTCATCTACTTCATTAACACATTACCGTCCAGAGAAATAAAAATATGTTTTTGTTAACTGCTCGTGAAATGCCGGAAACGTATAAATAGAGTTTTGTGTACTGTGCATTAAATGCTTGCAATATATATGCTAAAAATAATATTTCTTATCGACTAGACTAATACTGCGTGCTTTGATAATAGTCAATACAAAAGATAACAGTAAATTTCAACCTTCAACCCTACAATTTCCAAAGATTTCTTTAAATCGTTTAAAAATATTTTATCGCTTTAAAATATGCCGGCTACACGCATCAATTTTCGCGCAAACAGCCCGGACCGTAATGTGTGGATAATGATATAATCTAATTAGTCCTTTTTTACCCTTTATTGACATTCAGAAAGTTAAATTATTATACAAACGTTTATAACATTTCTTTTTAGACAATGTTTAACATTTTATATTTTTAACATTTCATTTTGTATTTTACCATAGTGTTACAGATTTTAAAAATATTTTTTAATTGAACTGGTTTTTTTGAAAGTGGTATAAGTCCATTTTTTCATATATTGAGATATTTAAGGGTTTGCATTTGAGTTAATTTAAAAATATTGGCCAACTTTAATCAAATCGAGTGATGTTTTTTACACTGTACACCTTTTAAATTTTATTATGAAATAATAATTACTAACATTATTTTACAAAATAAACGATTTTTTAGCTCCACATGGACTTATACCACTTTCAAAAATAACATATTACAAGAAGTAAAAACAAGAGCAAATTTAAGTCCATATTTTTATAGACATAAGCTTTACTGAAATGGATTTTTATGTAAAAAAGTAATAGTTAAAATGAAGACATTTAAATACACGAATAACTAAGTTTATTAAGAGTTTATTTCAGTTATATTAAAAATATAAAAATGAAAATTACTTCGTTAAGATCTTTAAATAAAAAAAAAGATATTTTAAACTTATTTTTCTTTTACACTTAGCATATTGAAATATTTATGGTGAATAAGTGGTATATAAGGTAATAAACTTATCATATCGTTATATTTCTCTCTTGTTATGCTCCTTGAAGTTTTATAAAGCGGTAACATATTAATTTTTCTGAGGTTTTTTGGTCTTCCCTTTTTCCAAATAAAAAAATTGTTTTAAATGGAGCATTTTCTTCCATACTAATTTTATAAAACATTTTGTGAGGTTCATTCCTTTTGAACCTCATCCAACATATTTTAAGCCAGTTTACAATTTCTCCGTCCGTATTTTTTTCTGTTTGATATTGCCTCTTCTAGAGATTTGGTTGAGACAAAGTCTTCTCTTTTCATTTCATACAAAATGAAGCTGTTTTTTTCGGCAAGCCTTTATTGCATCATAATAGTCTTGGGCAGTGTATAATTGATCCTTTTTCTTTAATGCTGTTTCCACAACTGCAAAATCTCTGTCGTTTGGAAGAAATGAATGACCCGACAGTAAAAATTTGTGGTCAATAACATTTATGTTATTATCGTCTGATTGAACAATCCTTAACCACATCAGTGCGAGCTTAATATTGCGATTTTGTCCGGTACATATGTCACTGTATGCTATGATAATATCATAGGAATGGACTTATTCCACTTTCAAAAGAAATATTTGTGCGATAGCATTGTACAGCAAAACTGTTTTTGTTTATTTTATATCAAAATAGAACTCTATTGAAATTGTGATTGTAACTATAAAGAGAAGGTGTCTATAGCTCATTAAAATTACCGTTAACTTAGTTTTTTTAAAAAGTGGACTTATACCACTTTCAAAAAAACCAGTTCAATTATAAATGATTTCTCTACTTCTTTTTTGTTTGTTAAATTTTTAACTTCAATAATAATCATACCAGAAAATAATCTTTTTTATCTACAATATTGTTTTCTTTTCTATCCTTTTTGATTTTAGTATTAATCACTTTTTAAATATTACATTTAACCTTGTATAACCATTTTGTTCTGTACTATGACTGAAAAATCATAATTTTAAAATTGTCAATATAATTAAAAATGTATATTAAAAAGTGTAAGTACTATTAAACTCACTGTTAAACAAATTGTAGATACACAAAAACTGTTGTTGATGCAAGTCTCAGTATGCAAAAATATAATCCAGAAGTACAAATAGAGATTGGTGTCACGCCAGTCGGCGGCCAAGCAGCACGCTTAGCTGATAAACTACGGCACGTTAGACAAATTGTTGTCTCGGCGCTCGGAGCGGCAGGTTTACCAGAATCGGACAGTTATATGCAAGGTGATGCTGCTGAAGGTTCAGGATCTGGACATCGTGGATCACATTATTCAGATGATTCTGATATGGATCCACATGGATCAGGATCTGGAGATGGTAGTGTTGATGGTATGTATGAACAATGTATTTATATTAATTTAGTATATTTTAAAATAAATAACAATTCAAGTGCAAAATTGTAATTTAAGCCAACATAGTATTATAATAAAATTAAAAGTTCTTTTTGAAATTATTAATTAAATTTTATTTAATTTAAAATGTGTATTTGAAATTTAATATACATATTTGTATTTAATTTTGTTCATAATTTTATTTTTATACTTATGATGAATTATATATTATAAAGCAATAATATACAATACATACATTTTATATTTATATATATATAAACATATTGATTTTTTCAAAATTATTTTCAGTTGAAACAGACATATCTCCAGACTATAAATCAAATCAAGATGTGGCAGTAAGAAAGAGTTCAAAAGAGACTGTTACAGGTTCATCAGTTATTACAACACCATTAAATATTGTTCTCACGATATCCATCTTATTTTTATGGAACATTGGGTAAGGATGTATGTTGTCAACAACTACACGATTAGTGGAACGCTTCGCTTGAGATTGTGATATGCATTGTGACTGTAAACTTTCTTAAGTATTTATTGTGACGTAGGCATAGAATTGCCGTATATGTGACATAAAAAAGTAACAAAAAAATTAAAAAAAAAAAAACTGTAAAAGTATGCTTTTATTCTGACAAACGACGGCCAGTGTTTTCTGTAATCTGTTTGTACATAGCTTATTCAGGAAAAATCTTTATAGGCTGAATAGTTATCGATTCGACTAAAATTGATTCTTTTTATCTTTTACAAACAGATTAAATACCTTTTGATCAATTTGATCGTTCAATTCGGTAGATTTTTTTGACTGCCGAATTTCGTTGGAATGTTACTCTATGACGATTAGAAAAATATTTTCAATGTCATTTAGCTTTACATATAGATATAAACAATATATACACGTATGTGTATGTACATTTGTATATAATATGTAAGGGTAAATACATTGTACAAATTTCACTACTGGCTATAGAGAATCTTTGTTCTGTGCTGTTTTTAATAATTATTTTTAACAATTGTAACTATAACTGAAATATATAAGCGTATTTTAATATTTAAGGTATTGAAAAACAGAAAGAATCGAATAAGGTATGTAAATACCTGATTAAAAACACGACGAATATTGTCACATGCCATTAAAATTTATTAAGATGGAAACCCATCATTTCCATTTGTACCTATGAGTGCTTCATTTCTAAAACTGCATGATACTTTCACAAAATAAGTCACATTTGATTTTGAAACTCCAAACTGGAGAGTAATATTTATTATAAATAAATATAAATGTAAACATATATATATTTATATATATATACAAAAAAATCTATTTAAATGTTTAAAGAATAAATATATTTGTTAAATCTTTACATATATAAATTGTGTTTAAAATGTAGTTCATATATAGTAATATGTTGTATATTTTTTATTAGTTAAAAATCATGTGAGATCTTATTTTGTTCAGAGTAAACTTTTTAATCTTCAACAATATTCAAGTTAATTATCATAATAAATGACTTAATGAAAAGTGCAATAGATGGCATGACTCTTTTTTTAATTAATTACTGTTATATTATGTAATATATATTACTTTAGTTATTAGTTGCAAAAAAATATTTGTATCGGTTTTAATTGAATAAGAAAATGTATATAGAAAAGCACAGTTAACATTTTAGCTAAAAAGCAAACAATAATCAACTAAACCACATTGTACTTTATTAGTGAATTTAATTTTTTTGACATTATTAAAAAATAAATTATTATTGGCACTTTAAGATTTTTTTTTCATTTTAATCAATATATTAGTTTTGCTTAAAAAATTAACAATTTCTTAAAAAATGTATTTTTTCACAGTGAAAATTATTTATGACAGTAATAGAAATTGTAATCTTTTTAATATCTTCAATGTTTGCCATTTAAAAAATTAATATGAATACAAAATAAAATATTACAACAGATTAGAATGTAAAAAAAACTATTTAAAATAAATTTATCAAGAATCAAATCAATTTGAACAACAATTTGTATCCAAAATCTAAATTTGTTATGATTTATAGTTACAAATAATTTTTATTGTTATATATATATATATATATATATATATATATATATATATATATATATATATATATTACTTTATATAACGTTTTTTTTTAAAAAAATGCATTAAAAGTAACAATCAATTTAAAATTATAGCCTTTTTATGATATTACATCATTTATTATACTTATTGAAAACATTTCAGTGCCATTGTTTTCATTTATACATAAATGTGTATGCGAGGCTGTAGTTTGAGTATGTATGTGTGTATGATTAATATTATGAAAGTTGTACTTGTGTGAGCAATTTTTTAAAAAAATATTTTTTATAAATATATAAAAAATAACTTTAAAGTGCCATAAGTATGTTCTTTATTCAATTAAAATCAATTACAAATATGTTTATCTGATAAAATGTAGTAGAACCGCTTATTGCAAAATATATTTATTGTTTTATCGATAATATTGATTTACAGTTTTTTTGAAAAATTGTATATTAAAAAAATTGTAACAGAAAAAGAGAAATCAAAAGATTAAAAAGAAAGATATAAACAGATGTTTCAGAATATGGTTTGTCTGTGTTGTATAGAATTTCTATATAAATTTTAAATTGTTATAAGAAATATCTGTGATTCAAAAATTTTATTATTTAGAAAATTACCAGTATACGTCGCTCATCGAGTGGCAGTTTCCATTGTACGTTTTCGATTGTTGTTTTGATCGGTCGTTGTATCGATGTTGTCGAAACGTAAAAAGAAATAATCAATGTAATAGTTTTTGAAGATAAATGTAAACTCTATTTAAAAAGAAATTTGTAAAATACCGATGAAAATTCCTAGTGAGAATATGAAATATAATATTAATATATATATATAATAGTAGTTAGTAATTAGTTAGCATATTTAATAAATAAATACATTGTATGCCAATATATTAATGGTCACAAATAAATACTATTACAAAGAAAAAATGAGATAGAAAAAAGTGTATCTTGTGATGCCATTCAAAATAATATACCAGTTTATTTTATCTCAGTCTATTATCGTTTCTTATTTGAAAATTCAAATTATTGTAAACTTAATTGTAGTCAGTCAAATAGATCACAATAATTAATTTTGATTAATTCTTAACAGCAACTTATTATATGGCCATTTCATTGTGTACAATAAACAAAGTGAAGATTAAATGGTATATTTTGATTATTGTTTTAAATTATCATTTATTTGTTTTTGTACACATGAATATGGAATCAGTATATTGTAAACGTGTATATCTCTGCACATTATATATATATATATATATATATATATATATATATATATATATATATATATATATATATATATATATATATATATATATATATATATTATTTTAAATTTTAATTTATACATATAATTAATATATATATATATATATATATATATATTAATTAAATTTTTAAACATAATTTTTACAAGTTAATTATTTGTTACTCCAATAAACTAACTGAAATGTAATAATTTTAGAATTTACCATGAAATTTTAAGAATAACATTAATGTGAACAATTTTACAACTAACATTATAATTGAATGTTTGTGTGTGTACATATATGTATATATGTGTATGTATATAGTTTATATATATATATATATATATATATATATATATATATATATATATATATATAAATATATATATATATACATAAACATATATGAATACATATATTCATGCTTTTTACAAGATATACTAAACAATAGAAACATTTTTCTAAATCAATAATATTACATTTTTATTTATTTAAAATTACTGATAATGTTATTATTTATTAATTAAATTATGAATAATAATTAATGAAAAAAATCAATAACTATTTCAAATATAACTTGAAATTAAGCTACAATTAATAAATATGATTATAAAAAATAAATCATGTACCCTTTAGTTACAGCAAACTCTGCAACCATAAGTAATATTCATAAGGGTTATGATCTTATAGCAATATACAATTCCAATTAAATAATAAATGTTTCAAATACTATCGAAAATAATTTCATGTTAATTAATAGTTTTTTTTTAATTCCACATTAAATTCAAATACACCATTTTGTTGAGTATCACTAAAATTGATTACATTAAATATTTTATCATATTTAACAACTATATTTTAACTTTATTGAAGTACATAATTTATTTGATTTATTTTAGAATGATATTGTCATAAAAATACTCTTTTATTTTTAGTTATGCCATTGATATTTTTTTATAAATAACATAAATTGTTTAAAATTATTATTTTACATTTAACTATTTATTTTTCATATTATTATATATATATATATATATATATATATATATATATATATATATATATATATATATTTGTGTGTGTGTGTTTGTAAGTTAAATTATTTTTTAATATTATTCAACAATGTAATGTTCTAAAATGTTAAAGTAACAAAATTGCATAATAGTTTTTTTAAATATATTAAAAAGAACCTAATTTTTTCAAATATAATATCTCATTTTAATATTAATGAATTACCTATTTTTGTTACATAATAAAGTTTTATAAGTATTTAATAATCATTTATTGTTTATTTTATTCACTAATATGTATGCCAATAGCCATGACATTATTAATATACAAAGTATTATAAAATCTATGTTTTATCCTAAATTTTTTAGTGCAGTATTGTGACAATGAAGATGTATGATTATTGAAATAGTAAATAAAGTGAATAAAAAGTGATTATTAAACATTGATAAAATCTTACTGTATTGAGGTAAATGATTCATTTAGTGAATAATGTCACAATACCAAAATAAATCACTACCAATAACATATATGTGTCCATTATTCAGGATAATATTCAAAATGTAACCGGTTTATTTTTTTTTACTAAAAAAAATATTTAATACTAAAGAGAAATAAAATATGTTAGTATCTAACATTTGTTGATATTTTTAAATTTTCAATTTCTGTGAATGCATGTATTTTAATACATTTACAATTTTTATTTTGTTATATATTTTAACCTTACTTATAAATCTTTAAATAAAGATATAAATTACTTACATATTATGTTAAACATATTCAAATTTTCATTCTATCATAATTATTCAGATTAAATAAAATAAAAAATTACAATTTAAACTTTATATACTACTCAGGATATAATGATATTAGTTTAAATGATTTTAATAGTTTTTGTGTTCAATTAATAATATTTTAAAATAAATCAAATAAAAAATATTAACTATTAAAAATTGAAGAATATACACTATCTCAAAATGTGCAAATGTGTATGTATGTATATATATATATATATATATATATATATATATATATATATATATATATATATATATGTATGTATGTATGTATGTATGTATGTATGTATATACATATACACAAACACACGCTAATTATAAAAATCATATAATATTCAAAAATTAGTTATTCATAGAAAGAAACTATCTTCTGTAAAAACATATGCCATATTAGCATAATTTTTCTAGCATAACCTTAAAAGTATGTCTTTGTAATTTTTTATATGAATTTATATAAACTGTAACTCTTAGATATAATTACTAATAATATTACTTGTCACATGCAATAGTTTTAGTTTATATATAAAAATATTTTTACTCAATAGTTTATTTTACTCAGTTTATCATTTCATATTTGGAAAGTTATACTTTTTATATATATATAAATATATATATATATATATATATATATATATATATAAATATATATATATATATATATATATATATAAGTAGTTAATATAATAAATTTTGTTCTTTGAAACAAGGCCTCTGTTAAAAACAGGTATGAATTTACAATTTTACTGCCTAAAAGATATTTAATCATAACTGTATAGTTGTTGATAAATAATAATAAACGAATATATCATTAATTATTTTGTCAATATTTGATACATATACATATAATTTAATGTATATATGAAATATAAATATATCAAAATTTTAATATATGTAAAAGCTTTTCTTTTTAAAATAATTGCAAAATAGTGGTTTCATTTCAATCTAATTTTTATATTTTTTTAATTACAATGGTTATTGCTGCCAGTAAATTAATTGTATAATTCGAATTATTTATTTTTAGCTTGTTCAAATAATTATTACTCATATAATTATGATTGTGTGACAATGAACAAAAGTAATAAATATCACATCTCAAATTTTAGACTATTTTCTATATAAAAAAGCCACTCCAAATTGATTCACTAGTAGCAATATGTATCTATAGATAATTATTAAGAAGATAATTTAAACACTTTAATATATATATATATATATATATATATATATATATATATATAATTTTTTAAATATTAATAAACATAAAAAATATGAAAATTATGTACAAAAAAAATCACATGATGAATTTATCACTGTAATTGTATGTACATGTGTAAACTTTTTATTGATGAATTTATTTTTAAAAAAAATGATCACCAAGTTACATTCATTTATTTCATTTTTAACTTTACTATACATATGTTTATGACAACATTATTTTTTCATCGTATAATTGCTAATAATCTTTATTTAAAATTGTATGAAAATGGCATAAAGTATAGAAATATTTATGTTTTTAGTATCTACAATTAAATAGCATATAGGTACAGATTCAGACTAAAAAGCTATTATTTTTAACAAGATTTAGTATAAATGAAAAGAAAAACATTAAATATAAGAAAGATTACAACTTTGTACATTTTAAAATTAATAATGAAAGTAAATTATTGATAAATGATAATCACTAATATAATAAAAATGATTATTAATGTATATTTGCTTATGATATACTTTTTGTTTTACATGTTATTGTGTCTTGATGGACAAATGTTTCGAATACATAATTTAAAGAAAAAATAATAAATTAATGAACATAGTCTGTTATTTTTAAAATTATAAATGGTATATAAATAAATATTTTTTTATTAATATACCGCATAAATATAAAAACGTAGTGGCTTTTAAGTGTATTATTTTGAAACTAATATTTAATGTATTATGAATGTTAATAGGTAATGTTACAATAATATTTCTTAAGCAGTTAGTGACATCACAGATCATAATTTTTTCTCTCAATATAATTAATATTACTACTTATATGATAATAAAACTACAGTTTTTTTAAACAATAAAATGCCCTTTTTATAATAAAGAACCACAATACTAACCATGATTGAAGAATAGAAAATAAAACAACCAATATTTAATAAAAGAGATGTTACCAATAATAAATACAATCTCAATATATTTACAAGTGTGTGTGTTTGTATATATATATATATATATATATATATATATATATATATATATATATATATATATATATATATATATATATATATATATATATACTATATATATAAATAAACATAACACATACTAAAAAATTAAATATAATAAACAAAATAAATATCAAATTGTTCACATTTTTGAATTTTTGAAGACATTATTTATGTACAAAAATACAATATATATGTATATATATATATATATATATATATATATATATATATATATATATATGTATATGTATATATATATATATATATATATATATATATATATATATATATATATATATATATATATATATATATATATATGTATGTATTACATATATGAAATGAATATGTATATAGTGGTATATGTTTGAGTGTGCTAAAAATAGAAATATATATATATATAATCATTTTTTTTAATTTTATTTTACTATATTTTTCTTATTGTTATATGTATTAAGTGTTAAACAAATATATAAATGTATTTTTCACATAATGAGTCAAAACAACCTATTACAGATCTATTTGTAATATAATGGCTGGTATACATTATATTTGAATGTAATACATCATAGTCAATATATTTTTTATTTTAATTGATTATGAACAAGTATATACGTATAATTTCAATCGAATACTTATTGAAGCAATAATTTAAATAATCATACGATAAAAATCGTCAAAAAAAGATAAAAGAAAATAAAAATAAAAACATTGAGATAATTGTACTGCTCATTTTAAACTATTTTTTCCTAGCTTGTATATGATGCTGTATAAAAATAAATTACTAGTCTTAGCTTTGTTTAAAAAATTAATTGATTCTTATTTGATATTCGTGTATAAATATATATATATATATATATATATATATATATATATATATATATATATATATATATATATATATATGTATGTACATACATATTATTTTGTGAAATAAGTTAAAATTCTTATTTTTTACAGTAAATAAAAAATCATAATGGCCTTTTTTAATGTTTGTTTTTTTAACCTTTTAATTCAGATTTCTTTTTTAGTCACAAAGAAAAATAGGATTTTCAACGTTATTAAAAAAAGTGTTAAAGTAAGTATAAAAGAAAGTATTAAGTAATTAAATATTATATTAATATTAATTCAATATTATTTTTATTCATTTATTTATTTCTTCAATGAGAAATGTATCTTTGCAATCAACTTGTCTAGATAAATGTACAATGACTTGAGTTTCTATTCCTTATATTTAAACTTTTTCAGACAAACAGACATACTGAATAATACTTTCATTTTTCCAAAATTCATATTTAATCCTGTTTTTTAACTAGCTTTATTTTATTATTTTTTTGAAACTTTTTCTGGGTTTTTATAAAGATAATATTACAAGTCAGAAATTGTTATTTGTAATATTTTATTTGTAGTTCTTATCCTCTCAGTCAAATTACTTAAACATTTTAATATTTTCATAAGTTTAAATTCAATTAAAATAATTTATTAATTAGTCATTATATCCTAAATGCTTTTATTGTACAACAGAAATATATACAATTTATTGCAAATGTAATGAAAAGAATAATAAACCCCGCTAGATTTTAAATTACATGGTTTGTCACTCTACGTGTAGTGTATTTTATGTAGCAATATAACTAACGTTGCTATCACTGTTTCAGCCTTTCCGGTAAAAGTTTTGTACTGCACCTCGTAAGTAATGTAAAAAATAATTTGATTTTATCTTTATACATAATGATAATCGATTTATTAAATTTATATTAAATTTTATATTCTTTGTTGAAGATTAATTTTATGTGATCATTTTGTGATGTAAATAATATTCATTTCGAATGATTAATAATATAACCTAATATGTATACGTATTTTTGTATGTTCATGATTCAGTTTGTTTTTAGTGCAATATGGGGCGAGTAATTCGTGCACAACGTAAAGGTGCGGGCTCTGTTTTCAAATCGCACACCAAACGAAGGAAAGGAGCACCTAAGTTACGTTCACTCGATTATTCTGAACGGCATGGATACATCAAAGGTGTTGTCAAAGAAATCATTCATGACCCAGGTCGTGGTGCTCCATTAGCTGTTGTCCATTTCAGAGATCCGTACAGGTTTAAAACCCGCAAAGAATTATTTATTGCGCCAGAAGGAATGTACACTGGTCAATTTTTATATTGCGGAAAGAAAGCTAAACTACAAATTGGTGAGCAAGTTCGTTGATCTATACATTTTCTTTTATTTTGATTGTTTATTAAATGAATAAAGTACAAGGAAACCTGTTAAATGAACTTAATTACAATATTAAAATATATTTTTTGATACTTATAATTAATTTTGTTCAATGCTTTTTAAGCATTGTTAAAAAAGTACTTAGGCATGTAGTTTAATATTTTGATTTTCTTTGCATGTGTATATATATATATATATATATATATATATATATTGATTTCAGTCTTTTTAAACATACTGTATTTTAAATAAAAATTTTAATATATTATTTAATTTTGAAATTTCAGTTATTAAGAAATAATAATAAATGTGTATTTTTTTAAATGTATGGTGATTTTTAATGAATATGACATTAATATTAACAGTTTTCTGAATAAGAGTGTAAAAATTGTGAAAATTATTTTATTGGAAAAATTACTTAGATTATTTAACTGTTATTGCATTTATAGGAAATGTAATGCCTGTTGGAACAATGCCTGAAGGTACAATTGTTTGTAACTTAGAAGAAAAAACTGGCGATCGTGGTCGTTTAGCACGTGCTTCTGGAAATTATGCCACAGTTATTGCTCATAACCCTGATACAAAGAAAACACGTGTGAAATTACCTTCTGGAGCAAAGAAAATCATGCCCTCAAATAATCGGGCAATGGTTGGTGAGTTTACCTACTTTCATTACTTTTAACCAGCTTTATTTGAAGGTTTTTTTTAATCCCTTGAGTGGGGTTTACATAAGTTAATCATTTTTCAATGTCTAATTACAATAAAATACTTATTGTTATTATTTAATATATATGTTGATTTAATGATGATTTCTAGAACTTATTGAAAGTGGTATGAAAATTATTATCTAGAGGCTCTTTCTGAAAATCAATGTATTTTTTTTCTGTAATAATATAAAAATAAATAGTACCAATTTATTAATTAAATTGAAATGTTATTGTATTTTATATAGTATATTTGTAAAATAATTTCTATTTTTAAATGTTATTAATTTAAGGTATTGTTGCTGGAGGTGGTCGTATTGATAAACCTATACTGAAAGCCGGTCGTGCTTATCATAAATACAAAGCAAAGAGAAACTGCTGGCCTAAAGTACGTGGTGTTGCTATGAATCCTGTAGAACATCCACACGGTGGTGGTAATCACCAGCATATTGGTAAAGCTTCAACAGTCAAGCGAGGCACATCTGCTGGTCGTAAGATTGGTCTCATTGCTGCTCGTAGAACTGGTCGTATCAGAGGAGGAAAGACAGATACGAAGAAGGAAGATTAGGATATTTAAATATGATTATATATATTATACATTCTGTTTGATAATAAAATATATAATCCAACTATATATTTTTTTTTATTTTGTTATACATGTGTGTATGTATATGTTTATATATATATATATTTATATATATATATCATCATCATCTCCAGCCCACTGCTGGGTGCTGGCCAATGTCAATATCAATAATAAAAAGAAGAGTTTTCTTTTTTTTTTTTTTTGTACGTAGCTGCAAAATTTAAAAGACCAAGGGAGATCTTGCCAACCTAATATATATATATATATATAATATATATATATAAATATATATATATATATATATATATATATATATATATATATATATATATATATATATATATATATATATATATATATATATATATATATATATATATATATATATATATATATATATATATATATATATATATATATATATATATATATATATATACATATATATATATATATATACATATATATATATATATACATATATATATATATAAATATATATATATAAATATATATATATAAATATATATATATATATATATATATATATATATATATATATACATATATATATATATATATATAAATATATATATATATATATATATATATATATAT
The DNA here is from genome assembly GCA_029203775.1 of Neoneuromus ignobilis. Classification (NCBI taxonomy): domain Eukaryota; kingdom Metazoa; phylum Arthropoda; class Insecta; order Megaloptera; family Corydalidae; genus Neoneuromus; species Neoneuromus ignobilis. Next base: position 23,978,413 of record CP092095.1, read on the forward strand.
ATACATATATATATATACATATATATATATATATATATAAATATATATATATATATATATATACATATATATATAAATATATATATATATATATATATATATATATATATATATACATATATAAATATATATATATATAAATATATATATATATATATATATATATATATATATATATATATATATATATATATATATATATATATATATATATATATATATATAAATATATATATATATATATATATATATATATATATATATATATATATGTATATATTTATTAACAAGTTTTTCTTTATTTTATGTTTACCTATACAAGTTTCTTTTTAATAAAATACAAATACATTTAAAAACAACATATAGATAAATATCTGCATATTAGACATTTACACACAGTAATTTTATATACATATTATGTAGTAGAAATAAAATTGTTGAAATGAAATGGGAACACAAGGCAAATTAATAATTGAAAGACTTAAAATATAAAATATTTATTTTCTTTACACATTTTTACCAATGTCTAGTCACTGAGTAGTCAACAATAAAGGAGCAGTTACCAACAGATATGCATTGATTGATTTCAATGATTATTTAGAATATTATAAGCACAATAATAATAATAATGTAAAACATGACTACATATAAATATTACAGATGTACTAATAATTGGTACTTGATATTTGAACAGCTTTTTTTTAAATACACTAACCACTTTTATGTTAAATATACTTATCACAAATAGCTGTACAATTTAATATAAAAAAAATATTTTGACCGATGAACAATATTATTTTATAAATGTACCTGTAATTACCACATGCTCTATATTTTTAATATTTAATGATTATTTCATTTAAGTTCCTGGAAATCAAACTATGACATTCAGTACTTACGAATATTTTAACATTATTCGGTTATTATTGAACTCAAAGAGCATAAAACTACCATATTGGTTCCTTACCTCATTTATGAATCGAGTGAAAAATAAAATACTATATAATGAATGAATTAAAAATGATGATCGTAGGAATAAAATCTCAAATGTATAAAAATTGACTTTGTACATGTTAAAATTTATTCTTCAGTGATTTTATATATTATTTGAAATTAAATAAGTTTAATTGAAAATAAAGTTAGTGTACAATAAAAATGGTATAATTATTTAATACATCCACTGTTTTATAAGATAAAAATGGATCTGAAATGACAAGAAGCATATGTATTAATAGGAACTAAGTGAAACATTTTTAAACAGTATTAATAATCTCATGTTTCATAAAATTAACACTTTTCATCACAGGTATTTGAAATTATGATTGTGTAGCTAAACAAAATTTAAAGTATTTCAAAATTACATATATATATATATACATATATATATATATATATATATATATATATATATATATATATATATATATATAAACTTTTTCATTTTTTGGCACACCAGTAGTATAAATGGAATTTTCTGTTAAAATGTCATTCATCTGGATTTATTTTATTTGAGCTAATCTATATTCATTATTCAGTCAAATATAATTTCATTTTTTTCATTAACTTACATATATACATATCCAAAAAGCCTACTGTAAAATTAATCTAAAATGTTATTTTGTAAAAAAATAAAATAAAATTTATTTATTTATTCTTGGTTTGAAAGATGTCATAACTTTTAACATTTAAATGAAATCAATTATCTTCTTACAAATATTATAGTGGTCTTATTAACAATTATATTCACAAATGGAGGCAAAATCTGTATTTAAAAACGCCATTTTTTCAAAAATTATATAAATAATATTGTCAGTCAAAATTTAATGGTTTAATTAGGAACTCTTAGGACACACACAGTACTGACACAATAAGGAACAAATAGATTTAAAAATAAAGTGTAACATTTTAAATTCGATGGCACATTAGAAAAACAGTTTGTGATGACATGAATTAAATGGCAACAAAAGTATATATTATACATTTTTATTTCAGTGTTTCTGGTTCTAATTTTATGACTTAGATTTAACAGTTCATCTTTATTACATAAATATATGTTTTTCTTAAAATAAAAATAATTTCAATATTTACTTAATTTCAATTTTTCCATTACTACTAAGTGCCTTACAAATAACATTTCTTATTAAGCTTTTATTAACTTTCTGAATCAGATAAACATTTTGTTAAAAAAAAAACATACAGATTAGTTATTTTAAAAATGAACACTTGCAAAAAGACTTACTTTTTCGGTTAGAATAATTTTTAATATATTGTCAGTTGAAAACACATTACTGTAAATAATTGCTCAAGCGATCTATTACATTAAATAAATTTGCAGTTTAATGTAATAAGTTACTGTTGGTAAGTTATACATATTGTTGGAACTATTATATGGTAGATAATGTAAGAACATTTCAATATTATCAATATTTTTTATGCAATTTTAAAATTATTTAATTACAAACATTGTCAATTAAATAATTTTAAAACGATTGTAGTTTTTTTTATACAATGTAAACAGATATTTTATTTTAATTGAATATTTAACAAGAGTTTAGAAATTTATAAATCCATACACGCGTGTATATGTATGCACTAAAAGCATTAGTTTTTTGTGAAAAATAAATAATTCATTATTGTTTAAAGTTTTCCTTATACTAAGAACGAGTAAGAAGATATTATTTCAAAGTAGTGTTGTTATTGAATGATAAAAGTAATCTGTTATTAATATTTGAAACATCAAGCAATTTTTGGATTTTACAATTAACATTAGCATATTTTAAGTAATCAAATCAACATTTTTAAAATACTAAATTTTTTTCTTAAAAAAAAAATAGAATTTTTATAAGAATTTTATGTAAAAGAATACATTTTTTTTAATTTATAATGTTGCAGTTATCATAATAAAAGTCTAATTTAATTGAATTTATTATTATAAGTAGAGATATTGGAGTATCAGTAAGGTATTTAATCCAACTATTAGCAATACAACACACAAGTTTTTATTTGTAATGTAGTAGTAATATTAAGTCTAATCTATTTGAACTCATGGATATCAGTATAATATTTAATCATATAATAATGATTACACATAATAAAAACTTGTTGAAACTATTTTTGAATGTAGTGTATATTAATTTATAATCAATTTAAATTTACTTAAAATTTAAGTTTCATAAATTATTTTAAAGAAATAAAATATAAAAAATACATGTAATTCAATACGATCAGCTCATTGCTTGCATATAATAAATGAAAAGAAAAATACACATAATAAGAAAATATGCATTTAGAGTAAAAAATAAATGTCTTCCTATTTGAATAACTTTAAATTATCAAACATAACGTTCATCAATTACCTGTTAGAAAAGTGCTAACTTTAAGAATGCTCTATAATACAGTTTCTTTTAAAGTGAAGATCAACAGACCTACATATAAATTACTAAAATATTTAAACTTTGTCATCAATACAAAATCCGTTAAGAATTTTTAAAAACTTTAATTCAATCGTTCGCAAACTCTCAGATTATTTAACTGTAAGAAACATTACTCTATATAATAAATAATAACAAACTCTGATAAAGAAAATACGATACGACGTGTTTTAAAGAGAAGAAATAACAAATTAATAAAATAAATAAACGGATTTATTACAAATAGAACTATTTTTACTAAGTGTATCTTTTAGTATCCAAATTCATATATAAATAAAATAACAACAATCAAAATTCAAATGAATTATTAATAATGAACTACTGAAAGCTACTGGATCAACCAGGTAGGGATATGAAAAGGCCAATTTCACTTTTATAAACAGAAAACACTGTAATCAACATGGTTTTTCTATTTTTCAATTACAACAAATATAACTTATTTGTAAGAAAGGCAGACTGCGATCACTATCAATTTATATGAATATATATATATATTTACATAATTGGGGTTTGTTTTTTTTTCTTTACATAGTTACGTCCTAATTTTTCTTTTTTTTTATACTTAGGTTTACAGTTACATTTACTTAAAAGTATAATACACTCAGATAATTAGACTCGACAAAGCCCCTTTACCGATCTAAAATCCTCTCCTTTTCGTATAAATGAAACAGGATTTATTATTGTCAGCGCGCTCGAGACTACGACGCTAATAAATAAATGTAACAAATATAGGAATCTCATACTACTTCTATAAGTAATTCTGTATTTTTTACATAATTATGATGCTTTAAGTACCATGCATTGTGGTCCGATTTGAATAAGTTCAATCGATAAGAGTTATACTAATCCGAAATTGATATCTGCGCGAAGCCGATTAATGCTTTATCATCAGGTACTTCGTTTCCATTATGACCGGAGTTCTGAAAGAGATATGCAGATATTTGTTGTTTTGAAACTGTGGCTATTCACTTTCACAAATGAATTTTAATCCCAACACCACAATAGTTTAAAGTGTTCAATAATCACTTATTGTTCACTTATTATTTGAAATTATATAGTCTATAATTATATCGGATGATTGCGATTGACTGTTGCATTTTATTTTTATAACTTGATTATTGTCACATTGCTTAATAATTTTTAATTGTTTAGCGGATTTAATTTTTAACGGTTTATCAGGTCCGTTTGAGATGAATTGAATATTGTTTGCATACGTTAGTGTTGATTTTTTATTTTTTTAAACTATGTTAATATTTATATACATACATACACGACACCACACATTCGCTAAACAATTAAAAATTATTAAACAATGTGACAATAATCAAGTTATAAAAATAAAATGTAACAATCAATCGCCATCATCCGATATAATTATAGACTATATAATTATAAATAATAAGTGATTATTGAACACTTTAAACTATTGTGGTGTTGGAATTAAAATTCATTTGTGAAAGAGATATGCAGATGTTTTTTAATTCAAAAATATATTTTTATTTTCATGATAATAGACATTTAGAATAGAATATTAATAAGTGTATAAATACACAACTAGATAGTAATAATTTTTTCCTATTATAAAATTAATTATTAATTTAATTTACTGATTATTCTTAATGTTGATTTTTTTTTATTATATAAACACTAAGCAATGTTATCACTCAGGAATACATTTATAACAGTTAATAACTTTTTACATTTCGGTAAATAAGTATTTTTTAAGAATATTTTCATATTTAACTGGTTATTTGAAGAAACAAACTAAAAAAATTAAATATAACTGTATGAAATATTTACCAATGGAAAAGTAACTATCTTGATTGCTCCTTGTGAATCAATGAGTTTTTGTAAATTTGCTGCAATGACAATTATATCTTTGCCATCGACGAGTCCTGCTCCGACAAGTTCACTCGCGATGCCTTCTGCCGAATCTTTACCGACCGCGAATTCAAATCGGATATCATTCAATTCCCGTTTTGTATTTCTATAATGAGAATAATATTGTATAATAATTAGATAAAAGATTGAATTAAGGTAAGTGTTTAGGAGTTCACTGAAATTAATTATAATAAATAATGACTTACCCCTCTTCAGGATGTAAGGAAGTAGGACGCCTAGGGATGGGAGAAAAATGAAAGAATAAAAATTAATGTATCAAAAGGACAATAAAAGTGGGTAAATACATTAATGACAATAAATATAAAGAAAATAATTTAAAGATTGATTAAATATCTTATTTAACTGTTTATATATTATGGTTTATACTTCAAACAAAACAAAAATATAAAATTTAGAATACCTTATAAAAAAATATTTATCAGCGTGAAAATTACAACTAATTTTCTAAAATTATTCACTGATTACATTTGGAAATAAACGTGGAATTCAATATTATATATAAAAATAAATAAAAATCAGATGTTCGTTTTTTCATATTGATAATGTATAACTGTACTCATTTTTAATTACCATGAAATTTATATAATTTTTTTTAGAACTTAATGATATTTTTTTGAAATTTATTTATATTTTTTAAATTATATAAAATTACATTTTACATAAGGTACTTTAATTAATTATTCATAAAAAGCATAATAATATAGGTTTAGATTTTCTTAATACTAAAATATTATTTTCGATTTTTTATAAGAACGTTTAATAAATGTATCAATTTATTGAGCATACATATTGAAAGTAAAGGCCACAGATGGTAAATATATGCATTAAACAAATATTTTTAATCAATATCTTTTTGTTTTTAAATATTGATTAGCCTGCATAAAAAAAGCAAAATTGAATGTTGCTTTTGCAGACATTAATGTTTTTTTAATATAAGGAAAAATAGAGAGCAGTGGAACATATTATGTAGGTGTATTTTATTTTTTATTTTATTGAAAGAAAAGTGCTGTAAATGAAAACAAAATATCCTCATTCTGGAAACTTTATTATGTACCTGATGGGATTAGGAGGAACTCACTATTATGAGCAGTTGTAGTGTAAAAGTCACAGCTGATAAATATAGCCAAAAATTATACAAACTGAAATAGGCACTGAATGTAAAACGATATTTAATAATCAGTAAATGATACAGAATCATCTTTTTACAAAAAGTCATAGAAAAAAAACAAAATATTTTGATTCATCTTATGTTTCAAACTTGTTTGAAATTAATAAAGATTTTTGATAAGAATTTTTATTTTCAATGCATACCCCTAATAATAAAAACTAAGTTTTATTAAATATGTTAATAAAAATAAAATGTTTGATTAAATACATAGGTAAAAAATATTTAAATTTCACATATTTCAATATATGAAAAATATTAATATTTGAATTATAATTTAAATGAATTTATTTTCATAGAGCATAAAATACCCAGTTTAAAACACAGAAATAAAATTACCAACAAATAACATTAATGCTTTAATTTATATCAGTTTAATAAAAATACTATTTTGATATAAAAAAAAATTGAATTATAATGTACCTCATTCTAAGGACGAGATTGACTGGTGGTGGTTCATTGTTACTAGGAGTTCCCGCTAAGTCACTTTCACTACCTGATGACTGTACACTTGCTTGTAATGTATTCATAGGCCTTTCATCATCTGATCCACTCGATGCATCTTCATCATCAGAAGACCAAACCCATTCACCAGTAACAGTCCGATGCAACCGACCACTTGCACCAGGCTGTCTTCGTGAAGCCTAGAAAAAATTTAAATTTAGATTAATGAGATTTTTGTAATTCCTTCAATATCTAAACAATTATATTTTGTTACTATGTTCTTAATATTTTATTGAAACCTAAAAAAATAAAATATCAGTAAACAATGAACACATTATTTAAGAAAATTAAATTTTGAATAGGATTTTTCATGAAAATCTTTTAATTGTAAACTGTAATTTCTATTAACATTTTTTTTTTTTAAATAATGGAGATTTTAAAATAAAAGTTTTTTCACAAAAATATTTATTGCAATTTAAATTCATAAAAATGATATTAAATAAATGTCATTTAGAAATGAATTTTCTATTTTTTTTTTTTAAAAAAAACAAACTACAAGAATGATATTAATAATATACTGAGAACTTCAATAAATTCAACAACAAAAAAACAAAATTAGTATAACAAAATTAGACAAATTATTTTAGCAAAATACCTTTTGAACTCTTGTTTCAAGGCTAGGCCCAATTGCAACAAGAGTCTGTTGCAAATATTTTCTATCTTTTGCTTTTTTGAAAAATGGATGTTTTAGTAATTCACTTGCGGTAGGCCTTTTTGTAGGATCCTTTTGTAAACAATCTAATATCATTTTACGGAAGGTTTTTCCATATGCTTTATACTGATCTTTTTCATCAGCACCTATAATAGTCATGCAACATAAATAAATAAATCTGAATGTTTTAAAGAAACATCTGTTTATAAAATAGTATTAATTAAATACCTGTATCCAAATTTGGAGGATCATTTTGCAGTGTTAACATCAAAACTTTCATAGGCGGGTACTTGTGATAAGGAGCTGTCCCTGTTGCCATTTCAATTGCTGTAATACCAAACGACCAAATGTCTGCTTTGAAATCATATCCATGGTCCTACGATATAATTTCAATTTATAACTTCTAATTTTTAATTATTTTAAGACTGTCAGATAATTATTTAAGATTATTTTATTTGCACAAAGAAATTTTTATTTAATAACATTTTCAAAAATAATAAGAAAAAAGTAATTTAGAAGAAACAATTAGAAATAAGTCTATAAAATTAAACAGAAAATATAGTTAAATCATATAACATGAATAACTTAAAAACGAATTTTAATATAACCTTCTTTATGATTGTTATTGATATTCTTTATGTATGAATGTAAAAGCTACCAAGAATTATTTCTTATATGTATGTATTGTGTGTGTGTGTGTGTGTGTATGTATGTATTTATATATATTTATGTGTATATATATATATATACACACACACACATGTATGTATAAACTCACAGGTTCTCAGGTATTTGTACATGAATCAGTTTGTTTTCATAGCTGCTGTTATGTGTACAATTCTAACATAGAGGTATGAGTACCCTGATCCTTTTTAGTATTTTACAGAATTTTTAATAATATTGTGAAATAGAATTTATGGCAAAAGACTATTTGATTGATTTTGTGAATTGTAAAACAATTTAGCAGTAAGCTGTTTGTGGTGGCCAAACAACATATTAAAAATGTAAAATTGCTACTGTGTACTAACTTATAGATTTGATGATGTAGATTTATTTGCTTTTTTCTTTTTTTGGAAATGAAGTACCTAAATTTCTACAAAACTACATTATTTATACATTGTGATACCACCTGCAAGAAAAATATATACATAAAAAAAAAATTGTCTACTGATGAATATTTTGTTTTTTATGGAAACATAATTGAACTTGTGAGTCACTACTTTATATACACGCACATGCAAACAGATATTCGTACATATACAAGTGGCACAAATGAAAATGAAGGTTTTAAACATCTATTTACTTGTTTACTATAATTTATTGTATTATTCTTTAGTTTCATTTAAGCCACTCTATATATACACATATACAATATACATTAAAAAAATGTAAGTATCAACATATAGGTAAAACAATAAAGCAATTTCAATTGGCAAACTAATTTACATTTTGTATTTCATACATAAATAAAAATAAAATGATTCTTTGTCTAATATTAACAACTATTTATACAGTGAATGTTTACTAGTCAAATATAATATACTTAAAAAAATCTTACTTGCTCCATAACTTCAGGTGCCATCCAGCAAGGAGTCCCTACAAACGTATGTCTCACTTTTTGTCGGGAAAGATCACGACCTGTAGCCAGCCACGCACTTACGCCGAAATCTGCAATTTGAACTGTACCATCCTCACCGAGTAATATATTACCAGCTTTGATATCTCTGAAAGCAGACATCTTTGTTTGCAAATATTACAGAGATGTTCGGAATAATTAAACGAATAGAACAATTAAGATATTACCTGTGAATTTGACCATTGGAATGAAAATATTCAAGACCTTTAAGTACCTCTTTCAGTACTGTAGCTATTGTTGATTCATCAAATACTCCATGTTTACAGTTAGAAACACGTGTTTTATGTTTTATTATATCCAATAAACTTCCACCTAAAAATAATATTCATTTTGAGAAGAATTTTTTAATAGTTTACAAATATTTTTAATTTTAAAACTGAAACAGTATAAAAAGGAATATTATTTTTTCCAATATTGTAGTATTAAAAAGAAAAGAACTTGTTTAGCTACTATCACTAAATAAAAACAATTTAAACACATACATTCTAAATTATAACAATAAATGATAAGTGAGTAAATAAAATGTGAAAAATGAAAATATTACCTTCGAGTAATCTTAATACTAGCCATAATTCTTCACGTACTACAAAACTTGTGTAGTATGTTACAACATTTTCATGATTGCAGCTTGACATCGCTTGGATTTCTTTTAACAATTCGTCCATTGATGTATTCCATTTTTCTAAGTTTATCCGCTTTATTGCACATTTTTCGTTTCGTGGTTTACACAATGCTGCATGAACGACTGCTGTTGCACCAACACCTAATGACAATATATACAGACATATAACTAAGACAATAATCAACAGTTGATAAGAATTGTAAAAAATGTAAAAGCATACGAAATATATATGTATTAAATAAAATTTAAAAAAAATCTCTGATATCTCATCTATTCTTGACACTATAAAACTTCATTTTGTCTACTGCACAATTTAACATTTTGTTATTATTTTTAAATTAAGTTAAATATTGCTTATTACTTTGAAAAATATAGCTTATTTTATATAAAATACACCAAATATCGCACGATTCGTATAACATTCTACGAGTACATTATATTTGTTGACTTTTATTAGATTATATGTAAATCATAAATTTTTGTCTTTTCGCGATAAGGAATAATACTTTCATCTAAGGAAAGGGTTTGCTTCAGTTCATTTGCAGATTTTTTTCGGGAAATAATCAACTATATTCTGCACTTTACATAATTGTCCGGATATTTAGTGCTTCTTTAATATTGCAGAAGTGCAAAAAAATCAATATTTGGAAAAATTATTATTCTAAACAGTGAGAAAAAAGCCTTAATTTCTTATGTAGTGACATCTACTCTTTTTCGTATTTTCGCCATATTTTTATATTTTTAGCGATTTTGATTATATCTGTTAATTTCTTCAGAAATAGTTCGAAATAAATCATCACCCATAAATAATGAAGCAATTTTCTCCATACAAATGGATAGAAATACTAAAAGTGTAAAACTGTCTATTTGACTCTTATTTGTTAACATGATCGATTCTGACTATAAATTTATTTTTAGTATACTATTTACAAATATATGTAGAATGGAGGAAAAATCAAAATCAAAAATTATTAACGCTCAGAAAGATAGAAATTTACATTCTGAAAGTAAAACTAAATATGTCAGATACTTTTGTACGTCAATGTAATTAGTTTTGAAAATAAAAATAATTATTATCGTTGAAAACAATAAATCTTTTCATCACGTTCAATTGAAATCACACATTAAAGTTCATTCCGTCGATCTAAACTGAATATTTTTGATTAGAAATCGATCTTGTTTTTAAATTACATTTTAAATATATAGGATCATCCAAATGTGACGCCTAGATTTGTTTTATTAAAAAGAAACATGTATATAGGGCGGTGTATAGGAAAACACGTGTATAGTTTCTTTTTAGTAAACCATAAATCCATGCGACACATTTGGATGACCCTATATAGAGACATGTATAGACAATTTATTCCGAAGAAATAATACAATCGAAACATCAGTCATAAGGACGGGTGTAACTGATTATAGATATTTCGTGGTCAATTAACAATCAAATTACAATGATAGAGTAAAGTCCACAGTTCTGATGGACGTAAATAAAAAGCAGTCAATTCGATCAATTACTGATTCGTTTATTGAAACAACAAAATAATTATAGTTCTTTATACACTTGCACATTCCTGAAGAAATATTATTTCAAAATCAAGTATAATCATGTACGCCCACAAATGTTTGATTCTTTAAACGTTGTTTTTGTTCATTTAACAAATTTTATATAAACCGGCAGAATACTCAGGGTTTTTTATTATGTAATAAATAGGTAACCAAGAAAGTGCTGTTGCTTTTGAGATTAAAATAAAAACGTTTGTATTTTTTTATTTAAAATAACTTTATTTGTTAAAATATATTTTTCTCAACGAGAAAATAATTTACAAATTCCATTTTTATAAAATAATGAATTTTTATTTTTACAAAATCGAGAAACTTGCTTTTAACGCTGTGCCACTATTAAATTCTTTACCATGTATATGGTTATCCAGAGACAAAAATAAGTGGAAATTTGATGGTGATATGTCTGGTGAAAACGGAGGAGAGAGAATTTCCCATCCGAAATTAATTATCTTTTCTCTTGTTATCCAAAGCAAAAAAATTAGCTGTTATGGTGAAAATAACAGAAAGTTCGTTACAGTTTAAATTATAATTTAGAAGTTTTTCAAAAATAACAACCTGAATATATACAATAACAGGTACGGATATTGAATGCTACATCTATCAAGTTGAAAGGCAGTTTTAACAAATATGGATAACAAAAAACAGAACATGAATAAAAACCGGTGTTAAAAATGGAATACAGAAAGTAACTCATATATGGAAAAGTAAATTTAACCCAGATAATTGTATTTGTCACAAATCGACATAAAAATATATACCAGAATAAATATATATATACATAACATACATAGAGTACAGGACCAAACTGGTCAGTGTAATAAACAAATTATTCTGTAAACATAAATTTAACCTTTACAGCTATTTTTTCACCAGACTTGTACTATAATTATTTTCAATTTAATATTAGAGAGATCAATAACAATTACGTAATGATCACCTGATAATTATTGACTTACCAAAAAAGTTTCTATAAATAACTATGATGTTTACAAGATATTTTAAAAATTGTGTTTCTTATAAAAAAATGAATTTTCCGACTAATTTGCTTAAAAAAAAGTAACTAATTAATTAAATACTTTTTGTGTTATTTCCATTTAAACTTCTGAAGCGCTTAATGGAAAACAACAAAATATAAAACAACTTATTTTATTAAATGTACATATGTATGTATAATAATAAAAAGTTTCGATCACAAGTTTCTTAAAAACCTAGCTGTACGATTTTAAGTAACACTTACTGTAAACAGAATTCATAACTCGATGGTTCAAGACTACGGGCAGTGCAAATACTATAAATAAGATTGATTTGTAGAAAGTTATTTGTTTTATAAATTAGTCAAATTACGTTAAATCGTTTCGAGGCTATCACTAACAGCAAAAGACGTATGTAAATTTTTTTACAAGTGATATAAAATTTCTATTATACCACTGAAATAAAAAAAAGTTTTTCTCGTGAAAACCTATTAGTGGAATTTTATCCAACTTCAACATTATTAATTTATTTCGCGAATATTCTTATTTTATGACGTAAATTCGATAAAAATTCAGAGTATTCCGAGAATATTAAAAATAATTAGGGCGTGCTGTTTTTTTGTCGCACTGTATGTAAATTTCATTCTAGCATATAAATTAAAAACATCGACCTCGACAAATTCGATTTCAACAAAAATCTGCAATTCATCTTTAATCCACGTTAATAACCTGTGTATTAACAATCTGGATACAGTAGTTAATGGTACGGTTTCTTCGTGAATAAATTGAATAATCAATAAATGCGAATAACCTTATCATGCAGAAAATGTACGTATGTACGTACATACAATAATACAATAGGTATATATGAAAAGCGGCCGTAGTCGAGTTAACTGGCACGACAAACTGTTAAGTGCCATAAGCTCAAGTACAAGTATAGACACAATATAATCCTCCGATGATCAATTGTGAGCTTCAACGTGAGCAGAACAAGTTCACTGGATAATAATAAATGATTGATTTCATCGACTTGAATAATTGTTATTAAATGTTAATGAATGATCCAAAACATGGTCTATGATACGATATAAAAATAATAATAATGCTATGCACTTTAATCCATAGTACATTTAAGTGAAACTCATACAGCATAATATTTTATTTATAATGGGTCACAAAATATCCGGTCACTTGTCATACTAAGTATATTTTATGTGATAAATTAACTTCACCAAGAAGAAAATTCTAAATATATTCTTATTATCGTTCATTAGTGTACTTCAAAATATCACATTTTCAAATTTTAAATAAATAATAAATTCCACGAAAAAAATGTTTTTATTCAACATGTAATATTTACATGCACAAAAGTATCCAGCCACTAACTATATACTAAAAAAGAATTAAAAGAATGGAAACTAATATTTGTTAGAATATTCTTTAAATTTCAGAACAGCTTTCAATCTATTAAGCTTGGATCGTACTAAAATTTCTGCTTAAGATGAGTTTTCAACTTTTCTTGACTAGTAATATGATAACTATTCAAATATTTCTTCAATTCTCCCCATTAATGTTCCATGGAATTCATGTCAATGATTGAGGTGGTCTGAACTATTATAAAAGATACATTTCTCAGTTTTTCTAGAACAGTGCTCAGATCATTGTTTTGTTGAAATTTAGATTTGTTTTCTAGTCCTAACTTTTTTACGCCAGCCCTTAAATTATGATTCGAACTTTTACATTTTTTCTTCGATGAAATGAAGTTTTCTAACCCCAGTCATCGACATGCAACCTCACACTATTATAAAACTACCTCCATGTTTTACAGTCGGTTGTATGTTTTCTTTATTAAGTTCAGTGTCTGGTCTTCTTCACATCATTTTTATATCGGATGAATTAAATATAAAATACGACGCCTAGATTTGTGTTTCATTAAAAGGAAAAAAAACTATACACATGTTTATTTTTAATGAAACACAAATCTAGGCGTCACATTTGGATGACCCTATATTTCAAATATACATTCATCACTAAAAATAATATTTTCGCTAAACGTCTTTCTTTCAGCGAATTTAAGCCTTTTTTATTTCGTTTATTAATCCATGGCATTTTTCGCGAAACCCGATTATGATAATCACTTTTTCAGTACTTAAGTTCTTCCCTGTACTTTTTTGTACATTTCCACATATTTATTTAGCACTTGTAGTAGGATTTATTCACGCGTGCCTTAAAATTTGTTTTTCTTTCTGTGCACTCAGTATTTTGAGTCTTCCTGCTAGTTTTCGATTCGTTAACAAATTATTAGTTTTGAATTTTCTAATATCTTGCACTGTACTATGTGAAATACAAGTCTCGTACAATTTTTCGTTGTGAATATCCTTTTTCATTTAAGAAAATAATAACTTTTCTTTTCAATATATTTGTTTCGCGTTTTTTCGGTATTATTCGAATAAAAGATTATAAAACGACAAGGGGAAACAACTAACATGACCGCAAAATCTAATGACAATGGCGGGGTTTTACGTTCGCGTAACGATGGATAATATATTCGGGGATTTACGAATTTCTATGTACAATAAATGTTACATATTTAACAATATTTTTTTTGTAATTTATTGTTTAAATTTGGAAATATAATATTTTAAAATGCATTAATAAACGATAATAAAAATATTTTTATTTTTTTTAACGTAAAGTTAATTTCTTACTTAAAACATAATTAGTATGAGGAGTGGTCGGATACTTTTGTGACCGACTGTATATATTTTTTACGTTGCGAATAGTGCACTGTATTGAAAAATACAAACATCCGACAATACTTTTGGCCAATCTTTATAAATATTAAACCCACATTATGAAAATAAATCGAAACAAAGAAAATAGTTTCTTTTTCGAAATTAAAAATTTATGAAATTTTTTCCTTCACTGTTGATCGTTGCTGACTCAACTAACAGGAATGAAATGAATTAAAAATAAAAGTTATGAAAAATTGTAATAAAATATATTTTACTTGTTTATTCAATAATAATGCAATTTTTTACAATTGCATATATGAAAGTAAAAAAAAACATATATAAGATAATGGATTTAAGTAGCGATAACAGAATTCATTTTATCTTTTATCTAGAAAATTATTTTTATGGTTGATAATATGAAATGATTTAATAAAACACTTGCCCAAAACCATATATATATATATATATATATATATATATATATATATATATATATATATATATATATATATATATATAATGATTAATATGTGCACATGTTTGTGATTACAATTTATTACATTAGTCAAAACTAATTCATTAGTACTTGATTTCTAATTTATTGGAATTTAGAACTGACATGAATTATATTTATATGTCATTATTGGTCGTTACTAACAAGCATTTTTAATAAGATTTATATTACAATAATGAAATTAAATGTATATTAGTTATAAAGTTAAATGTAAAGAAAATTATCATCCGATTGATTAAACCTTTTATCGTTTAAAAATACGTCAATATATGAATAATATCTAAAATTAAAATGTATAATTCGAAAGAAAAAACTGATAACTTCATATTTAAATGATATAATTGAATAATTTCATACTATCTATTATAATTGAAAATCATACTAAATTAAAATTTAAATCATATTTGTCAATATACAAATCAGTTCTCTTCAAGTATTCATCTTTTAAAAATATATAGGTTTATATTATAGCAATAAATTATTGATGTTTATAAATGTATATTAGCTATAAAAGTAAATGTAAAAAAATTTATCAACCGATTGATAAAAACTCTTATCGTTTGAAAATACGCCTATATATGAATAATATCTGAAATTGAAATGCATAATTCCAAAGAAAAAACTGATGACTCCATATTAAAAAAAAAAATTAAAATATTTTTGGTAGTATTGGATTGGAATGGTGACAGTTTCCTTTTGCACGCAAATATACGAGGGTCAATTAAATATAAACTATTTTTTTATACATTTTATTAAATTAATATTTTTCAAATGTACAAATAAGTCATTTTTCTACATAGTCTCTTTAACATTTCACTTCTATCACTGGATTGATAGTTTATTGATTCTTGTATCGTAGAAAGTAGTGGAACGTATTTGAAGCCAATTATATGAAGTGTTTCATCTCTTTATAGTTTTCGAATAGTCGTTCTAACGCCTCTTGAGTGGTACAAAAAAAAAATGGTAATCACATGGAGATAAGTCAGGGTTGTAAGAGGAATATTCGACAGCAGTTCAGTGCATTTCCGTTAATGTCTCTTAGGTTAAGCAGGTAGTGGATCATCATTTTTAGAATCTTTAACTCATTCCGAATGATGGACTGTACAATACCATGGTTTATCCTAATTTCTTTACAAATTTCATTCACTTCCAATCACCTTCAATAAGATCCTGAATGCTCGAATGTTGTCTGGTGTAATTTTGGTCTTGGGATGATGTAGGTGCGTCAATTTTTACAAGTCATAACGTCCATCAGATAATGTTTTATAGATTTTCAGTAACGTTTTATTTCCGATCTGTTCACGTAATCTTCTGAAAATTTCAGTCGGTTTCACGTTTTCGTTCGTTGAAAATTTGATTATAATGCGTTGTGCAACGGTGATAATTACTAAAGAAACGAATGCGAAGCCATATGGAAATTACTACATAAACAATAATAGATAAATAAGAAATATATAGATTTGTTGTAAAATATTTCCAGATGTTTTAGTTGAAGCTTTTATTTACAAACACCTTAACTGTGCCAATATTTGTGTATAGTATACATGCGTCATTTTAATCTACACAAATTATCTTGATCATTGATTTTACTCGTATGGAAAACTGTTCTTAAGACGATTCATGTTCTCGTTTAAAAATATGCACACGACACATGTCAGTATGCGAAATTAAGTTTTACGATGTTGAATCGTCAACAAATTAAAAATACCATTTACATACAGATTACCTACTTTTCTAAATGTCACAAGGTATTTAATATCAAACAAATCATCACACTGTTAAGCAAAGAGCTGCATCTTTCATAACAGCTCTACGTCTGTCGATTTATATTACTCGTACAATATCTAAATATAAATATAGTACGTGCCTGTGTGTGTGTATAGTAGCTTATAGCTTAAATGATCCACTTGTGGTTTTCTGCAAATTTAATGATTTGTATGACTCAAATACAAAATTATTATATAATTAAATCTTATTTAAAACGCCTTTGTTTTTGAATATATATTAAAAAAAATTATACATATTTTTTTAAATATAAAAATAACAATTTTTGCCTGGAAACCAGTTCACTACTTAAATAATCGAGCTGTTTAATTTGACAGAAAACTCGATTTTCTTGATTTACAAATTGAAAAATCGATTCCTACAGCTGCTCAAATGTATATAAAAAAATTTGGCAAGGTTTGTAAATTCATTTAGTAAATTGCTTTTAATTCTGAAAGTTTTAAAGAAAAATGAGTCAACGTACAACTATTGAAGAATGCGAGCTTATTATTTTTTATTTTGATGGCAGTCAAAATATACGACAGAATATAAAATTACTGAATAAAACAGAATGACAATTTAATACAAAACTGAACGATATAAATTTGAAAACTGTATACTAACAAATCAAGATAGGTACTAAATATAATTTTTAATGAACAAGAATAATGATGGATTGTATGAGAAATGGAAAAAAGTAAAAAATTAGTATTGTTACCAACTGATAATGTTGAAAAAATATGTAATGGTTAAATAAAACATTTAATACAAAAAAAATAATGAGGATGTTGATGAAAGGTGAATTCCATGGTAGAGAATTGAATATATTTTTTATTAATATAAAAAACAAACGTTTACGTTTGACGATTTTTGGAAAAAGATATTATTTTTTGATGAAAGTAAATTGATTTTTTTATAACAAATTCACAGATAAAAAAACAACGAACCACAAAAAAATACATCTGACTATTAAATATCGTGGAGATAGTGATGATCTAAGATTTTATGCCCTAAAGAGTGTGGGATATATATATATAGATAGATAGATTGAAACTACTATGAATAAAATTAACTATTTAAATTTTCTATGAAAGAATTTAGAAAGCATCGTTGAAAAATTGAATACTAGGAATAATTTTTATTTCTATCAAGATAACCTTAAACATTCTTCACATATTATGAAAGAGTGGTTGCTCTGTAATTGTCCATATGTTACATTAAGTCCAGAAACTAACGGAACTTTTGAAATAAAACACACAAGAAGTTATTTATTCATCAATATTTATTTGGTCATCTTCAAAGTACTCCCTATTGGAAGCAATACACATATGCAAACGTTTCTTTCAATCCTCGAGTACTCCCGCAAACGCACTTTGTGGTATAGTCTTCAGTTCAGGCAGAGAATTTTCTTTCATGGCTTTAATCGACTCAAAACGATGCCCTCGGAGCGGCAATTTGAGTTGTGGGAATAGGAAAAAGTCGCACGGAGCCATATTAGGCGAAAAGATGTTGATTGAATTTTTGACCAAAAACTCACGAATAAAATCAGTTTAACTTTTGTAGAATAAAAACATACGATGCTATGAAGTTATCGCCAACGTTCTATCTACACACACACACACACTATATATATATATATATATATATATATATATATATATATATATATATATATATATGCGTGTGTATACACATACAAACACAAATATACAAACAGAAAAGGAAAATAGAGATGAATATAAAATATGTTAGAGGTGCATTAACACAAAAAATATATGCGGCCTTTTCAAATGGCCTTAGTAATGGCCTCCATTATGCAAATGAATTACATTGACCGTTTAAAACAAAAAGACTCGTGATTCCAAAGTCTGATGTATTTAACTAATAAATTATGTTACAAACTAAATTTGTGTAAATAACGAATTTTATAATAAATTAACAATCATAATTAGGAAGTGTATTATCAGATTTTTTTAGAAATTTTAAACATTACATATTAAATTTTCATGACACAACACAACAAACTGAACACGGTTTATGGAATATGATATTTTTTTATTACATTTTAAATTAATTTTTCATATTATATATATATATATATATATATATATATATATATATATAACGAAAATATTCAAATTTTAAAATCGTAACTAGGCAAGTAAGTTTACTAACTTTTTCAGAAATTTTAACATTACATACTGAATTTTCATTAATAATTTTAAATAATCTAAATTCTAAATAATATTTCCCTAATAATTCTAAATCTATTTTTCATATTATTATTATTATAATATGCTACAACTTTTTTAAAAGATTGTTTTTTTAAATAATTAATTATAGATTTTAATATAATATATAATAATTTTAAAATATTAATTTACCAAATTATTAACTTATTTTTGTCAGAAATTTTGAACATTAATTTTCACAACACAAAGTAATAAAATAAATAAGTTTTAGATAATCTTGTAATTTTTTTACACTTAAAACTTTTTTATGAAGAATGTTTTCATATTAAATAAAAAGTTCTAAATCAATTTTTTATATCATAACATAGTACAACTTTTTTTAAAAAATAATTTTATATACAAATACTTACATATTTGTATAATATACAATGCAAAGGATTTTCAACTAATTAACTAGAGTAACTATTTAAAAAAAAATCAATATAAACCTAAATTTTACACAATTTTTAGAATATAAATAAATTAATTAATTCCGAAGTACCTTCAAAACTTTTTTAAGCTATTAGATTTTTAAAAAAAATATCTTCTTTTACAAACATATAAGTTTAAGTTGACAAAGTTTATATATATATATATATATATATATATATATATATATATATATATTATATATAAAGTGCATGCACGATTTCTTAAAATAAACTGACACGCCCACAAAAACCGCTTAATTTTTTTTAATATGGCAATAAAAATGAATGTAACTGATCTGTCATCAAAATCACATAGATTTCCACAAAAGTGGGCATTCAATAACCGATGAAGCGATTGTCAGCGCCCGTACCACACATTTTTGGACGAAAATCGGCAAAGGGGGTGAACTCACATAACCTGTCAAATTGGCTCGGCGCTGTCAATGTGTATCGACTTAAAATGAATTGTGCCGGATTCGATGTACGATGTTTAATTAAACTACACACGTGTTTATTTTAAATATGAAAAAACTCACCGATTACTTCACGTAATTCGTAGTCGTCCTTCGTGTTCGGCCAAGCAACTGGGGCTGCTGAAGTCGTGGCTGCCATTTTGCGTGACAAAATGTGGCCGATATTGCCGATAGACTGACGAGCTGCCCGAGCATAGCTGCTGAGTGATAGCGGGCGGTCGCATGACGATAGGGACTTTTGTCGGAAGATTCCGGTTGTTCCGGCTGGAAGTAGCTCCCCTGATATTTTTCTGTATGAAATTGAAAAGAAATATTATAATAAATAATGATTAAACTTGTTTGTACATACAATCGATTATTCAATACATCAGTAAACAGATGTTATCATAAAATTTACATTTCATTTGAATTACCTTACAATTATTTTTTAAAAAAAGTCTCCTTGTTTGTATACAATTTAAATTACTTTATTGCTCAGAAATAAATACACTAATCTGAAATCAAGGATATTATAAATAAACACTAGATATTTATTAGTAATTCATTGTTTGTTTTACGTTTATCAAGTTATTTGACTCATGGAACTTGAATAACAATTTCATATCGTTATAAATGAACTTAAATTTCAATAATCTAACCAATTTTAAAGTTCTGATAATACTGTTAAAAAATATAACTAATAATTATAATTAAATCATAACTAGTAAAAATGGTTAATGACTGAAACTTGGTTTTAATCAACAAAAGTAATATCAATACATATATTGTTTAAACACACTACATTCAATTCTAAACCGTTATTAATAGAACATTTAATTGTTTCATATTTGTTGAACACTATTCTAATAAATCTGGAAAATTACATTTAATTTAAAATAATTTTGTACATTTTATCAATCTTGTTTATGTCAAAAAATTAAAAAAATACATTCATATTTTCCTTTTATTTTAAGATCAACAGATTCAACACATCACAAATTTGCTAAATAAAACCAATATGAAAAGTTGATTTATTATCTGAGTATAAATTTCCATAATCCATATATATTTGAAGGAATAAATTCAATCGAGAAAGAAATCACCACAAATGTTAATGAAAAACATGCAAGAGGAACAAATGTGAAACAGGTGTATTTATTTTCAATGTTAAACAAATTTCTGAACCAATTATTTTTTAAATGATCAATCAGTAAATGATGAGATACTTAATTATTACTTAAAATTATTATTATAAATTATACTTTGGTAAATATATTATAGCGTAACTTAGATTTATGTATTACGATGTCAAAATAAAATTCATAAGAATATTAATAAAGATGTTAGCAATGCAACAAAACCACTAGAGAATACAAGTTATTTTACATAACATATTTGTGAATTTTTTGTAAGCTCACTGAATTATTTAAGCTTTTTTTTCCATAGTTTTGTCCAATGACAATATAATCAGTGATATTGATATTCAAATGTAAATCAACTTATAATGTTTTTTTTTTAATATTTTATAGATAATTTCATCTTTCAGAAAAAAATAGTGTTCATTTTTGTTAGAACATAAAAAAATTACAATTATTTTTTTTTTAAAAAAAGAAATAAAGGTAATTTCTAGTAGCAGTTTTGTTGTAACACTATAAATTATTTAATATTGTTAAATTAGGTATTTGAAATAATTACATAACAAAAATCAGTATGTCTTCTTTTGAATTAATTATACACTGTCAGTAATTACTTAAAATTATTATTATAAATTATATAAATTAAAATAAAAATCTTGTGTATTATTTCTGTTAACAAATCACTTCATAAATATATATATAAATAAAATACAAATAAATATTAAATTGTTATACAAAATTTAACAAACTATGTTCTTAACATTCATATTTATTTGTTTATACACTAATTTAAGTTTATATTCATTAATTAAATTACAATACAAAATTACAGTACAATCCTCAATTTGTGAGATTCTCCAACTAAAGATTAAATACAATTTTCTACTTGACAAGTGGTGATGAATATTCCTATACTACCAATCAGTATCATTATCATGTTTCTATTCACTGATGGATGAAGGCTTCTCCAAATACTTTCCATTTCAATTGATCCAATGTCTTTTTCCTACAGTTCATTCCTATGATTTTTCACATATTTTTGTCTCATTTATATATGGATCTCTTCTTGGGTCTTTTTATATATCTAGATTTCCAGTCAATAATTTCTCTTGTCTATCGGTGCACTTCTCTTCTTACTTTATGACTAGCTCATTTCCATTTCAAACTTCTTACTGTTATTGTAATGTTTATAATTTTTATTTTCTTTTTGGCACATTCAGTTTTCCTTCTATATATATATATATGTGTGTGTGTGTGTGTGTGTGTGTTATTTCTAGCAGACATTTTTCCATGCTTATTTATGTTCTAGAGCCTTTGAATTTTATGTTTGAGCCTTATCTAGAGCCTTTGAATTATTCCGGTATTTAAGACCTATTCTTTGAATAAAAGAATTTGAATTATTTATTGCATTATATTGCAAAAATAGTTTTGTTAGAATTTGAATAATCAAACATAATTTTAATAACGAACCAAAATTTTATCAGGTTGAAATATTAGAATGCATTGGTAGGTCAATTAATGAGAGATTTATAAATTTAATTAATAGGTGAATAAGATGTATAGGTTTATTTACTAGTTTACACACAGGTATGAACGTGGGTATACAAAAATAACATAGTTTGTTTTTCTTTAAAAAAATAATATATAAAATTTAAAATTATGCATTGATTATTTTAAAAATCAAATTTGATATTTTAACACAAATGAATCATCCATTCACAATACAAGATTTTAATAAAAAAAGGTTATAAAAAAGGTCTAGTTGTGTGATATTGTGGTGATACATTTATGTTAAAGTGAATTTGCCACATTATTAAAACAAATAGTGGTTAAATTTGATTTATTCTTTGATGTTTTGAACCTAATTATCTCCATAAGCAGCCGAGATTGATCAATAGAGACAGGCCAATCCTGTTGTAAAACAATACTCGACTGTTTATCATATAAACAATGCTGTTCAAACTGCAGGAGTTAGATTTGAAAACTTCCGTCACGCACCATATTCACCAGACCTTGCATCAACTAACTACCATTTCTTCCAGGTGTTAAACCACTTCTTGCAAGGAAAAATATTCAATTCTCAACAAGCTGTAGAAAACACCTTTCACGATTTCATCGTCACTCTTCAGGCTTCGTCGCTATTGGTATAAACAAGCTACTGTTAAGATCGCAAAACTGTGTTGATAATTTAGACGCATACTTCCATTAATTGTACTGTTGTTGTTTTTTTGAGATATAATAAACTAAACTTTTTTCATATTTAATGGTCTTAACATTTAATTTTCATATTTAATAATATTATTGTGAGTGATTAATTTGTATACAAGAGATTTAGTAATTCAAATAGATAATAATATAATAAACAACAATATAATAAAATGAATAGAATAAAGGTAGCTCCATTGTAGATATATTTATTATCCTTTAATATAACTCTTTCTTACCTTTTTCCTATGACAAGTGTACTCAAAAACCGATTGTTTTCGAAAATGACCTGATCAGTTGATTCTAGATTATATGCGCCGGTCCTCCGCCTTCGAAGACTATTTCTGTAAAAACAACATTGAATTAAAATAACTAATAAAAAGCATTTTTTGTAATTATTATTTTCATTAATTCACAAAAAGTAATGTCTGTTTTTTTAAAAAAATCAACTCTGAATTTATCTTTCATGTATGTGGCCAGTGATGTTCAATGATTATTATTTAATTTTTTATTCTTAAAATGTTTGTAATTATTTTTTTCTTGCTGAAAATATTTTCCTAGATATAAATGTTATTGTCATTTTGGTTAATGTTGTATTCGTTTTAGTAGATTTAGTATATCTGAACATAGGATTAAAGAAATTCAGATGTATTTATTATTTATACCAAATTCTAAAAAAATATCTGATGAGCATGCCAAAGAACAGGAAATAATAAAACATAAAATGATTTTACAACTGGTTGAAACTTTATAAATTTAAAAACTGAAAGATTATATAAGGTATTCAACTCAAGTAGGCAATTTGTTGTTGATATTCTTCATTACATTGATGAAGATGAGGATTTTTGAACAATGTCGTTTTCTGTGATATATATCGAATTCGATAAAAATAAATATTGAAATAAATTTGAATTAAATTAGAACATTTCATAGATTATTCCATTGTTGCAAAAGAATAATTTGTTATGCCTATGCCATGATCACGTAGCAGATATTAAAATGTACACGACATTGAAACATTACTTTTCGTAACACGACAAAAAAAATCTAATTGAATCGGTGTCGACTTCATCTCGTATAAGAGAAATCAGCGCCGTTGTGTCACCAGAGGATCTCGCAACTCTTCGTCCATAACCGGTGTTCGTACACGCGGCCTGTGCGCGCTCACGAATCCACTATAAATAAACAGAGGAAGGGAACAGTAACACTTGATTGCAACAATTGATACAAGTATGTGGCTATAAATAGACGAGCATTATGTTTAAGTAGGTAAGCCAATAGCAAAGGTCAAATTAATATTTCAATAAGCTCCCTCATTCAATTAACAGGAACACACGTACTGGCGTGTGAGAAATATCTGGACACGTTGATGGTGCGGACAACGTTCGTGATGGTTTTCGACGAGATTTTCAAACTAGATTGACATTTTCTTTATTGTTCTTGAGATTATGCTTGTCGTTTATCTTTGAGGTCGGCGAATTCAAAGTTTTATTGTTGTAATAGGAGATTTTCCTGGTAATGCGTGTCGTTCGTTTGCAGTTTTTACTGGTTTTATGTTCGTGTTTCTATGAAACTTAAAAGCATTTTCATGAAATTAATATCGATAAATTATGAAATGACGTGTTGGTTCTAAATTTGAAATATTAGTTAAATACGATGGAATTTATTATATTTTACTTTCATTACATGCTCTTCCACTTAATTTCGCACTACGAACTTTTCAGAAAGAGTACATTAAAAAAATGCGAATTTCTTTCACTATATATATAATAGAACAGTAATGTAATAGCTAGAATTATTGCCTATACAAATAGGGTAAATAGATAGGGGCTAAAGAACCCCACCATCTCTAGACAAATGGGGTTGGCGAGGTTCTTTTCTAAGGGAGTAAATTTTGTATAGAGTGCTGGTTGTTTTGAAATTGTAGCAAATTTTTTTACACAAATAAATTATCACCCCTAGCACCACAATATGTTATAAAGTGTCCAATAAATCACTTCTTGTTTACTTACTTAATTAATTAATGTCATCAACATAAAAAATAAAGTGAACAATAAGTGATTATGAAAAAGTCTTAGATCAATACATCAACGAAATTAAATGCATTAAAGAATCAAAAAATTAAAAAGGAGCATATTTTGAACTTTTATAAAATATTTATATAAATGCCACATCCTTCGTACAAGTAGATGAAGAAACAGGGAAAATTAAAATTATGAAATGAGTAAGACATAAACCTCAACAAAACAAAAATAATGTTCAATGAATTTTCAGATTAAAGAAATATACTAAAAGGAATAGAAATAGAAGTTGAAAACTGTATATATTTGGAAAATTCATTACCACTAAAGGAATATTTATGGATGAAGTGAACAGGAAAGTAAAAATGAGATGATGTTAGTTTGAAAGAAATGTTTTTATTATGAAATCGGATATTCCTTTATGTTTAAAAAGAAAAGTTTTTGATCAATGAATCCTACTTGTTTTTATCTATGGAAGTGAAACATAGGTTTTGAATAACACAAAAAGATAGGAAGAGGAATGATTGAATCAGAAAGAAAATAAAAGTAGATATTATGATAAAAGTGAAATTTAAAATGGACTGGCCATATAATAAGAGGAAACCATTGATGGATAAGGTAAGTTATTGATTGGGAATATAGATATATAAGAAGGTTCAGAAAAAGGCCCATTGATAATTGAGATAAAGATATAAGGCATTTTTTATGAAAAGATCCAAAAATATTTTGAAATGCATTAATAAAACATAGTAGTTATAACTATTAATTGTTTCTTCTTTCATTTTTATCAAATTCTATAGGTGGTTTAAATGAGATTGGAGGATTTAGATATACATTTATTTCCTTATCATCATTTACTACATTTTTCATCTATGAGTAGTTGTCAAATACTTCTATGAGCGATTGTATAAGCACATTTTGTAGTTTTTCTTTATGTCTACGTTTGGAAGGTCAATTCAATACTATTCGATTGTTAAATTATACTTCTATAGGTATATTATGTAATAAAAAATAGTTGAAATTATTACCAGCAATTTTAGATATTGTATCTTTCATTGATGCGATCTCACTAAGTTACATTTTCTATAACTTGTGTCAGCGTTGATAATTATGTATTAATTGGTTAATTGAATAATACAATGGAGAGTGCTAAAAGTGATTATTCCGTTTTATGCTTGCTGTATAGTCGTGTGAAGTACACAACTACTAATACAAATGGATGAAATTAAATATACACTTTACACGAATGAATACATTAACACATTTCTAGTCACTGCTATGCTCTATAGATAAATATAGCTGATTTAAAAATTATATACATAACTCATTATAAATTCCGTGTTATATGAATCACGGTTTAATTTATTCTTATTTGTCAATTAAGGATTAAAACATTTTATGTGCAGTTGACTTCAGATATGCCCCATCCATTTTTACGATAAAGGAATCAAAAAACTGATGTTGAAAGATGTTAAAATATTTAAGAGTACGAATAGTTTGTTGGACTCTAATTTACGAGTCTTTAAAGTAAAAAAAATATATTTTAAACAATAGTTATTCGATTTAATTGAAATTTTGTAATTTTGTTGTATATACATATATACGTTTATAGACAAAAATAAATTACATTAGCAATATTTTCAATATATTTATTTTAAAGACAAACTTTTTAGGGTACGAATAGTTTATTTGGTTACTGTACATCGTTAAATAGAAGCAAATTCGAGGGTCGATAAGTGAAGCGAACAGGGGACAGAGCCCCTTGGTGTTAAAAAACAAAATTTTCAAATGTAAAATGGGTAGTTAAATGTAAATACGATTAAAATAAATATAGTGATAAATTTGATCTTAGTTTTGCACAAATAAGTTATTCCTCAAAAATATTTTTAATATCAATATTTACATAATGCTTGCCCTTTTAGTCGATTTTCATTTTAATAGCCATACAATTATCTTGAAAGTAAACTGAAGACTATATTAAATTTCTAATAAATTTTCTATTAAATATGTTAAAGTAATGATATGTTAGCCCAGTGTAAACGTCAACAGTGACATTTTAGTGACGTCATTTCTAAATAATCAACATATTTTTCTATTATTATTAAGATATAATGATGATTAATGGACTTTGACATCGACTGCACGGTAACAGTTATATGTTAGTTATTAAATCATTTTTAATAATAATAAAAAAAAAACTTAATTTCTGTATAATGAATTCTGAATATGTACTAAATATCGTGCTTCTTAAAACCATTAAAATGATTGTACATACATAAAGGCGGTTTAAATAAAACTGATGGTTGGTAATGAATAGTAAATTAAGTAAATCCATATATCAATCCTTCAGTCTCATTTGGACCACGCTTTAGTAGAAAAGAAACAATTCTTGTAAGGATGATCAAAAAGATTTTGTAGCTCTTTATTATAAATATTGATTATGAGAAATGGTAATGAAATATAGGTGACTCAAATGAGATCGAATGATTTAGACCTAAATTTGTATATTTATTTAGTTGACCTAGTTGTGAAAATATATCAAGATGGATTCAACTCTTACAAGAAATTTCTTAAAAAATATAATAATACCTTATGTAGATGAAAATGTACCTGTAAGTGAAAGTTTATACAATAACGTTTGAAAGTATGCCTGTTTAGTAAAAAGTGGCTTCATGGCCTAATTTAAATCCATTAGAAAGTTTCTGGAATGATAATAAGATTGTAACAACAGACAAACGTCCTTCAAATGTAAATAAACTATGAGCAATAAGTGAAACTTGGAACACATGTATCAACAGATATTGTTATTTAATTAGCATTGTTCATAATAAATAATAATGAGGTTCTAAAAACCAAAGGTTGACGTACAAAATATTAGTACAATAAAATTATTTTTCTTTAATTTTCGTTTACAAGAACGTCAAATAAACAAATTATATATATATATATATATATATATATATATATATATATATATATATATATATATATATATATATATATATATATAAGGTAGACAAAACTCTTCAGCTGAGATAAAGGCAATCTGCCTAAGGGAATAAAAATCGAATAAAAAAATCTTTAACAACCCACCTGGTTAAAACAGTGAGTGTTACAAAGTACCAGTGAATGGGTAACATTAAATGAGACTTTCGCCCAGCGATGGACTGATATAATGAAATGATTTGATATATGTATATACAGCTATGCTCATATGTATTAGACACCCACCGCATTTATTTATTTTATTAATTATTTATTAATTACCCAATAAAATATCATTACTGAACCTAAACTTAAATGTATCCGACATCCGTTTTCTTAGAAATTCAATAGTAACATTAATACTAGGTTCTCCCAGGGGTGTTTAATACATGTGAGTATTGCTGTATATATATATATATATATATATATATATATATATATATATATATATATATATATATATATATGTGTGTGTGTGTGTGTGTGTGTGTGTGTGTGTGTGTGTGTATGTGTGTGTATGTGTTTTAATTATTAATATCAAATGAAACTTACTTATTGTTGTTGTCCGTCGTTACCATGATTGTTGTAGTATCGGCAGCCATATTATTATATAAAGAATGTCAGTATATATTGACGTCAATAAATAAATACAGAAAGAAAAAAACAATCGGAAACAATAAAGATTAGTTATAACAACCGCGCGCAATTCAATTTCGCAAACAGCACCACATTATTGTTTTCTTGTTGTTACGTTGTTCTGTTATCGTTTTCGTTACGATTTCGAATCACATAAAAAAGACTACAATAGCGACCGCGCGTCTCACTGTCGAAAACGCAACAACGACGACATTCAGCCGAGATGTGTGCACATGATACGATTGTTTCCAATATCACGTGTAACTCAATAATCGAATTGACATAGAGGTGTTTATTGGTCCATTTTAAATACAATGAATGAATGAATCACGTCACTCTGTCTCACTGGTCCCGGTGTTTAATCTACACTTGACGAGCGATAACTCGTCTCAATTTGTCTCAACGCACTATTGAAGCGAGTTTATCAGGTGATCTCAGCGTTCCATACGGACATGAGTTTTGGTACAAGGAGTACAATGAGCTCAGTCTGATGTTAACACACACACACACACACACATGGTGATATGTCTGCTGAAGACGAATTTCTCCATCCTATATTCATTATCTTTTCACTTGTCAATATTTCAATATGTGGTTGAGTTGTGTTATTTTGCAAAAATAAAACTCTTTGGCAATTTACCAATGTTAATGGTTTTTGTTGTAATTTATTAAGTATTTTCTGTAGCTGTTCGCTGCAAATGATAACTATGAGAGTTTAAATAAATAATTCCTTATCAAGTTCACCAAACAGAAAATTTTTTTCTTACAGTCAGTTTTGCTTAAGATATTTGTGGCAAAGGGTTATTTGATGATAACCAGTGATAACAACGTTTGTTGGTGAGATAAAAAGTTTATTTTTCGTTATAAGCCAAAATTTTATCCAAAAAAATTTACGATTTTAACCGTAAAATACGAGCTGCACTTATGCTAAGATAGTATATTTGGATGTTGGGGGTTAAAGCGTACAATAGCCATTTACTTGATTTCCACCTTTTTTTTATTTTATGTAAATGATTACATATTGTATCTTCACTTACTTTAAACTTTTCAGCAAACTATTGATATATATATATATATATATATATATATATATATATATATATATATATATAATGCATAAACAATTATTGGAATTATGATGTATAAAAAATTAACAGAACTCGATTGGTATCTAAAATTATAATATCCTTAAAATAATTTCTAAACTATAATTATTTTATGAAGAAATAATTTGTTAATCAACAACACATGAAAATAGTAGTAGGAGTATTGTACTGCATTTGTAATGTTTTTATTACTTCGAGTATTAATTATTATTGATTATAAAATGTTATCATTGCTAAAATTATGTATGCAATTAAAATTGATAACAGTTATAAATTACTTTTATTTCACGTGGGTACGACTGAAAAGTAATTAAAACTCATTGATTACATATGTATATTAGGGTCATCCAAATATGAGACCTAGATTTGTGTTTTATTCAAAAGAAACATGTTTCTAGTTTCGTTTTAATAAAACACAAATCTAGGCCTCACATTTGGATGATCTGTATATATATATATATATATATATATATATATATATATATATATATATATATATAAAGAGAGAGAGAGAGAGAGTATAACGTTTTGAAAATGAAAATATAGCAATCAAAAGATAAAAATACAACAATTTCAATTATTATTATTAAAATAAGTAGTTTAAAAGTAGGTATAATGCAGTTTTTATGGTGGATTATTGTAATCGAATGAAAAACAATATCTAAAATTAATTTTAAATATTCATACCTAGAAATTGAATATGGCTGCGATTCTTAGGTATCACTTAAATGGTTTCCATTTTCTTGTTGACAAATATTGGTTCTTTTTAAAACATTTTTACATTAATAAATGCAAACAGGACTATTCTGGACTACCACATGTAAAAAAATTATCAATCGGTGTTATATAGAGTGTTGGTGTTGGTTTCCTAGGCGATTTTCCTTATTTTCGAAAAAAAATGGGCCGATAGTTCTATCAGACACCACACAATGCACCTAAAAGGAGGTGCAATTTATGTTAATACAATGCCTCTAATTTACATGTTAAGGGGATATTCTAGTCTAGAATTTCGAAAAAAAATCGATTTTTTGCATATTTTCAAAGTTTAGATCTTTAAGAATATGTCCTTGAAAGGATTTTTCGAAATTCGAATTATTTTCGGAGTTATAGCTATTTATGTGACGTGCCAACCAATCCGGTTTGGCCGGAACAAATCAACTTTAAACGCGTTTTTCTCGAAACTACTTTTTTCGACACGGTTGACGTGATATCTCAAGTTCTAATGAACTGATTTATTTGAAATTTGGTACAGAGCTTCTCAATATAACAGTGATTACCCCTGCCTAGGATTTTTTGAAAAATTTTGTTTTTTTACTATTTTTAAAAAAAATCCGAAAGATGAAAAAAATAGGGTAAAAAATGATCGTTTTTTCACACTGCCGCCATTTTGTGAAATTTTTTTTTTAAATTTCCCTAGGCGGGGATACTACTACAACCTTCTTTTTCAATAGTTTCAAAAATTTTTTTGTTTTAAATGACCGGAAGGGTTGGAACCACGTCAACCAGGAGACACCTTTTTTTTGAGTCCCCACTTTGCCAGCCAGTACCTTTTTCAATTTTGAATTTTTTGTTTTTAATAATATTTTTTTATACTCTTAAAATGTCAATAAATAACTGATAAAAAATGGATAATAAAAATATTTGTTAGTTTTTTTATAGCCCCCGAAAAAACACCTAAAATTCGTGCGTCTAGACTAGAATACCCCCTTAATACAAATGCAATACATTGTTATAAAGATTTTAGCGCAAAATGTGCTTTGGTTTATTTATTTAATACGTTTGGTGTTTGAGGTAACAATATAAAAAATGAAATTTGGCGTTTTCATATTTTAGTATTTCGGTATATATATATATATATATATATATATATATATATATATATATATATATAAAGAGAAAGAGAGGGAAACAGAAAGAAAAATATCAAAACTACTTTTCAGTTGTACGTTGTGGCCCTTACATCTCTACAACAAAAGTTCCATCATGTAATTTAATAGGACACCTACACAAAACATTCCGGGATGCTTCTATCTTAAAATGTATCAATTTATTCTCGTTAAGATAATTAGAACGTCAGTGTCAGTGTTTATGGCACCCTACATCATACATGGAACGGTAGCCAATTGAGATAGCTCAGAGCACGGACGCTGACGCGTACGACCAAACCAATCGACAGTGAGGCATGCATTGTTGCGCGCTTGACGTCCGTCATATCGAATCCATTGTTGAGACCATTTCGTGTATATGACGCGAGCACATGCGATCATCGCACGTGATTTTCTTTCCATGTAAGACGTCGTCATCGGTTCTCAAATGTGTGGAATGAATACTGGAATTAAAAGACTTATTATCATACTTTTATTACATTAAAACGCAATGAAATATGTTAGGTCATCTCATAAGTAATGACGTATTTGATATGAAATACATAAACAAGTTCGTAGAGAAGGAATTTATTTTTTATTCAATAATCGTCATTATTATCTGGGACAATTTGTCTCAAGGTGATTTTTCACTTCATTAATATTTGGGAATTTATTCTCATCAATTTGAATAGGTGATGATCAAATGAAGCTACATCAGGTGAGAAAGGAAGATACAGTAATACTTCTTATCACACTTTCAGTGATTTTTGCTATCTGTGGTTATAAGATGACACTTTTCCCGCTGATCAACATATATCATTTTGTTGAGAGTTTTTGTTATAAACCTTGCAACTGTTAACAGTAAATTTTAGTCGTTATTGAATAATCTTAAGGGGAGGTTCCGGTCTAGAACGGTATAAAAAAGTCATTTTTCGGATTTTTTTATAAAAAAATAATTTAAGGTTTTTATATTTTATTATTTATATTTTTTTAAAAAAAGTAACATCATAATGTAATATAAAAATAATTATAATAATAATAATGTAATAAAGAGTAAGTGATGCACTTGAAAAGTTTTCTGTTGACGGTGAGAAGTCTAGCTCCTCAGTTATTAATTGAAAATAAAAAAAAAATATTTTTTTTCTAATGAATAAAAAATCAGAAACTAGGTGTATGTAACAATTGTTATTGTTGAAAATAAAGCAGTTATAGAATAGAAAATGATTCATATTATAAAATTTATAGCAATAATTTTTTTAATAATTTTAAATAAATCGTAATGAATTTTTATTATCATGTAAAATAATTCAAAATAAACATTCAGTGAAACATAAATTAATTTAATTTTTTGATTTTGTTAAATTAGATACCATATATTTATCGAATTGCCAATGATAAAGGTTATGCTTAAAAAAGATTAGTTACTATTAGTAAGACAAATATTTGTTTTTAATAAAATAATATCAATTAATCGTATTACATATGTACACACACATATTCACACACAAGTATACATACTCATACACACACATATGAGTATATATATATATATATATATATATATATATATATATATATATATTACTGATTAAATTAAATTATTTTAATTAAATACATATGCATTTAGTTAGATTAATAAACATTCAAAGTAGAAAATAAAAAAACACAGCCATTTCACAATTGAAATGAAGATAAATAAAAAAGTGGACCATAGTAATTTACTGATTACTTTTAAGAAACTTGTGATATTAAAATAAACGATTTTTTATACCAATATTAATTTTTGTGCTAAATGCATGTATTTTATTTATTGTAGATATCGCTATAAAATATCACAAAATGTTATGCATTCAATTCATGGCCATTAAAAAATCTTTATTATAATATGACCCAAATGAGACTGAAGAACATAACTCTCAGTCTCAGTTTACATCCTTTTGTCTCATTTAGGCTAGTCTGTACAATGATATTAATAATTCTAAATCCTCGTTTTATTTTACTAATGTCTCATTTTCTACTTATTTTGAATATTTAATGTTAATTTTAAATTAACGTTATCTCATTCATATTGATTTTTTATATTGAAAATATTCGTTGTTGTTTGTGCTTGTATTTCGTATTTGCATATGATTTCAATGATTCATTTTTCTGGTGAGATTAAAATAATATGTGGAGATTAGTAACATTGATTATTCACAATTCAATATAAATTCGATAGAAACTGTCCAAATCTAGTCATTTCAATAATAACTTGTGTAGAAAAAAATCAATCCGAAATGATGTTCGTTTTTCATATCTACGTAAGTACGAAATTATTATTAATAATTATAGTATATGTTAAAATCATCTTTTATAAAATCAAATTTTTTGAATAAATTTTATATTTTTGGCAAAATATAATTTAAAAATTTAGGTTTCTTTTCAACACTCGTGCAGGGTTTAAATATACGAGTATTCTTTAATCATATTGCTAGTAATAATAATTTTGAAAAAAGACAAAATTATTTTATTTGTAAGTTACACTACGAACATATTCTTCTAGACAATTATTTTTTCATCGAAAATGCTTATAGTTATCTGACGAATAATTCTTTTTTGTACATATTACAAAGTAAAAAAAAACATATTATATCATTTGATTTATTTTCAGCTTTCATTAATGTACATCCTAATGCTTCATAAAGCATATACATTCATAATCGATGACCGTTCCGAAAATCAGGATTCGTCAATTGTCAAACGAGAACGTCCATTTGACTATAATTTACCGATTTTTTTCAATCAACCGAAAAATGAAATACTAAAGGAATATTTTGACACTATTTCAAGTGTTGGTAAAAATTTTAACGGTCGTTTTAACGATCGAATATTGAAAAACTATGATGATTATTTATGGAAACGATTTAATAATACTTGGTTAGACTATTTCACGAACAAGAGAACTTCTTTTCAGCCGTTTAAACGTGACGAGGTAATTTTACGTTACTAATTTATTATTTTTATATAAATATATCGTTAAATTCGTTTTAGATTTTTTATAAATGAACTAACTATAATTAAAATATTTTCATAACTAAAATAACCGATGTAGCAATAGCATGTAACGATTTTTATGTGGTTTATTTTTTAAAAATAAATAATGTAATACATATCCTTCTCTCTTAGATATTTGACGTAAAAGTTTTTTTTTTATATCTCAAAGATAAAGACATAGCAATGTCATAGCTCTTTTTTGGTTTACATTTGATTCTTATCCAGAAACGCTACAATTTTTTATTTTTAAATTTGTTTAACTGACTTAGTTGTAATTTGTCATTCATTCGAAGTTTCTTTCTTTGATATCGTTAATGATATTCACTGCAAATATCACGAGTTATAGCATCTTTTCCAATAGTCAAATGAATCATTTTAACTGATTTCGCATGATTATAGCCTTTAATATATGGGATAGAGGTTGAAAAATATAGATTTTTTTATAAATCAACAAATTTATACACACATATAAAAAATATTGATAAATAACATATTAATGTATTTATTCTTTTTATATATACTTTTAATTTTTCAGTCTTCTATTAACAGTTCGTATCATTGTGAAACGGTAAGATTTTTTAATATTATTATTGGTATAAATTTACAAATTAATTATCTATTTAAAAAAGTAAAAAATACAAAATAAACAAAGGTTCCAAAAATCACCTAGGGAATTAAAAATCTTATAATTTCAACATTATTAGTTTAAATTTAATTTCAAAGTTATATTCTTTTTCTGATATGAAATTTATTTTTTCATGTATTGAAGAAATGTATTTTATTAATTACTGTTTATTATAATTTTTTTCTATTATATGATATATTTAACATATTGTCAACATAATATTAGTGGATTTGTTTAAATTTCATTTCTAATCTTTTAATTATTATTTCTTCTGGATTTTGTAAGAGTATTTCTCAGATATGTTTATAGGTGGAAAATCCATTACAAGACTGTTGGTTTGGATGTATACCTTTATAAAGATTAAATTTGAAATAATTTTGATAGTTTCTCAGGTTTTTATTTATTAGATTGTATATTTTTTGCCCAAGATTTCATTTTTATTTAATTTTTATTTTATTATGTTTTGGTTTAATTTGTGGATACGTTAGTGGACATATAAATCAATTTCTTAATTTTAAGTGTTATAATTTTTTTTTATTAATTTATATACAAGTATATATATATATATATATATATATATATATATATATATATATATGTGTGTGTGTGTGTGTGTGTGTGTGTGTGTGGGTGTGTTATAATTGATAATATTTAATTTTCAGTTTAATACTTTTTTATTTATTTTAGGGAGAAAAAATGATATTAATACTTCCATTTAAAGGAGGTAAAGAATGTTATTTAGAACTGTTTGAAAGAGGCAAATAATAATGACCCACAGTGAAAATTAATAATGAAAGTATTTTATGTACATGTATACAACACACTTAAAAGTAAAATCATTGCACAAAGAAAATAAAAACACTATGTATTTCACATTTAATAAAGTCGTATTGTAATAATTATTTTTGGATTTTTTTATGTTTGTAATGTTTATTTTTTCCTAATTGTGCTTTATAAAAACATATCATTATATAAGTTCTTAATTATTATATTTTAAAATCATTCACGATTTTTATTGTACACAGAAACTTGAAACTATTAAAAATTTCAAACTGTTGGGTAGATTATACATATTGATCCAACCACTAATAATCCGGCAAATCAAAAATTCAGGCATTACACATGCCCAACGATGCCGAATTTGTGATGGTCAAGAGTATAATGAGTCATAAACGAACATTTATAGCGAATAGCTAAAAGAGTGCATTATGCATTACTACAAAAACAATCAATGCTGAATGGTCAAAGAGTTTTATTTTGTATTTAAGAGTTTTACAAATTTCGTCCGCTGTTAATCATCGATTATCTTCAATAAGATCTAGAACTGCTCAAATGTTATCTGGCGTGATGCTGGTCTTGTGGCGACACAAATGCATCAAGTTTTGCACGCCATAACGCCTACCAGCGAACCACCTTGTGCCATATAAACACTTGATGTTTTCCATAATGTTTCATTTTTAAATTATTTGTGTAATTTTCAACAAATCAAGATTAGTTTCACGTTTTCGTTTGTTGAAAAATTGATTATAATAGGTTTTGCAACGACACTAGGACTACTTACTCGCTCATCATGTTTGTTATTAAAGAAATTAATGCGACGTCATGTGTATGGTAATAAAGAAGTCTAGACACCTCACAAATATCCCCACTCGTGTTAATCACAAATGCTCGATCAACAGTAGAAAAAAATAGTTTATATTTGACTGAACCTCATATTTATTAAAATTAAATTATAACACAAAACTTAGTTCTATGCGATTTTTCATTTTTAAATATGTAAAAAAAATCTAGGTGAAATTTTTTTTTAATGACGAACTTAAAAACAACTGTTGCTAAAAATTTTATAAGACCATAATTACTTTTTTGATAACTTGAATTTGATAAATAAACAATATGAACATTTTATATTCAAGTTAAAATATTAAGATTACAAGTTATGTGCCTTTATGGTAAATCAAAAATTTATAAGTTTCTTCATATATGTAATTTCTCAGTTATATTTTCCTCAAAGTTTGTTATTCTCAAATACTGATTTCATAAACTTAAAAAAATATGATAAAACATTATAATAAATATACAAAATATTCTGAAAATATATTCATATGATTGCCTTGTTAAATCTATATATCAAAAAAATGAAGAAAAGTTTTTTACTTATCCAGTTTATATATTTACAAAAATAACACATTATAAATATGTACAACAATATATAGGTTTAAAAATAAATCGATTTATATATATTTATATATATAAATTCATTTTGTTTAAGTAGTTGTTATACGGATTACACATTTCTTAAAATACTTTCAACACTATACTTCTGTATTAAATGATGGTGAATATTTCATCAACAAAAATTAAAATCTAAAAAATTGGAACATACAAATATCTCATGAAATACACGATAAACATAGTGACGAGTTTTCAAATATTTTTGAAAATAAACATTTTTCATAAGGTCATATTGGTAATAATAATAAACTAACAATTCAATGATATAGTTGTGTATCATTGTAATAGGTTTTGTATTTTATCTCAAACTAGTTTTATAAACTATTGCAAAATAATACTTTATTTAAAAATGAAAGAAGTGAATTTTGAAGGTTTTATGAAAATTTTGTTCAATTATAATACACACATATAACTTTTTTTTACAAATGAAATTGTGTGTGTGTATAAGCTGTATGTACTTTCTTCAAGAATTAAAATTCAGATTAATATGACACTATGTATTTTTATAATTATATTTAATTTCTTGCTGCTGTAGTTATTTTACCAAAATTATAAATATCTTTTTTGAGAAAAACGATTTTATTCTCAATAGAACAGTTGTCATATAAATCTGAAAATATCATTATATATCATGCTTGAAATATGAAATATTGTGTTTTAAATATACAAATTTAAAAGAGATACAAATACAAATTTCGTTATATGTGTGTATATGGCGGAGTTTAATTGATACATTATAACTAATTAATTTATGTATATACAAAAATAAATTTTAAATGTAATTTCGTTATTGAAAAATAATAAAAATAATGAACAAATCAATATATAACATTATATCGCTTAATAGTTTTGAAAATTATGTATAATCGTCGAAAGAATTACACTTTTTTCAACAAAATAATATAAGAAAATGTAAATTTAAATTTATATAAAATTTAGAAATACATTACTTGGAACATTTTTATGAGATATTAGATAGTTATAATAAAAATTCAAAATATCTAGACGGAAAACATGGATTATGTTTACTGATCATACAAATAAACTTCTATAGTGATAGTGATTGTTAATTTTTTGTTGCTTTGAGTTATTTCTATGGCAATTTTATTATTTCTTAGAGCTCAAAACTAAATCTAAACATAAAATGAAATGTTTTGTGATGTATTACAGAAAATATTCCAATGAATAATTATTAAATAACATTAATATATTGTGGTGTGTGAATAATAGTTGGAGTATAAAAATAAACTTTTTACAAAAAAATTTCCAGTGTTAAAAATCTTTGTCTCTAGTAATAAATTGTATGAATTTAACATGACATAAAAAGAATGATATGGAATTTATCTTACGTGAAAAGATTTTCTAGTGAATAAAATAAATAATTTTTAATATATTTTCTTCAAACTACCTTAAAGATAGTTTCTCTAAAGTAAATGGATTTTTTTAAAAAGAGTGTTGTTTACTAATACAGTTTTCTTTATGAAATTGATAATATGTTAAAAACTATTTTATTTTTTAATCAAATTTTTTCCAAAAAAATATCTGTACATCATTCTTTAATCGCAATATATTTCCGTCAAGAATATTATTTTTTCTTTTGAAAAAATCAATTTACGAGAATAATTTCAAAATTCTTTGACGTTTCTTTTACTAAAGGAACAGAGATGATGATTTCATATATATATATATATATATATATATATATATATATATATATATATTTAACTAATAAACATACACACGTACGCGTAAACAAAATCTCGCTAATACTGGGCGTTAAATCACTTTTTTCCCCATTTGGCTGCTAAACTATACAACGACTGTAACAATTCTAACGCTCTTGCATCAGAATCAGTCTCCGTTTTAACAAGTTGATGTGAATCGTATTTTTCTGCTGTATCAGAATGTTGATTTGTTTTTGACTTAGTTTCAATACTCTTAGATTGTCTATAGCTCTCTACTTTCTCAGATATAATTTTCTTAATTTCTTTATTTCCATAGACACTTGTCGTAGGTGAAAATATCGTTGTGGCTGTTGATGTTTCGTCGAAACTAACGGTTGTACTTATCGAATTAGTAGGTGTACTACTCGGATTATCTGTCGTCGTGGTTGTTATCGAAGAGGGGTTATCAGTGGTACTGATTTCTTTTTTCTGATCCGAACTATTTCCGATATTTCCGAATCGATTTTCAAAAGACACGTCCGTTTTGTAGTCATTCACGATGTCGTTTTCTTCAACTGGTGTATTCAATAGAGCGTTCAGAATAGCATTTCGTGCTTCCTCTAACGTTTTGTTGTGATCGAGATCGCAAGTATTGATTAGTAATAATACGAGTCGTCGTACAGATTTATTTGAATCAGCATGTTTCATTTTACTCATCAGTATATTTTGGCTAGTCGAATTTAAACCACCAAATATTTCCTTAGCGCTTTTTATCTGAATTTCGGTCGAATTCAAATAATCCGGAAACGGAATGCTGAATTGTTGCGGTTCGGACTGAGATGGTTTAGCTGAATGTGCGGTGCGCGAACCGAAACGCGATTTAGTTTCTGCCAGCTCTATAGTTTCAGGTAAAACAATCGTATCTTGTGAAGAAGTTGATTCAGTATTGATTGTTGCAGTTGTAGATAAACGAGCAAACGCGTTAGAATCAGTAGTAGTTACTGAGTTGTTTATATCACCAATTATTGTTGTCGTTGACGGAATATCATTACTATTTATTTCTGTCGTAGTTGAACGCGCGAAGCTACTG
The DNA here is from genome assembly GCA_029203775.1 of Neoneuromus ignobilis. NCBI lineage: Eukaryota > Metazoa > Arthropoda > Insecta > Megaloptera > Corydalidae > Neoneuromus > Neoneuromus ignobilis. The sequence continues at coordinate 24,019,587 of CP092095.1, forward strand.
AAATCAGTTGATGTTATTGGCATTCTTGTAGTTGTCGAAATATACACTGGTGAATTCTGTTCTGTTGTTGTTGTCGTCGTCGTTGTAGTTGTGAAAACGTTCGGTTCCGTTGTTGTCGTAGTAGCTGTGAAAATATTCGGCTCTGTTGTTGTTGTCACATATGAAACGGTACTCGGCTCTGTTCGTGAACTAATAAAATACGATGGGGTACTGATATCTGTTGTCGATTTATACTGTTCAGTTGTTGTGAAGAGTTTCGATGAATCTGTACTAGATTCTGTTGAAGTTCTCTCAAATGGCAATTCTGTCGTTGTATCACTTAAGAAACGAACATCTTCTGTCGAAGTAGTTGATGATTCTGTTGAACTATCGCCCGAAAAATCACTTCCGAATCGACTTTTCACGTCACCTAACTCTCTGTTGATGGTTACAGCGTCTACTCCAATTGAAGATTGTAGCAATTGAGTGACAGCCGGCGATCTTGTCCAATGGTTCGAGGGAATAGAGTTTTTATCAACAGTGGTCGATTCGAAAGATCTATCTGTCGTTTTTCCCTGCGAGAAAAATACATCAAAGAAGGTTTGTGACGTCGTTGACATTGTCGAAAATCCTTCCGGGTATGGAGTAGTTGATATTTCATCGGTAAAAGTCGTGCTTTCTGCTGTCGTCGATTCTTCTTTTGGCGATTCAGTAGAAAATGCCAATTTATAAGATTCAGTAGTAGTAGTACCGGTATTTGCAAGACTGACCGTAGTATCACTCTGTGTGAAGGTTACCGGTTGATGTGTAGAGATTGTAAAAGGCGATCCGTTCTTCAGTGTGTTTTTCGTAATCGGAATTGTTTTAGGATTCCTAAGCAGATTGTTATTGTTCCTAGAAACGAAAGATTGACTGTACGCTACTTGTAGTTGCTCTTCGTTCTTTGTTTGATTGGTATTTTTTCTACCACCTTGCAACAGTTGTTGCTGACTAATAATTTCTTCGTTTACTCTCACTACTGCTAAATTGTTTAAATCTTCTGGTACGAAATAATTGATTACATCCGCTGATATTTTGTCAATATCGTTTCTCGTTGTCTGATCGTCGAATTTAGGTGGCGTCAGATTCGTTGACGGTCTCAATCGTAGAATACTCTGCGTCGTAGTTTGAATCTCACTTATAAACGGATGTGCTGGTCTGATATTTGAATTCTTATAATTGTCGATGTTAAGAGGTACACTGTTATTCGGCTTTACGCCTTGACCGTATGGAGACGACGTCGTTGTATTTTGATTATTCGACTTCTTTCTCAATGGAAAATAATTGTTTTCGTGACTGTCGTCTAACGTCTTTTCCGACTCTGAGGATTCTGAAAAATTAACGATTAAGCCACTTCCGCCGAGCTCTTCATTGAGTCTGGCTGCGAGAGGATTTATAAGACTTCTAGTATTCGTTTCTTGTATTCGATTGAAAATTGCGAAAGCTGTCGATGTAGAAGATTCATAAGAAGCGGTCGTTGTTTTTTCGTTTGTGGCCGTTGACGACGGAGTATATGGCGTAGTCGTATAAAAATCTGCTCTACGTGAAGTCGTCTTGACAACATCCGAAAAATCTAAAACTTCATCTTCCTCTTTCGTTATGGACGGATGTTCTGTATATAGCGTCGTTGAAAATTCAGTTGTCGGATAGACAGCCGTCACGTATTCCGGCGGTTCTGTCGGTCTAATTTCTGACAGAACACGTTTAAACATGTCCGGATCTTTTAAATATTCAGAAAGAGCGTGTGTAAATACACGTGCTAATTGCCGTATGCTCGTTCCGTTAGATCCTTCTTTTGATACGGGTCCTCGTGACTGTTGACTTTCTAAGTCGTTATTCGATAGTTCTTTATTAATCTTGTCCTCGATTTCGAGCGACGTCGCTCGAACGCCTACATCTGTGTGTGCGGAGGAATCACTCATGTCTGTATTAAATAGTTGCTTATACTGATCCATAATCGATTGAGTGAGAAGTGATGTTTCGTGATCTGAATGTTCAGTTTGAGTGTCGTCAGTTGACGTATCGAAAGACGTTGTTTCCGTGTCATCTTTCGCACGTGTTAAAGTGACGTTTCGGATAACATCATCGTCCACAGCTAAAGCGAAGTACATTGCGAGCGAATGAAGTGTATCAGGACTGGAAGACGGAGGTACACGGAGTCCTGGTCTTGGCGGACGAGCGAACATTTCTTTGTTGACCGGCTCCTCCTTACTTAATTTTCCTTGTCTCGTGTCGAGTTTACCTTCCAGGTTCTCGAGCGTGTATATCATTCTCATTGCGTTTTCGGATATTCTCGGTGTCGGCGTTGTTATAAAGTTCGTTGATTCAGTGAACGAGATCGAATCGGTTCTACCGATTGTTGATTGTGTTGGCGTTTTTGGCGTAACTGTGGGAACGGTTGGAGAATATTTCGTTACTGATTGAGGGAACTTCGGTACTTTTTGTGTTGTGATCGTATCTTCTAGTGAAAATATTGTCGGATCAAATTTCTTTTCTGTACGAGGATAAAAATAAGGTTCATTTAATGGCTGATTGTATATATAACTTGATGCAGTCGTCGATGGTATTGGCGTGGAAGGAGTTTGTGAAACTTTTGAGTATCGGCTTTCGATTTTGGGTGGTAAATAGATACTCGACAACGTGGACTGAGAGTTATATAGTAAAGCACTATTTTTGTCGGTTGTCGGATCAACTTTGTATTGCTTATTATCATCTATACTGCTCTTACCTACACGAAAAGCAAAAATATCTCCAAGATTTTCGTTGTTTTTCTCATTTTGGCTTCTCGGTAAAAATGATCTCGTCTCTTGGAAAGCATCTCTAACAGCATTAAGATTTGCACGAGATACTGTCGTAATCGGATTTTGAGTAGTAGTCGATTTTTCTAATTCACGCGTGTTGTAATTGTTCGCTGCATACGTATATGTTACAAAATGGCCTTTCACGTGAATATTAGTTGCGTTTTCTGTATTAATTGTAGTCGTTTCTGGTCGAACGGTACTCGTTTGTGGTTGTATGTACGATGGAGTGACAACTCTCATGTTTTGTGTAAAACTCGATACAGTCGGTTCTGGTGTTTGTTTAACAGTACTGTAAGAATTCGATATCTGATATGGTTGTGGATTTGTCGTATATGCAGATACTATAGGTAAAGAACTTTCTGTTGTTGATCGAACAGTATAAACTCTGTTGGTATTAACTCGATTTAATGGACGTGAAGTAGTCGAAGAAATGATATTTGGTGATAGTTTTGTCGTTCTAAATTCATCTGACACGATTGTGGTACCGAGATTGTTGGAAAAACTAGCACCTTTGTTATTTTCCTTATGATCGTTCGAATTAAACACATCGTGCTTGATAAAATCAGTGGTATATTTGTAGTTGTTGCCATTTCTGACGCCAGTGTGATTTCGTTGAGTATAGCTATTTTGTTTATAGAATCGTTCGAAATTGTTGAATTTATTAGATGCAAACGATGCTGTTTCGGCTGGTAATTGAGTCTCTTGTGAAGAATTCGATACATTATCGAATATTCGTCCATTAAAATTATTAAAACGTTGTATGTTTATATTTTGTGCTGGTTGACTGTCAAATTTGTCATTTTCTCTCGATGCGCTATTTGTGCTTATGAATGAACTACCGGCCCTTGAATTCCGATTATCGTTTATTATTGGTCGTGAATTAAAGCTCTGCTGCTGCTGCTGTTGTTGATGTAACGGATTCTTATCTACTATCCGTTGCTCGTTATTATTTGTTATGGCCGTTTTAGCGACATTATTGTTTCTCTGTCTGGACGAATGAGCGTTATTTGTAAAATGAGTTGTTTCAGTGACATTCAATTGTGGAATTGACACGTTAAACTGTTGTTTATTATGGTGGAATATTTCTGATGAATTAAACAAAGTTTGACTGTTTCTGAAATTTAAATTCGACGGAGTTTTTTGTTGATTAAATTGAACGTTGTTTTGTAAATTTTGACTGTTTTCATTCTCCACTATCTTTTGATTGGCGGAAATAAACTGTTGTTGCCTTCCATTCAAACGTCTGTTATAATTTTGTTCATTAACTTGTAAATTTTCCTGTTTTTCGTTTCCGTAATATTGCTGATTTCCATTAAATTTTCGTTGATTATTGTTGTAATTATTATTATTATTATTATTATTCTGTTTTATATTTTGTTGATAGGATTTATTATTTCTGTTTTGAGTTTGTGAATGTCTGTTTAAAGTTTGTCTTGTCGCCTCTTCACTATTAACATTTTCATTGATGTTCGGTACAACTTCAGATTCTACTCGACGTGCATTTTTTCTTCGTTGTTGATCGACAGCGAACTGATCAGCAGTCTCTTCGTAGAGAGTCGGCGATCTGTTGCAATCGACTTTGAACCACCAATCGCAAATTAAATCTGACTGACGAAATATTGTTCCGTTTGGACATAAAAATGATATTTTTCTGCCGTTGTCGCATATATGAAATACCTAAAAATGAACATCTCAATTAGTATCTATAAATATATTTTTTTTGGAGTGATTATAACATTCTGTCCAATTTCTAATGAATAATTTTACAACTATCTAACGATTTTTATTCAATTAATGTTAAGTGAAGGTAAATATACATATTTTTTTAAAAAATATTCTGATAAACAAAATATAGTTATTTCTAGGATAGTTAAAATAAAATTAGTGTCTGTATAAATTGAATTATATTTTTAGTTTTCAAGATTTTTTAAATTATTCACAAAAGATCACTTGAAATATCAAATTAATATAATTAATAATAAAAATTACTTACTTGACAGTCTGTATCTAAATCAGCATAGTAGCCGGTTTTCAAGTTTCTACAACTAAACTTTGTTCGAGGAATATGTGTCAAAACAGGAAAATCAAATCCTGGTCGTCCCGAGACTCCTGCAAGAACCAATCAATTGTTTGAAATATTATTAAGGATAAAACGAACACAGAACTGTATTTGAATATTTTACTATAGCAAGTTTACTTAGTATAAGTATCTAAAATATACAATATCGATATATTATTAAATATATTTTTATTGAAATCATTAAAACTCTTTAAAAAATTTATTTATTAATAATTTTCACTTTTTATATTAGGCCGTTGCAAACTAAATAGATGTTTTTCAAAATTTTGACTTCCCATTCTTGCAGTTCAACATTTTTTCATGTCTATGGCGCTGTATGAGTGCAATCTGAAAAATACACATATGTACGTGAATTTAACAACATAACTTCATTTATATCGTGTATTTCACGTGGTTGAGAATCGTTTTTTTAACATGTGAAAAAATAAAAATAAGAGAATTTTCTTGTACAAGTTTAAATTTGGTTATATGGCAGTCGAGGAAACGAGAAACATTAATTAAGTAGACCCACGTCTGTCTGTTCGGAAAATCACGGAAAGGTTGAATGTTCATTATTCAACCGTTTTCAGACACCTGAATGTCTTGTGGAATGTCAAGAAGCTCGACAAATAGGTATTACACGATCTCGGCGAGAGAGACAAAGTGCATTGTTTAAAGGTCTGTTATTTTTTTTTTGATTTTCCTGAACGAAACCAAAGACATATTGTCTCGTAGTGTGACTTGTGATGAAAAATGGATCTTCTGCAGTAACCATTTGTAACAACCTAATATAAAAAAAATGTAATTATATAAAAGTAATAATATAAAGTATAATATTTTACAATAATATATAATCTCTTTCTATATATAAAATAGTTCCATCGCAAAATAATAGTAACTTGAATTATAGTAACTTTAATAATGTAAATATCAATTCGGCGTATGAGGTAGATATAGACATTTCACTTAACAGTCAAAATGTTAATCTGTTTCTTTTAATGTTATTGGAAATAAGTTGCTTGCACTTACCTTGATAATTTTCGAATTCTGCACTTTTGGACTGTTCAGCATTATCTGTGTTACTAGGTGTTGCATTCAACGTTGAAGTACCACTAGCACGTTGTTTCCTTGTCGAAAAATATTCAGACGACTCCAATACAGGAGATATTTCGTCTGAATCGGCAATAGACGCTGAGAACTCCTCATAATTTGTTGCTCCGATCCGATCAGCAATTTGACGAATGTTGCGGAATCGATCGCTTTTAACTGACGGTGAACTATTTTTTGTCTAAGAGCATATTTGTCATATATTAGATGTTTCAATATATATACACTGACGCACATAAATCATGGCACACATGGGTAAGATAAGCAATTTATTGATATAAATTAATGAAGTCGTTTAATTAAAAAAAATATTTAATTGAAAATAAATATAATGAATATTATATTTATTTTCAATTAAACATTTTTTTTTATTTAACGACTTCATTAAATTATATTAATAAATTGCTTATGTTACCCATGTGTGCCATGATTTATGTGTATCAGTGTATATATAAACAATAACTTTATTAGAAAAAATAACCTTTTTAATGTTTGACAATCGTAATTTTTTATTATTCATCATTCCTTTCTTATACACTTTAAGGTAAATTTAAAAAGTGTTTTTTTTTAAAAAAACAATCAGTAGTGACTAATCAAGATAATACTTCTCAGAAAAATATATAAACTATCTATTTATGTTTTTCCAAAGAGATTTAAATAGAAATAAATATTTAAATTATGAAAGCATCTGAATAACAGCAAAGGAATTTTTAACATTTAAATCTGAAAGATATTTTTAACTACAGATATATTAGCTGTTTAAAAGATTATTAAAAAGCATCCCTTTAAATAAATATATAATAACAAATTTTAGTAAGAAGTAATAGAAATAGTACACTAATATAAGTATTTAGATTTATTTTTGAAAAATACAAGTATATGAAATCTATAATAGTTATTGTTATTTAGTCATTATGAGGAAGCCATCTATAGTGTTAGGATATATATAGGGTTATCCAAATATGACGCTTAGATTTGTGTTTTATTAAAAAGAAAACTATACATACGTTTCTTGTTAATAAAACACAAATCTATGCGTCACATTTGGATGACCCTATATTTGCTGTTATTATTTTACATAACTTTAAAATGTAATATATAAATAAATGTGTTCGTGATTCTTTCTTGTATCTTATTAAATGTATTAAAGTCGAATATAAAAACTAGCAAGCTAACAAAAACTAAAATAAAAACAGTAATGAATAAAAAATTCGTGGGAGTCAGTTGCCGTGACCGAAAAATAAGCGTCTGATATGCGTCGTGTGAAAATTTAGTGTACAACACTATCACCGTCGCCATTTCTGATGTAATTTTCGTAATTCGTGTTGGTTCAGTAGCTTGTGATTATTGATTAAGGAAGTAAAATATATCATCCATTGATAGAAGTGAATTAGACGATATTATTCAGTAGCGAGGTAAAAGAATAATGATAGAAGAAAAATTGACGTATAAGACGAGATAAAAAATATATGTAATTTCTATATTAAAGAAGTGAATTTTAGATTACAATCAAAAAAACGATGGAACGAGCTGTTGTGTTGTAATTTTTATAATGAAATATAGTCACTATAAGTTATATAATATTTCAAACAATTTCAATTACATCCTTATTACGAAAAATGGGGTGTGTACATGAATTATATTCGTCCTTTTTAAAAGATCAATCACAAATGTTGAATATAATTTTAATTCTTTACGAGTGATCTGGAAAATTTAAAATGGAGCTCTATTTATCAGTGATTTTTAATATTTTTTCTTACCCTTAATCTGGAGGATGTTGATATATGAAATAATATGGCCATGCCTGAAAAGAAAACAATAAGTTATTTAGAAAATATGTTTTAATTAGTATTTATAAAATGTTTATCTTTTTAGAAACATACTTCTTATTGTTATATATAGGATTTTTTTAATAAAGATATCAGAATTTTGACAGCTGGTAGCAGCCATGTTTGATTTTTTTTAAGCTCATTTTGACATTTCAACTCAGTATAATTTGTCAAATTATTATGGAACATTTAACATTTTACAAAAAAATTGTAAAAATTTATTATAAAAATCAATGTTCGGTTCGTAAAACTTATCGTGCGTTTCGTGAAACTTACAGTCAACATTGAATAACGAAAATTGCAGGATTTTCAGTGAAACAATCTAAAAGTCATTGAACAAACACCACTGCATCCACAAAAAGTAACTGACTGGTTTGCGTTAACGCACTTTAACGAAGACATTAATAATATTAGCAAATTAAAAATTCACTTTCTCGCTTCAATAAAAAATATTCTCGTCTTGATTCCTCATTATGTGCTCTTTAATCAATCTTCTCCTAGTCATTGCTATTGTCATGAAACGTATATGAAAATTTCACAAAATGCTAATTGAATTGCCAATGCTCACAGGCATTATTATTTTATTTTTATTACTGAAAAATAAACATCAGCAATGTACGTATTTCACTTTCGTTTCATCAATTTATTATAAATGAATTTTATCTGTTTTGCGGTAACTCTGTACAATATTATAACAAAAAAATAACATACTACGAAAACATCTCCAACGATTTTGAAATATTAACTTCCTGTGAGGCATTTGTACTGTTATTACTGTTATTGTTGTTTTTGTCATCGTTGTCGAAGGTATTGTTGTGTGCGCGTTATAAACGGAAAATTATAAAACCTACATTTTTTCACGCAACTGTCATAATTCCAACTGACCTTAATTTTTAGGTGATCTCAGTTTTGACATTAAATTGTGTGAACATCTCGATGGAAATTATTATCGTACACGAATTTTATCTTTATTTAATTTTAATTAATATAATATTATCGAACACATTATTCTTTTTACTAAATATTATTGAATTGAATTTGTATCAAATAAATATGTTTTTATTTTAAAATAGATGAATAGATATATCTTTTCTCTTGATTGAAAATTAAACATTTTTAGTATTTTTATAAAAAAATAATTTTTTAAATCAAATATAAATTTTTATTTATATACATTTAAGGGTATTATTTAACACTAAAATATTGAATATAATTATTGATATTTTATGAGGCTTATTTAAAAAGTATTAGTATTTATTATTTAAAAAATAATGAACATAAGAAGGAAATAAAATTTTCATTTTATAACTGAAAAAACAAAAATAAAAAAAGTTAACAAGCAAATATTGAACCTACATATGAGGGTCAATCAAATTTAAACCAAATTTTTTTTCGCACTCTTTATTAAATTATTTTTCAAATACACAAATAAGCTATAGTGAAGATTAGCTAGTGCTAAGATTTATGAACGATATTATTAGTTTTTCAATAAGCTCAGAAGAATTGAATAAAGCAAATTAATAGATAGGTCTTGTGATAAACTTCAGCAGGAAAAAATAATGTTCAAACAGAAACTACAAATAAAAATTGAGATAAACGACCGTGCATTTGATGAGTGATCTCACACTGACATATCCAAGGACCTATCGTGCTCGTTATTCTTCAAGGTTGAATATTTTATGAAGTATATTGTTGCAGATTTAGATAAACATGCTCTAAGTCTGCTTTTTCTAATAAAATGAAATATTGTTTTTGAAAGACGACGTGTTACGAAACCGTGATTATCAATCACTTCTCAAATATCACTGTCTTCTTGTGAAAGAATCTGCTCAAATTATATGTTTTGCGCTATTTACAAAATGACCACGATCAAAAATGAAAGTTAATATTTGAAAGACGACTCATCGTCTGCTTAATCGTATAGGTAGACGACCGGTCGGGTCAACAGCAAAGAAACATCTGTGATTTACTGGTGGAAACTAAATTTCGTTTTCATTTTTAAATTACTGAATCGTTTCCATTTTAGCCACTTCTTATTTTTGCTACCGGTTATAATTAATAGCGTTCGTGAGTTTCTAGTTTATACATCATGCCATTTCAGATTTTAATGAATATCTTATAAATTGTCACTGTTGTTTTATTATTAGGTCTACCGGAAAGTTTTGTCCGATAACGTCATTTCAAGTTTCAAAGATGAGTCATTCTACAGAAATGGAATTCACAAATTACCATCACGTTGAGAAGAGGTTATTAGTAACGAAGAAAAAAATATATTGTTCAGTACATATATTGAAAACGTATTTTTTTTTTAATTCAAAAACAAACAAAACTTTCTGGTAGATCTAATATGACATGATATTGTCTCTAAAATATTATATATTCCATCGGTGTAAATTTAGTTATTTTTATTTATACGTTTTTATTTTGAAAATAAATACTTTGATCTAATAATTTGAACTAATCTCATTTAAATTTCACCTCCATTATTCTTCACAACCTCATCCAACCATCTTCGATGGGCCCTTCTTTGGTTTCTTTTTGTCTCTCGGTCGTTATTCAATAATTATATTTATATAACTACTGTCTTTCCTTCTTGTACATATTTCCCTATACACATGTTTCTTTTTAATAAAACACAAATCTAAGCATCACATTTGGATGACCATATATACAATATGTATATATAAATAAAAAACTATAAGGTTATTATAAGAATAGATGTATAATTCAGATTTCAGACGTCTTCATAATAGAGAAATAACTTTCGATTGAAACAATTTATATTCAATATGTATATTAAAAAAGATAAATTTATGGGTGTTTACTTTTTAAGCAGTTATGGAAAACTTTCCAATAAGTAAAAGTGGCGAAGATCCTCCAGTATTGTTCGAATTGAGAACATGTAATATTGAGAATTTTTGATTAATCGTATCTCTGATATGTTAGTATTTGTATAAGTATACAAGAGTCATGTTTATATATATATATATATATATATATATATATATATATATATATATATAGAGAGAGAGAGAGAGAGAGAGAGAGAGAGAGAGATTCTAATAGCTAAATATAAAAGAAGATTAAATTATTTCATTACAATTAATGAAACTGAAAATCTGTTTTTTTTTAATTTAAATATTTCAACTTGGATATTTTAGAATATTTTAATATTCTAACCTAATTTTGTACAGTTAGTAGCATGAAATTCAGATGCGTGATGACGTGAATCGTATATAAAATATTTTCTTTAATGTTTATTAATTTTACCTTTTTTACTATCCTTTATCATCTTTCAGTCTTATTTAGGTTAATGATATAAAAGTTAGTGATTATTTGTCGAACATATTGTTTTATTTAAGATGAAATAAACGAGCGAGAAAAAAATTATATGGTGATATAAAGTGAAGACGACTGTTAAGTATTAAATCGGTGCGTTGTACCATTAGTGAGTGTGAATTTCAATGACGGCCACTCATCTCTTACATAATAAACGTACAAATGAAATGTTTTTCAAGGTAATGAGAACATCGATACCATTGCTTTACCCACACATTCCTTGGAAAGTGCGAACGGTACACACTTTTTATATTTATTATTAATTATCGCAATTTAGTTTTTATATCACACACACACATACGTATATATATATATATATATATATATATATATATATATATATATATATTATTGGTCTTCATTTGTGACAAATTCAAATTAACATAAATAAATCACTGAAGCCAACACTACATTATTTTATAAAATTGTTCTATAATCATTTATCAATTTCATTCGTTAATACACATTTCGATAGCCATGTAAGAGTGCTGCTTTATAAAAGCTGTTAACATGTGGGAATTCACTTCCACATAAATGACCTATCTTATAATGAAAAAGTGTTTAATAATTATTTATTGTTCACTTTATTTATTTATAAACTGATACGATTTTCGATTGCAATGCTGTAATTATCAAAACGCTGCAATGAATAATAAATAATTGTTGAACATTTTTTCATTATCTGGTGGTGTTAAGGTGACAGTTCATTTATGAATTTACCACAGTTTCAAAATAAATAATTGTTTTATAGTAGATTATAGAAAGATTTTTTTTGTGAAATATTAAATAAGTAAAATCATTTAATTTGAGCAGAATAATTTAATTTAATATTCTATGAGTTAATTAATTAATTCTGATTAAATATTTTTTAAACTATAATAATTACTATTTATTTGAAATTCTAGTTAAATCTTCTAAAAAATGAATCATTAAGTCCATTACTACACAATTGTATAAAATTATTACAGACTGTTCACTTTATTTGTTAATATACATTTCAATTTCCATGCTGTTTTTAAAACACTATATTATAAAATAGTTCTTGGAAAATAAATGTATAGTATTTAAACATATATATATATATATATATATATATATATATATATATATATATATATATATATATATATATAAACGATTTCATCCAATTACATTATAATTTTAGTTATTCTTTCTCAATAAGTTGTTCGTAAATTAAAATTGAAAAAAGCACGAACAAAAAATTCAGATGTACGGTAATTGACTAGCGTCTCTTACGCTCTATCGAATTTGCAATGTGATGCGGAAGTCATTGAATGCCAGTAATATACCATCGACCAACGATGACCTCGTCGATCGATCATCGTTTTGTGTTGTGATTATTTGACGGATTATCGACCGAAATTCAAGAGACGTACCGTTCGACAAATAGACGAATTAATATTTGGAAAAGAATTTCTTCTGCATGGAACGTGTGTTGTAAATTAAAAATATCGAACAGACATGCTGCATTATTGCATAAAAATGCTCGGTCATCTTACGTAATTCTTGCCAAGAGGCTGTTCTTTTGAGTGCGAAAACACTTTCTCACTGTTTTGGATACGACCTTTACCGACTTCGTAATAAGTGCACACACACACACACACACACACACACACACACACACATATATATATATATATATATATATGTATGTATGTATGTATGTATATATAAATGTGTGACAACAATAACCTTTTGCTTTCCTGAAGAGTTCGTTATATTTTTACACAATGTGCACCATTCTTGTCATCATTGTTCCGTCAACAACACGATATTAAATTCTCGAGAAATATCTTTTTACCTTTTAACTATTTGTTACTAATTTTTATTGCCAGTGGCGTAAGTAAACCGATAATTTGATTCTCAATTATCTATTTTAACATTCTCACAATTAAGTGCCAATTTATAAACATTATTTTTAATTATATATAATAACAGGATACTATAGTCTATCACGTGAAAGAAGATTTATATAAATATACACATTTGCTTCTCTCTTTATATTCCTTATGATTACATTCAATAATTTTTTAGATAAACGAGCTTCTTGTCTGATCCCTTTTTTTAGTCTAATTTTGTCTGAAAAAACATCCTTTTTGATTTGTGTTATTAGAATTTTTTGCATTTCTTCTAATTTTTACAGATAATTTTTATTTATTCTTGGTTTCTTCAGAGATGAAAATAATGATGTAATGTTAATTGAATCAAACATTTTTTGAAAATCCATAAACGTCAAAAAATAATTTTTCATATTCATTACATTTTCTTTGTTGTTCTTGAAATATCTGAAGATAATTCATTGTACTGAAATTTTATTTAAATTCTTTCTATTCTCTGGATTGTTGATAATCAAGTTCATTTTCTAACCTTTTTACTTGTATATATATATATATATATATATATATATATATATATATATATATATATATATATATATATATATATAGAGAATTATTACACAACCACATTTCTACACAATAAATAGTGATATAAAGATAAAAAATATTTAAAAAATCAGTATAAAATCTTTCATGTACTTTACTGTCTTAGAAAGAATTGCGAACTTCTTTTATAAAATTCTTTATATCAGATCAAGAAAATAGAAAAAATGCAATTAAATTATTCGCATTTTTTAAACAATAAAAAGAATATTGTTTATATTATATCTACATACAATATACAAATTTGTTAACATTATATTTAACATATTGTTTGAAGAAAAATTATTTAAATTAATTATTGTTTCACTCTTGTTACTAAATATTTTTACAAAAATGTTATTTTTTTAATAATAAAAAATATACAAAAATTCATTAAAATATAAAATAAAAAATACTTACCAAATGTGAAAATCAATAAATGGCCCCTCATTGTGTAGGCTAGTGTTAATCATCTAAAAAAAAGAAATTGAATTTAATTATTTTCTTATAAAAATTAGTATTAATTATAAAAGCTATTTAAAAATATCGTTTATCCAATATATATATATATATATATATATATATATATATATATATATATATATATATATATGCTTAGAACAATTGGATAAAGAAAGTTAAAAAATACGTTTTATGATAAACCTTGATAAGACAAAAATTAATACCCAATAAATTTTTAGACTAAAACAAAAATCGAACTAAAAAGAAAAGAATGAATTGGAAAAGGAAGGTTTTGGATCGATCAAAGTGAACAATTTTGGAAGAGGTAGTTGACTGTATATACGAAGGTCGTTTGATAAGTATGGTAAATTTATTTATTGTTTAATTTAATTTAATTTTTCAATTTAGTTTTTCTTACTTTTTTACCATACTTATCAAAAGACCCTCATATAAGGTCCACCAAATGAGACTGAAGAGTTTAGATATATATTTGCTTCTTTCATTTATCCTTTATTATCCTTCAGTCTGATTTGGGTCATCTTTTCTATATATATATATATATATATATATATATATATATATATATAAAATGATCATTTGAAATATTTCGATGAGATAACTTTGATTGAAATGAAAGTATTACGTTCATCTGATGTCATGAAATAATACAATGAAGAACAATTCAAAGACAAAAAGAAAGTATGATTTGATTTTTAGTGATGACAAACGTTCTTCATTTTATGTACAATGTACATAATTATCCTCGTTATTATTTTTATTTTAATATGGGAACGACGTTGTTTCATTGCCGTTATTACTACAATTATTATTATTATCGTTATCTTCATCGCACTATTTTCAATATTTTTCCATCTCAGATAATATTCTTTTAGAAAGTGATTGTTTCGAATGCATCACGAATGCAGGAGTCTTTTTGTTAGAAAGGAAAAAGATATTTTTGAATATATATATATATGTATATACATATATATATATATATATATATATATATATATATATATATATATATATAGGTGTGTTTAATCGTGATAGAAATTTAAATTGATTTCAATGTAAAGTTCTACCACGCTTAAATTCTCTCTCTCTCTCTCTCTCTCTCTCTCTCTATATATATATATATATATATATATATATATACAAAGTTATTTCTGAGATAATCTAATAAACATAATTTTTGTGTCGTTTATTTTATTTTTTTTACTATTTATATATTAAATTGAGGTATATCTCAAATTATTACATTGAATGTAGTATAAATATAAATAATATTGGGATGTATGCAATAATAAAGAAATAAAATAAAACGAAAACTAATGAAGTACAGAAAACTGCTATTTATATTAGATATTGCGATACAAATTTGATATGTAATTCATGTAGACCTGGGGCAAACTTAAACATATGTTAACTTTTTTTAACATCCGTTCGATTTTAACCGTTGTTTATGCAATTTATTATTTATAATAATAATACAATGTTCTATTATTTATTTAACGTGTCTGTTCTATAAATTCGAAACAAAATGTTGAAATATTAAAAATCTAGGACAAAATATTTGATTTATTTGAAATTCGATCATCTTATTCTCGATTTAGTAATTGGTTTAGCAATTAAACAACAGAAATAATAATTTATTTCTATTTGAAGAAATGCTCCATGATTTTTAAAATAATCTGAAATAATATTCATATTTCTTATCTGAATAAAAATTTCATTTCTCACGTTTAACTTTGTACTTTTGTTGCATATAATTATTTTTTTTAGAAATCTTCAATAGAACTTATTCAGTCTTATTGAAAATGTGCTTGAATAATTTTACATAAACATTTATTAAACCGTGTATATATATATATATATATATATATATATATATATAAAATGAAACAATAAAATGAATATTCTAGTGCACAATTGACACTGAAACGAATTTCGTTGGTGTCAAGAAAGTGGAAGTGATGTTAGAAAAGTTTCAGCGAGTTGTAGTCGCTTATATCTTAATGCTGACAGGTGTATGCATAAATAATGATTGTGCAATGTCTTGTATTGTTTGAAAACAAAGAGTAATTAAATTAGGAAATATGAAAAAAGTGTTAATTTAAATTATTGATATTAATAAAACTGGTATTGCAGCAATTAAGAAAATGTACTTGTGCACTTTATATATGAATAATAAAAATATTTATTTATATATATATATATATATATATATATATATATATATATATATATATATATATATATTGGGTTGAAGGAAACATATTTTTACTTTTTACTGATAGCTGGAGGTTTGGTTGATTTTAATAGTGTACCATTTTGTGACATATTAATGTTGCATATCGTTGGAAAGGTGACGTTTCACAAAACATTTTAAAATAAATTTAAGCGAAATTAGTGCATTCAGTGAAAAGTTATTGAAGATGAATGAACATACATTTATTTTTTATTATAAAAAGGAAAAAAAACATTGTGCAAGCCCCAAAAAATGTCGTGTTTATGGAGATATTGCTCTAACTAGACAAACAACAGGGAATTAGTTGCATCGATTTTGAGATAGGATATTCGAATAACATTCTATTATGTTAACTAAATATGAAAATTAAATAATATTTTATATAGGGTCACCAAATGTGACTCCTAGATTTGATTTTTATTAAAAAGAAACATGTATATAGGGTGGTGCATAGGGAAACATATGTATAGTTTCTTTTGTTTGTTTTTTTAATAAAAAAATCTAGGTGTCACATTTGGATGACCCTCTATATTATGTCGAATGGAAAAAATGACTAAATATAAAAGTTATGTAATTTAAAAAATATTAAATTACAATTTTATATAAATATCCTAATGATTATCCTGGAAAGTTATATATATATATATATATATATATATATATATATATATATATATATATTCACTTTTAGCATAAATTAAAAATAATAATTGTATAATAAAATAAGTGCACTGACAATGAATGTAGAAAATCCAAAAAGACATAATCAACGATACCAACAATAATACGAACCTTATATGTTTCACATATTTATTTGTTTCCACACGAGTGTTCTTTTTTGTCTTCTTCGTCAGTGTACGAATAAATTAAATAAATTGAGTAAGGAAAGTGAATCGCACTTATAAATTATACATTATTAACTACACCGGCGAAAAAAAAGATCGCCGTCGAGATTCACTCTCTACGAAAGATTTGTTTCTCTCAGAGTTTCACAGTAACTGACACTGAGAAAGAAATATCTCCGCGAGAAGAAATGCCTCCTCATAATTTGTTGCGTACATTAAGACAATAGAATGACTTTAATTACATAACTTGCGTGTGTGTACTTGCACACATATACATATTTATAGTACGAGAACGTGTATATCGATGTGTATGTTAGAACGAAGTCGTTGTCTTCCTAAAGAAATGTCTAGTAATATGAAATGTAAAGTTCCCATTGTGATATGAAATACGCAACAACGGTGTTGTGGGTGTTGGGTAATGCGCCTCATACGCTGAAATACGTTTCGACAGTCAGCTAATTTTCACCAGTGGCAAAATGTTAATTACACCACGTATTAATATCAGTCTGTTATTGCACGTTATATGTATTTAATATAATTATAATAGCTTAAAAAATTCACTGACAGGTTCTATTCAATTGTAACATTTTTTTAATTATAATTATGTGAAATATCTGTACGGTTAATATTTCAGAAACGAAGATGAATATAATGAGAAAGATAATGAATGAAAAACGAAACAACCAATTGAGAAATGCTAATACTATGAAGATATACAAAATAAAAACGATACGAACGTGTCTGTACAAAAAAATAACAAAAATAGAATGAATACAAACGACAATGACCAAGAATAGAATAACAGAAGAATGAAATTTAAAGATTAATGATTAACGAAAGAAATTTTATAAATGTATCTTCAAACAAACTAAGTGGTTTACTTTTAAAACACGTTTATTTCAAGATTTAAATTTCTAGAAAGAAAATTGTATTGTTTGTCCGGTAATTTAGTTGTCATCAGTAATGTGAATAATTTTATTTAATTATGTTCTATTATAAATTCATTTACGAAAATTATTATAATTTTATATGAATATTTTGAATATTTCGATTTATTATAAAATTTACTAATAAAATAAGAATTGTTTTTTTTTAACATAAAAGTTGAAACTGCAAATATTTTTAATGTAAATAAATATAATTGCTTGAAATAAACAAGCAAAAAATAATTATTATAATTTCTAGAAGTTAATTAGTGTGTTTATTTATTATAATCGCATGTTTTTGACATTTAATATAAATTTAAATATTTTTTAAAAAAATATATATATATATATATATATATATATATATATATATACAAGTATGTTTGTATATATGTATAATTATTATACAGCTGTTAAACATACATTAAATTTAATTAGTAAAAGCAATTAAGAACTAATTAGTTGTATTTCATACTATTATTGTTAATAGTTTACTTTTTACTTTACGTTTATTTTTTTAAAAAAATATTTATTATTCAATAATTGATATACTAAAAATTATACTATTTTTCCACATTCCAATTTATTTATGAACAACTTTATCTTATATTTTGAATAATATTAAAATGAAATAAAATATTTTTGTATAAAGAATTAAATTTTATCATGAAACAAAGTTTTTCAGTTTTGGCCATTTAGAAACTTTTGTATATTGAAGAAGGATAAGGTAAATTTGTTAGTTTATCTATAGAAAATATTTACTAGGAACAGAACTGAACGTTTTAAATCAAAATTCAACGATATAACTACGAATATTATTTTTTTTCGAATTTTTGAATTTTTAATAAAAATGAAAAATAATCAAAAATGAATTTTGACTATTAAAATCATATTTTTTAGTAAATGATATTATTTTTACCGGAAATTTATTATTTTCTATTAAAATAATCGAATTCTAACAAAAAAATTCGATTTGTAGTGAATTTTAAAATTTTCAATTTTTGACCTCAAAAAAACAACGACCTATAGTATGGAAAATTTCATGAAAAATTTATGTTTCCGAAAAATGATTTTTTTAGCCTAAAATCAAAGATTGGCTATGAAATAATATAAATCAACGATTAAAATCATATTTAAGGACACAAAACGAATTTTATTTAGAGATAACCCTGATTTAGATAATCAGTCATTATCAGTTAAAAAATTCTATTTTCATTTCTAATTTTTTCCTATAGCATCTAATTTATTAATTTATATACAGAAAATATTTACTAGGAACATAACTGAATGTTAAAAATCAAAATTCAACGATATTAACGAGAATATTATTTTTTTCGAATTTTTAAATTTTTGAATGAAAATGAAAAATAATCAATAATCGAATTTTGACCATTAAAATTTTATTTTTCATTGATTGATATTATTTTTACTGGAAATTTATTATTTTCTATTAAAATAATCGAATTATAGCAAAAAAATCCATTTGTAGTGAATTTTAAAATTTTCAATTTTTCACCTCAAAAAAACCACGACCTATAGTATGGAAAAAATCATAAAAAATTCATGTACTCGAAAAACGATTTTTTTAGCCTAAAATCAAAGATAAGTTATAAATTAATATAAATCAATGATTAAAATCGTATTCAGGAACACAAAACGAATTTTATTCAGAGATAACCTTAATCATGTCAATTAATTACTAAAAGTTAAAAATGACAATTTTCATTTTCATACACATAATTTATTAGTTTATCTAATTTATGAATAGAAAATATTTATTGGGAACATAATTGAACGTTTTAAATAAAAGTTCATGAAACATAACGTGAGATATTTTGGAATGTAATTAATAAGTATTTATGGTATTTGTATTTAATAAGACTCTAAAAATGGCTGATATGCAAAATAGAGACAATCAATAGAAAAAAGTTATTTTTAAATCGTTTGATTAATAAACACGAAAAATGTATCTAAGTCAAAGATATGGGATTAAAAAGTTACTTAATAATTTATTTAAATAGTACTATTAGAACTCAGTACTATTAAATAAAAATAAATATATGATTACAGAAATATTAATGTTATGAAATGATAATAGTTTATGAACTAAAATTTAAATCATTAAAATAAAGATTTCATAAAAAAACCCAATTATATTTCTATATTTATATTATACGTGTTAATTCGATCCAAAACACAATAATTTATTTTATTAATGTTTTCGTCGACGTTATTTCAATTTACTATGAGTTTCATAGGCAAGAACAAAAGTTCAATTACACAAGTATGATATTTAAACATATTAAAACGTGTGTGAGAATCGTTCATATTCAGAGAGCAATATTTCTCTCTGTATTAAATTTCGTAACGATTATATTTTAAATTTCTATTTATTCAATTATGCTTTAAAAAAGAAAACAACATTTGTACTTGTGCGTGCAGGTCGTCATTAGCAACTCTACACATTTATGTGTGATGTCTATTGTGTTTTTTATTGTAATGAGTATTCGACTAATTGTTTATTTACTATATCAAGATAAGTGTCAAATATGCGTACGCATATTTATTATCAAAAAATGACGTATTGTTACAACGCATTTTTTTATTAAAATTATGTTTCCTTCATTAAGTGAATGAAAACAAAATAAAAATTATATAATTTCAAAAAATTAAATTATAGATCACATATAAAGGTTTCTAATCTAGTTTTCATCCATGAAAATATATACACCTATGGCAAAATAATAGGTACACTAAATTTTTATTTTTTAAAAATATAATAAATTAAAACAGATAAAATATTGATATATGATTAACTAATTTTTATTTTAAATCACACTGACAAATTTTTCCACATAGTATAAAAATGAAAAATTCAAGCAAATACAAAAATAGAGAGAAAAATAATAATAGATCCTTGGATAAATAATAATAGGTCTTTGGAAACTTAAAAAAGCAAAATATTACTATTATTTTTTAATACTGCATCACATCTTGGCATTAAATCAATAGGATTTCTACATTTTTCTACAGGTATTTAATACCATGCAGCTTGCACTTCTTCCCATAAATGTAAGTAAATCTTGTCAATTGTTAATATATATCTTCTTTCTCTATAAATCTATTAAGTATGATTTTTGTTTCGTTCATACTTATTTTTAATCCAACTCTTCTACTAAATATGCATATGTATATATAAAGTATGACACTTGTTTTTGAAAATACATACATAAGATACTAAAATTAAATCCAAAAGCGCATATCAATAAGAATCATTAAAAAACGATGACTTCATAGAGCATAATTTAATACTCATCATATTATTTATATTCAACGATGACACAACGGCATGTCAAGGACACTAAAGGATTCCTTTTATAAATCTTCTACAGGAAAGATATTATTGGCTTGTTTTGTTTATTTGTTTTACCTTTGTTTTCTAACTTTTAAATATCAAAATAACATGAAGACTCGTATGATCGTGACATCTTTTGAAAGCAGTTTCTATTGATGTTTTTTAATATAAAATATTGAATATACATACATACATATATATAATACATCAAAAGTAATAAAATAATTACTTAATCCACCTCATCATTAGTAAAGCTGTGACAATTTCTTTAGTATATATTTATAACATTTATTTCTATTCACGAAAATCATTATAGTTATGTTATTTATTAATATTAATTGATGTCTTTGGTGATGTAAACAACATTGTTTACTATTTTCATTATTTTTTTAACTATGTCATCAACAAGAATTGACATTTACATTAATGTAAAATTATAAACGTAAAGTAAATAAAATAATTAAAATTCAAATGTGTAATGGAAAAGTCATACTATTTAAATTTGTTATAAAGTATGTTACATGCACTTATATAAATATATATATATATATATAATCATCCCCTCTCAATTTACTGCTGGATAAAAATATTTCCCAAAATTTTTCACCTCGACTAATTAAATGTCTTCCTCTTCTAGTTCATTTTTAATTTTTAATCTATTTGTTAAAGCATTGATTCTGTAAATTCTCTATTTGTTAAAGCATTGATTCTGTAAATTCATTTTTTACAAATCTGTTAAACATGATTTAATTTTGTTCATATTTATTTTTAATTCAACTCTTCACATTACATGTTCTAGGATTACATTAAAATTTGAAAACTGTCTTTTTATCAAACTCCTTTCTATAATCTATTTTTAAGTTCTCACCTCTGATTTACGTTATTATATTTTTCAACATGTCTTATAAAAGTTTTAAATAAATTTTACTTATTTCTAACTCCTTCGGGAATAAAATAATGATATATCAATTGAATCAAATGATTTTTTTAAATCTACAAACATCAAACAACGATTGTTCATAATCGTTAGATCTTTCTGGTAATTCTTGTAATTTCTGAAGATTTTTATATATATATATATATATATATATATATATATATATATATATATAAATTATATTCAATATCTTATGAAATATTAAAAAAATACATTAAAAAAGAGAACAAAAATAAAATTAAATATCAACAAGTAGTTTTATTTCTTGCTAAGTACAAGGATGACACATATTTTCCTTGATTAATTTCTATATTTGGTTTTACATGATTAGTTGATTACGCATAGTCAATTAAATAAACTTATTCCATTGTATTTTATCAAACGATCGAATACTTTATTTGTATTTATTTATTGTACGGTTTATTGCATATTATGCAATTCTAATAAATTATTTACTATTATTTTTAAAGGGCATTCTTACAAGGTTATTGATCATTGTGCAATGATTAATAATAAAAATATATTTTTAATGATTAGGAATCACAAAAACCAAAATTATTAAATTATACTTAAAATAATATACGAATGCTTCCAACATTCTATTTTATTATATATATATATATATATATATATATATATATATATATATATATATATATATATATTTAGAGAGAGAGAGATTGATAGATAGATTCTTTAGTACAACATTGAGAATTTTTCAGCTTGATGAAAAATTTATAATTAAAAATAATGGAAATTATTTACTTATTTAAAATCAAAAGGAAGTATAGAAAATATATAATATTTTTTTTTAAATAAAAATAGGAACTTTTCAAATAATCTAATATATATTTTGAATTAAAAACACATTACAGATTTAACATTAAGATCATTATCTATAAAAAATATAAGTTATTACTGCTTGTATAATATGTCAATCACATAATAAGAAATTATATTATTTTCATTTAAATAATCAATGAACAACGATGGAAATAGAAATATATTAATATCTTTATCTGCATGTGTATTTATTTTTTATAATTCAGACATCTTCAACTTTCTCTCTTAAAAAAAAATAATGTAAAAGCAAAAAGTGTTTTTATTGAACAGATTCAAAATTATCCATTATATTTATAACGAAAAGTCAGTTCAGAGATAAATCTTTGCACTTTGGATGAGGTTAGAGCGAAGAGTCGAATTTAATTACAATTATATTTGAGTAATGTGAATAGTGGTCATAGTTCAATGATTTTTATTTGATTGCACATGGACAGTTAACAAGTATAGGTTGCAGAGAACGGAAGGTCGATCGGTGGTCGTTCGGTTTTCCTGACATTTCATGCAATTACAACACGAGGAATGAACAGTGCAGCACATCTGCAAATAGTAAACAAGAACACAAGACGTCGAAACGAACGATTGCCGATGTTCAAACATATCTACTTGGTGCAGAAGCGCGTGATACCTGTTTTACACAGATGTGAGTGCACGCCGAAGAACAACACGCTCTGACATTTTGATGGCTACTTTACATAACAAGCCGACACTTTAGCAACCATTTGACGTTTTATTTCTTTATCGTATATACGTTATTATTAAAAAACTGCGAAACAAACAGAAGACCGGTTGAAGTTCAGTTGTTTACTGAAGTGAAAAGTAATTAAAAACGTTACGTGCGAGCGCGTGAAATTCCCTTTTCATAAGTCCGTAAATATTATTTTATACATCGAATGTTATTGTGCAAATGTCAGCAGATATACTAAATTTGAAATGTTAAAGAAACAAATATGTATACAATTTTTAAGTCATTAAGGTTCCAATATTACATTTAATAATTTTCATTAAATTTATAAGCATATAAAATATCTGATTTTTTGTACTAAGCTATATAATAAACCGTGTCCAAATTTCAAATACAGCCTTATTTATTGCAAAGCGTGTTTCAAAATTTCTACAAGAGTGGACGTCTTCCGACATGGTTGAAGAGGTTATTTGATTAACATTGTATTCCATTCATAATTCCCATGTTTCTACTTTAAATTAATACCAATAAACATGACTTTTTCATTCAAAAACTGTATTTTATTGACAAATCACTTCCTAACCTCAAATTTGGACACCTTTTATTTTATTTGTTTTGAAATTGTAGTAAATTCATTTTCGTACAAATAAATAATCACCTCAACAACACAAGACGTTTTCAAGTGTTTAATAATCATCTTTATAATATCTTGTGATGTTGAGGATGATAATTCATTTGTGTAAAAGTCACTGAATTCTGGTTGAACGAATACAGTGTGCTTCTAAGACTTAAATTTAGTTTGGAATGACTTTAATATAATTTATTTTTAATGTGCAACAAGAAGCAATCAACAGTAAATGATTTTTGAGTTATATTCCAAAATTCTTGAATGTATTTCAATTCACTTATAAATGTGTTTCATGTTTCTTTCAGTTTAAACATGTTAAGAATACACACACACATATATATATATATATAATTTTTTTATAATCTTTTCAAATCTAAGAATGTCTCGTTAAAATGCGTCTGAATTAAAGTCATTACCATTATTAAAATTAACACGAATTAATGGTGTTAAGCAATTAATTCTTCGTTGTCAGATATATACGTAGTGCGTTGATGTGTTGTAAAAAATACATTTTTTTTTAATTATTTGCAATGTAAACATTTTTAGTATGCGCGACATTGAGAATAATTCATTTAATCAGTTGAATGTGTTTGCGAGAGCATATTAATAACGAATTATCTAAAAAGTTTCTATTTCATATTTTAACATGCTGAGAAAAATTCAATTGAGGTACATTTTTTCTCACACGGATTGCATACGGGTTTCATCAATCTCGCGTACTATTTTGGTTAAGGTCGACATATTGTCATACTCCACCCACCTATCTTAACAAGCAATCGTATATATATATATATATATATATATATATATATATATATATATATATATATTAATTTTCGAATTTTTTTATGTTTTATTATTATAAGATATTTCAAATGAGACTGAAAGATATTAAAGAATAGTAAGTGATAATAAGAAGGTAAATATATATCTAAACTCTTTAGTCTCATTTGGACCACACCGTGTAATTATATATTAGTAAAATACTTTCACATAAATGAACTAATACCTCAATTTTATAAAATATTAAAAAAAATGTTGAATAATTATTTATTGTCCATTTTATTTACTGATTTATAAGTTGATACGAATTTCGATAGAAATGACATGTTACCTGATTATGTGGTGCCAACAGTGAAGCAAAGGGGTGGTTCTATAATGATCTGGGACTGCTTTTCTAGCTGTGCAGTTGGAGATTTAATACGCATCGAAGGGGTACTAAAAAAAGAACAATCCGAAATAATTTTAGAAAACAGCGCTATATCATCTGGATTGCGGCTTATTGGTAATGAGTTCATTATGCAACAGGATAATGACCCAAGATACAATTTAAAATTATGTAGAGGTTTTTTAGAAGAAGAGAAAATGAAAAGTTTCTTGAAAAATATGATTTGGTCATCACAATATCAGGATCTTAATCCTATAGAGCTTTTATGGAAACAGCTTAACAGAAAAGTTAAAAAAAGTGTGTTTTTTGTCAAAAGAAGGATTTTGGATCACGGTGCTAGAAGAATAAAGAAATATTTCAAAAGAAGCAATAAAAAAAATTAACGAACCCTATGTCAAGATTGGTAAAGAAAGTCATTCAATGAACATGTGAATTTTTTGATGAAAAGTCTGTATAACGACTATTTGAAAGAAATTTTGTTTTATTTAATTTAATTTTGATTAATTTGTATTATGTTAAATAAATTACTGTACGATTATTTCTGTTATTCAATTTTAATCTATAATTATAGAATAGTTTTCAGTTTAATTTCACATTTTTATGAAAAACAGAAGTAGTCTCAATCTTTTGACAGGCAATGTATGTTTATATGTGTTGAATAAAAATCAAAAATTTTATAATATCGAAAAAAAAATAACAGCACTTATTACGCTATTATATAAAAGAAATAGAAACATATTACAAAATAAATCATTTTTTAAACTTCTTATCTGACATATATTTTGTTGTCTGTCTCGTTGTCTATTGTCTACTGTACCTAGCATACACAAACGCATATCGTATTAATTAAATAGTATAATCTCCTTTTCTTAATTAGCAATCTCAGGCGTCATTGTAAAACCAATGAAAAGTGTTTCACTTTCATAAGAGCAAAAAAGAAACATAACAATGCTCACATCCGACACGTTATTCTAGGATGCAAGAAATGCCGGAAATCATATAATTATGCTTCGATTGTTTTTATTGATATTGCGAGACAGTGTAATAATCGATGCACACGCATACAGTAAAAACATTAACAGAGTTCTTCATAGACGGTCCGTCCAACGAGGACGAGAGATTAAAAAGAAGAGTATACGCTCTCTTGTACGCGTGTACGTATATGAGGAAGACTACCGCAACAATGACGATAATAAAAACAGACAGTGTTTATTTCGCATAAACGTACGGATGTTATGTACAAAGTGCAATGTGAAAGAATCGCTATTTGATTTGTGGGTGCACGTGCTGAACGGGGATAATTGAAATAAAAAAAGAAACAACAACAACAAGAAATGATTAGAGTGAGTTTTGACATGTGTATAAGCTTAGCGCTTTCAACCGTAACTGAAATAAAGTTAGTCAACGGAAGTAAACCATTTTTTGAATTAAATGTATAATCATTTGAGTAATGATTGTTTTATATTTATTCCTCTATATTTAAAAACATTTTTTTGGAATATAAAGAAAAAATAAGAATGTTTTCTAAATATTTCCATTTAATATTGAATTAAAATTATTACTTTTTGAAACATGATTACTATAAATAAATATAGATTGAATTACGCTATTTAAATTATTAAAATTTGTTATTTTTTTATTATTTGACAAGAATAAACTATCAATCTTCAAGTTATTTTTTTTTATTAAGAAACTACTATCGACTACTTAAAAATATGATAAAATTCCATACCAATATTTTACATAATTTATATAATATTTCTAGACAAATTCACGATCGTCTTGAGAAGAATCTGTATCGTACAACATTCTTCTAGCTAAATAAATATACCTAATAAAAGAAATCGTACTGAATACGAGTGCCCTCTTGACCGCTGAACATTCGACGATGATGAACCTAAACTAGAACATTGCAAGTTATGTTCGCAGTCTGTGCTCACTGTTGCGAAACGAGTGAATCGAACGATAGTACTGAATCGAGTTTTGACCAGTTCAAAGCGATGGATCTTAATAACTTATTTAAATGATAGACGATCTCGGTTTCGGAGAACTAAAAATGATTTAATGAGGTTTGTATTTAATTTTATTAACTTTATAAACATTATATATATATATATATATATATATATATATATATAAGTGTGTGTGTACATACATTGTTTAGTAGTTTTTCACACGTTCATCAAGTCAGTGAAAGGAACAACACCGTTGAATTTATGATTTGAAATGCAATTAAATTTCGACATTTGAATTCTAAATAAAATTTAAACATTTCGGAAGTGAATTCCTTTATATTTAAATACAAACCGAATACATTTTCCTACAGGACGATAATTCCATTCGTTTTATTCAATTTGCTAATAGTTTCGAAAGATTTCATAATTAACGAAACGTTTAGTGTGACATAAAAGATATAATATATTTCGTCTACATGCACTTTTGTCACATAAACAATTCTGTCTATTTAAGGGATCATGTTCAGTCAGAAGGTTAAAAATTCGATTTTTGGATTTTGATATTTTCTATAAGCATATTTGGAGAATATTCACTGAAAATTTAAAATTAATGCGATTAATCCATTTTCAATCATTTTTGGAAACAAATTGATTAATCATGGTTCGGCAATGTACTCCATTTACTGTAACATGATCTCCAGTTTAATTTTGAAAAAAATATGGTCCGATGACATCCCCAAATTTTAAATAATGATTTATTTTTCAGCATGTAACGCACGCCAGACAGTTACTTTTTATGGATGCAGTGGTCTTTGTTCAATGATTTGTGAATTGCGTTCACACCAAATTCTGCAATTTTTTTTATTTAGTGTTGACGGTCAGTTTCACGAAGCATACGATAAGTTTTATGAACTGAACATTGATTTTTATAATAAGTTTTTGTGATGCTGGGGTCCATTCGAGACTGAATTCAAACACCCTAAACATCTTTACACGCCTGCTGTTTGAAATTCATTCTCGAATGGACTATTGGTGTATGAAGATGGGTCTAAGAAAAAAGGTTATGTTCGGTGTTCTTTAACTATTCGCGCTTACTTCACTTCCGCCATCTCGACACATAAACCCCAGCATCCCAAAGTGGTGACCCCGACGTGATGCCCGATGCCTCGAAGCTTCGATTAACCATTAAAAACCAAAAGTTTTTACAATTTCTAAGCGTTGTTGAAGTGTTAAACAATTCATGATAATTTGACAAACTATACTGAGTTTAAATGTCAAAATGAGCTTAAAAAAATTCAAACATGGCTGTCATCAACTATCAAAATTCTGACATTCTTAGCAGACCTCCCCCTCTCTCTCTCTCTATATATATATACAAGACCATATGTATTTACGTATATAAATACAATATTTTAATCTATATTCGTAATCGTATAAAAAAATTAAAATATAATTAAACGATTATTGTTTATTTGTAAAGATTCTCTTTCGCAATTCAACACGAAAAGTACGTTCATAGAAGACGTATCTCTATAGAAAAAATTGATCGTTTAATATGTAGATGTTTGCGAGATAAAAGTTTACAAACAGCTTGAGGATATCACGACGTACTGACGATTAGAAACGGTGCAATTAAACAAATATACTGCTACTTCACTATAAGTCACGGTTGAATCATTCATTACAGTGTAATATTCCAACGTAATCTGAATACACACACATGTGTATATATATAATATGTATAGTACGAAAAATTAGAATGGTATTATAATTTTATTTCAATTTATTATCATTTAATTACAAGTCATTAATTAATATTACTTTTTCTCCTACAATAATCATACTTAAATATTTTTTTTTTGGTACGAGTTTTATATTATATTTTAAATAATTTAGAAAATATAGTGTCATCCAAATGTGACGCCTAGATTTGTGTTTTATTAAAAATAAATAAAAGAAACTATACATATATTTCCCAATACACCACCTTATACACATGTTTCTTTTTAATAAAACATAAATCTAGGCGTCACATTTGGATGACCCAATATAATTGATGAAATATCATCATCAGTCTCTTTCTATCCACTGGTTGAAGAACTCTCCTGAAATTTCCATTTTAACCGATCTATTGCCTTCTCTTTTACTCAATTTTGACAAATTTTCTTCTTCCTCTGTTCTATCTATTCATTAACATCTCACTGTACCTTTTTATATATTTAATTTCTCAATTAATATTTTTTTTGTCCAGCGGTAGTCTTCTATCATTGTTATATGACTGGCCCATTTCCATTTTAAAATTTTACTCTTACTATAACGTCAATATTTTTTCTTTTCTTTTTGATCCATTAGTTTCTTTTTAATCTCTACATGTTATATCAATCACGCATTTTGTCACACCGATTTGTGATATCTGAAGCCATTGAATTGTTCTATCATTCAAGACCCATGTTTCACTTTCAATAAATGAGAATAGGTAAGATTTATTAGTAAACATTTTTTTTTAATTATAGAGGAATATCCATTTTCATAATATTTGATTTTTTTCCAAATTATATATATATATATATATATATATATATATATATAAACACACTCACACACACACCATTAGTCGGTATACATGATATCGACTAGTGGTGTAGTGATAATTATCTGTAATGTGAACGAATGCATTTGATCCCCAGTTGGACAAACAGGACAAACAGAGATCTTTAGTTGAGATGAAGACAATTTGCCTAAGGGATTAAACCTTGACTGAAAAATGTTCATCAATTTACCTGGCCAATAAAATAAGTAAGATTAAATACCAGTGAATGGTAACATAGAATGATTTTTTTTACAATATTTCAAAACAAATACTGTCAAAGAAATTAAATTACCAATTATTGTATTAATAATTAAATCTATTTAAAGATAGTAAAACTGACTTGCAAAACTTAAGATCCATTTGTAAAATTTTAATGATTTGAAACTTTTAGTCTATAATAGAAATATTAAAGAATAACATGCAGATTTATTTTCAGTAATCGTTCTGTTTAAACAAAGGGATCACCTTGATCTATTCAATTTATTACAAATAAACGTCAAGGTCGTCTCGTTTAGACAAGAATGAAGACGAACAACTATGAAGAAATTACACTTAAATACATTTGTATATTCATCTAACTACAAAAAGATACATTCTATAAAAACTTAATATATATATATATATATATATATATATATATGCAAAGAAACATATAATAAAATTGATTGGAAATATACCAAAACTACAAAAAAAATTACTGAAAAAATGTATATGAAATAAAACATAAAAGTATATCGAAATAGATCATTATATAAAATAAAAAAATATGTAAAAACTAGTAGTAATTTTTAAATTTGCATTTAACGTCAATATTTTATTTTTTTGCATTAATTCAAGGCCAATATATGTTTGTTGTTTTTATAAGTGATTTATTTTTAATGTTCTAAATTAGGAATGATTTTATGTGTGTGTACATATATACATGTATATATATATATATATATATATATATATATATATATATATATAATATGAGAAAAGACCAATCAAAATGTTTTAAAAATAATTATAATTGAATTAAATATCCTGAGTACAAAAATTAAATATAATATAGGGATTTTAAAAGTTTTATTAATTTACAATATTTAATATTCAATTCGAATCGAAATATCAATATCAATCGAAATTGTTTTAGATTATAGCACATCTTTTTTGTAATTTTAATTTCATTTTTATTTATACTTGCAAAACAAGTTACAAACGAGTTGTTAAATCGATTAAAAATTCTTTTTATAAAAATAAATTAAATCTCTATTTTTAAAACAAATTCATTTTATAATCTACTGAACAAAGAGTTAGATTAATTTTTTTTTTGATAAAATAATTTTGGATTATAGATAGAACATTATTTTGCAAAAAAATATACTAATATAAAAAAATATAAGATTTTGTAATGTATAATAATTACTTATTGTTTATTCTTTGTGTACATTTAGCTGACAATGTCAATTATTTTATAAAAACATAAATATGCAATTTTAAAATTGTCTTTGCCATGGGAATAGATGAAAGTAAAAACACATGAAGATAAAATAACTATTAAATATATTAATTAAATTATGAGTTGTTAGAATTGTAGGTTGTTTGTGAAAAATTAAAATAGGTTAGTTTATCAAATACAAAAACATGAAAAATTTTTAAAAATAAATATTTATAAATTAATTTCAGATGAAATAGAATAACGAAACAAATTTATTATTTCTCTATATACTTGAAAATAAATTCGGTTAAATATGTACTAATCCTTTTTAATAATTTTCTACAAAAACAATGTTCTATTTGTCGTGTACATTTCTTTTTTTGAATATGAATTTCAATTTCTAACAAAAATATTTTCAATCAGAAACAAACAAATACACCAGAGTAAATTTTACATAACCGTGTCAGATAGTTGTTCGACATTTAATCGAAAGTAATTTTTATCTAGCATCTCTCCATTACAACATCCTCTAATGGATGTGCATTAACTAGAACAAGTTTATTGATATATCTCTCTGCAATCACATTACATTTATACTAACGTATGTATGCCAATATGTTCTCTGGTCACATACACACGCATATTTGTGTAAACAAAAATAATAAACATATACGTATTCATATTACATACATACACACACATATACATCCCATATTTGTGTAGTGTATTATTTAATATTAAATTCTAAAGTTTATTTAGTTTCGTTTTCATATTCATTTCGAGGGCATGAGGAAAAGTTATTTTTTTTTAAATTTAACATTTGCTGACCTGGTATTTTTAGTGTATTTGATATTTATCATTACATATTAGTGTTATATACATATGTATATGTTTATATATACATATGTATATATATATATATATATATATATATATATATATATATACTTGTATATCTATGTGAAAGAAAAAAGTGTTGGTACATTTTGAAATAAGAACTTAAAATAACTTTATTTTTAAAACTAACGTGATAGAGATCTGATTGGATGAGGCAAAATTTGGAGACAAAAATGCACCAACTTCAAAAAAAATAATCTACAACCAACTGTTAAGCATGGTGGTGGTAATGTTCTAATATGGGGATGTATGGCAGCAGCTAGATCAATCAACCAATCTTTTCTCCCTCTTAATCTCATTTATCAATGTTGTTTTCTTTGCTATAAATGTCAATAATATTTTTTGCATTTCTAATTTTTTGATGTTTATCCTTACCAGTATTTTCTCTTAACTGTGTTATTATTTTTGTAGAGGTTTTAAAAGGATTTTTCTTTTTTTTGTAACATCCTACAAGTCCTGTCATTTAATTTCAAAGATCTGTCCGATTTACTGAGGTTTTCTACAAATGAGGTTTTATTAAGGATGATATTTTGTACAATAGTAAGTTTCTTCTTAAACTTTTTACATATCTAGGTTCTCAATCAATAATTTTCCTTGCCTAGCTATGATCCCCTCTTCTTGATAAATAAACGAACTATTTTTTTTGCTTTTAAACACACACACACACACACACACATATATATATATATATATATATATATATATATAATATAGGTATAACTTGATATTTTATCTGTAAAGTCATGTTTAATATAATAGACATTTCGTATTTAAATTTAGAAATATTCAAAAAAATTATAAAAATAGGAATTATTTGAACTAATTTACCATTTTCAATTTTTAAAAAATATAATAAATAAGTGAATCTTCTATTGATCATTATTCTATATAATTTGATGTAGCAATATGTCTGATAATTTCATTTTCAAATGATTATTTTTATTTTAAATGATATTTTCCTACTATATTGTTTTTTATGATTTATAATAAGGACTAAAAACATTTAATATGTTGAATATTTTGAATTTTTGTTTTGTTTTTTCCTCTACTTTCTATTTTAACATTTTGAATTTTTTAATCATATAATTTTAATTTTTTTTCTTGCCAAACTTAAATAAATAAATTATTCTTAAACATTTTTCTGTCTATACTATAAGAATAATCTTGTAATTGTCAAAAATCGATTCATAGTATAATCAAATATCATTTATTAAATATTTTGACATGAAATTGTGATTTATGGATTATTGATTTATTTTAAACAAATTCTGTAATATCAAATAATTTCTTCGATAATGAGTATTGAATAAATGAAAAATGTGTTTATAAAAGGTTTCAATTTTTTTAAAGTATCTCATAAAAATATTAACATACAGGAAAATAATTAAAAATATTAATTTGGATACATATATATATAGAGTGAGAGAGAGAGATGTATATGTGTATGTAAATATATTCTAAATAATTTCTATACATAAACGTGTCATATAAAATAAAAAATTTACAAAATTGAAACAACATATCTGATTAATAAACAACGTAAATATAAATTCCACGCGACAAATTAATAGAAATTTACATATTGTCATAAAAAAATATGAATAAACTGTCAGAAAACGTACTTTCTTCTTTACAGACACGTGGATACTTTATTTCCATATTAGCATGCACAGACAATTCATATCTTCCTCATTAATTATAATTAAAAGGCGATTCAGTTTCACCTAATCGTCTTTCCGGATTTCGCAATTTTAAGTGTTATCGCTAATCAATCAATGAATGCACACAATATTATATATATATATATATATATATACATATATGAATGTGAGTATTTTTTTCCTGATATATAGATGGTCGATATGAATCGACTCGCTCCAAATTCAATGAAAACATAATTAACTGGATTAATTTA
This sequence comes from Neoneuromus ignobilis, assembly GCA_029203775.1. Classification (NCBI taxonomy): domain Eukaryota; kingdom Metazoa; phylum Arthropoda; class Insecta; order Megaloptera; family Corydalidae; genus Neoneuromus; species Neoneuromus ignobilis. The sequence goes on from CP092095.1 coordinate 24,054,055, forward strand.
ACAGGCGAGGCTGCTCTGAAGCAATAACAAGATCACACAAAGGTATGTTGTTGACATTTATCTGAGACCCATACGTACATTTTTACATGTTTTTTTGTTTCGTATTCGGCAATGTCATACAAATATGTAAATGTAATCACAACCGGTTCATTACGAGGTGTGTATGTCGATCATTTAATATTGTTTTTGATATTTGTGCTCCGTAAGGTCGATGAAATAAACGATATGTTAAAACGGTATCAATTAAATTGTAAATTGATATCTCACAACTGCTTTTCTCAAAATATTTTATATGAATAACCTTATGTAACATCAAACATTTGTAATGAATATATATATTTTTTGTTATTAAATACATGTTGAAAATATTTTTTTTTAAATTAACTAATTAAAGGTATTCTGCTTATTAATTGACATCACCTTCAAAAATTACGTTTTACTCTATCATTATGTTATTTTGCATGAAATGTTAAGTTTTTTATTTCACTAGTCTCCTATTATGTTATAATTAAGATTCAAAATGTAGAGAGATTTAAAATTTCATTTGATGAAATACACAGTTTATATCCTATAATGAAATCTTACATGTGTTTTTTCCGTAAAAAGATGACACATGAAGAATTTATTTTAGATAAAAATGGAAATATAATTATTGGTATGAAACATTTAACGAAATCGCTGTTGTTAATCAAACAAATACAGTTAATAAACGTGTAATTTTTGTACTGTAATTCGAAGTTGAATCGTGCATTAAAAAATAGAAATATGAGAAATAATAAATAATTGTTGAAAGTGATTCATTGTAGAAAGAAGACAAAAGAAATGTTGCCCAATTTCAGAGTAACTGTAATTGAAGACGAAATGAAATTAGGAGAAAATAATTACAATCTGATTGAATGAAGAATCAAATATTTCATTTGACAATTATTTTTGAATACATTTGTTTATATATTAAAAATTATGATTGGTATTAATTGATTTGCAGATAATTAAATGCATTAAACTTACTCAAAATGACAAAAACGATATAATGAGAAGATTTAAAACAGGATTTTTTTATTAAAAACTTTGAAATACGTACGCAATTTCATCAAAAATTATAATATAAAAAATATATGAAATGACATATAAAACTGCTGTAAAAATGTATACAAATTAAAAGTTGTACAACAAATAAAAATATTATATAGATATTTAGTCACACGTGTTTTATTTAAAAAGTATTAGTTATTAATATACAAGCAAAAAATGGCACATATTTCTATTTTATTTCTCAGAACATTTTCGTTTTTTCAAACGAAAATCTTCACTGATTTTTGAGTTTTTATAAAAATTACCAGAAAAAATTTATATGACAATTATTTATATATAATTTATTTGGTTTGAATGCTCATTTTAATACTTAAGTATATATATATATATATATATATATATATATATATATATATATATATAAATGTATATCATAACCATCGTCATTAGCATCATATCAATTTATATCAGTCCATTACTGGACAGAAACCTTATTGAATATTACTATTCATTGGTACTAGTTTATACTCAACACAATATCTAAGTGATTTCGTGAAGATTTTTCATTTGATATTTAAGCTTAGTACACATTAAGGCTCAAAAGACACAAGTAACACAGGACAGCATAGCACAGTTTTTTGAAAAAAACAACAGGTTAATATTATAGCATTGTTAAGCGCTTATTAAGACACAAAACTTGGGAGAATAGAAATATCACATAGAATCTGTACTATGCAATATTCGAGAGACATTTTTCTGAAATTATTTTGATTTTATAAAATAATCGACAATAAAAAAATGGAGTAGTGTGGTATCATATAGTTTTTTTACTAATAACTCCAATTACACGAAGTCTAAGTTAAAAGACGAAATATAGAATGGGATTGCTTTAATTGATTTATTTTTTGATAAATAAAACATCATATATATGTCTAGTCTGATTTCCAAATTTCATTTTAAATTGAGATCAAATAATTCTTCTATGATATAAATTCAATTATACAAAAACTTAAGCTGGTTTTTATTCAACTATCAAAAAAATTTATGCAGAATTGCTTCACAATGTGCAGATAAATCTGTGTTAGACCCCTGGATGTAGTTTTTATCTGTATAGTACTATTTTGAGCCAATTTGATTTCTAGTTTTTATGATACACTTATATTAATTCCTCTAGGCAGGTTGCCTTCATCTTTAAAAGCCCTGTTTCTCCTCTGAGGATCAAACAAACTCTCTTGTATAACAGGCAGTGATATATTTGTATATATATATATATATATATATATATATATATATATATATATATATAGAGGGTCATCCAAATGTGATACGTAGATTTGTGTTTTATTAAATGGAAACAAAAATAACTATACACATGTTTTCCTATACACCACCCTATACACATGTTTCTTTTTAATAAAAAACAAATCTGGGCATCAAATTTGGATGACCCTATATATATGTAAATTATTGATTGGGAATATTGAAATATGAAAAGGTTCATGGATAGATCATACGAATATTCGTCAAATCAGACTAGAAGAGAAATATATTAATCGGTCAAAGTGGAAAATTCTGGGAGAGGACTTAATCCAGCAGTGAATAAAAATGCTGATACTGATGACATATCTATCTATCTACGTATATATATATATATATATATATATATATATATATATAATTTATCTCTCTTTCTTCCTCTGTCTGTTTCTCTCTCTCTCTCTCTCTCTCTCTATATATATATATATATATATATATATATTTATAACTTTATAAAAATGAGTTAGGGTATTTTTTATGTTCCTAAAATAAATATTTTATTTTTTATAATACCTTCGAGTTTTTTACTTGAAAATGTAACAATTAATTAAATATTAGTAACTATTCCTAATATCAATCAAATCTAGATTTTTTCTAGTAATGTAATAAATCAAAAAAGTAAAGTATATATTTATAGAAAAAGAAAGTAATAGATTTTTGATGAATACAAAATTTTGAAATGATTTTTATCTAATATTGAATTAATAACAATTGAAATTAATAAAATAAAAAGAACATTAAGAATAAATTTCCGTTTGAGAACCTCTATTAATAATTTATTAAAGAAAAAATCTGAAAAAAATATATTGACTTTTTGATCGAAAATAATTTTATTTTTTAATACTTTGATAAATTTTATAAGTAAATATGAAAAATATTTACAAGAATAGACTAAAACGAATTAAAAAAATTAATACATAAAATGAATATGTGTAATTGAATTATATTATTTTTTCTTAATTAAACACTATACAAATTATTTAACTTCTTGGAAAGAGCATTATTTATACTTATTTACTCCTCTTGAGGAGAGAAAAGCACAAATCGGTCGAAAATTAGGGTAGTTGCGATCAATGTGGAATAATTTATATATATATATATATATATATATATATATATATATAAACTAAAATTACTCAAGTTTGAAAAAGAGTATTGTTTGTAGAAAAAATATTATTCTATAACAATTGTCATAATTTCGACAACGGATTTAGTAAATGTTTTTTAAACGCGACAGAACGTTTGTTTCAGTTTAATCATTTATGAATTGTCCATTTTATAGCTTATATTCTTAGTATAAAAATTTAATTAAAATCATAAAAAAAATAAAAAATCTTACACAAAATAGCGCACACTTTATACTCCAAAAACGAGTCCAGCAAGAGTAACGAAATATAACTGAAATATACCATCCACTGATCCACTCGCGTTTCACAAATAAATTTCAATAGGAAAAAAGATATCCCATATAAAAAATCAAATGCTACAACAGACAAATAAAGTTTAACGCTTCCAAACTCCGGATCCAAACTCGGAGGCTCGCGATGTCGAACTGGAGTCTGAACCGCGATTACTCTGACAGATGAAGCTTACGATCCGATGACGATGTCTCATTCTAACACTCTTACTTTCCCACCCGTGAACCACCCGTGAGTAGATCTTCTTCGAGCGACCGACACCGCACGCGTCTTTGTCTACGAAAAACGTAGCACCGCGCTCCGTCTCGTGCGACATCAAATTTGAGTCGGTGCGTACAATGTGTCCAGTTCGACGTGATATCTGAAGACTTTCACTTTCGTTGTGCGTGCACGACGGAGCAAACTGTAAAATTCAAACTGGGATCAACGACGACGTTAAATGTTGAATCACAACGCGAACCGTTATAACATCAGTTCTCTTCGTTGTCGAAGCATTCGTCTGACCTAGTTGGAAGATTTCAACCGCTCTGCCGTTGCACTTCATCGCCGCAGGCGTTCGCCGGTTCCCAACGTACAATAAGTTATGGTTGCACGTCACGAAAGAAGCGATTTTTTTAGGTCGCGTGATGGCCTTTCTGATTCAAATAGCACAATATCTGTTTCTCTGTGCGATGTGAAGCGTTTGTGCGCTATGAATTATGAACGACCGTAATCAATACATCACGCTAATTAACGCAAGATAGAAATGATCGACGACAAATAATCATCGAAAATCACTAAGAAAAAAAGATCATATCCGACGAGGTTTACTATTATCAACTTTTAAATTTCTTTTTTAATCAAAAAGAAAAAAAGGGTTAGGGAAAACAGATTTTCACTATTTACTGACAGATGGACGTTTGGTTGATTTTGACAGTACGCCATTTTGTGACATATTAGTGTTATATATCGTTTGAAAAATTACATTTCACAAAACATTTTAAACAAATTTGAGGGTAGACAAGCAAAGGGAGTAAGAGGTACAACACTGTTTTTTTTTCTAAAAAAATCAGACAAAGTAAAAACTATTTAATAAAATTATCGTTATTATAACTTTTTTTTAAAATTAAGAAAAAGTGTATATGATTGAATTACAATTATGTACAAAAGTAATTTTTCAATGTCATTATAAAATCACTGACCATTTCATTCGTCCAATAAATCTTTTTCTAAAATATACAAAGTGGTTAAATGATCATTTCATGCGAATCAAAACGCACTGTTTGCGTAACAACAGCCAAGAGCTTGGGACATGTTTCGACGCCTTGACCCGTCAGAGAAAAGTGCAACATGTTGATATCGTTAAAAAAACATTAGCAGTCGAACACGACTTCATCAAGTATATAATTTTTCCACGTAGTGCGAAATTATTCGTAATCGAGTCCTGGGAAAAACTTTATCTTCAATCTTGTACGTGTAGGTGTGTATGTATATAAACACTCTTGTTTATTTCCTAAGATACAGATGAATCACCATAAATAATTTTTATCATTCGCATTTTTTTTGCAAATTCGACGACTGAATTCAATCAATACAGAAATTGTTGTTTTTTCTTATCCTAAAGAATCTTTTCAATTTTTGAAATATTATCAAAGTTAATAGAAATTCTTAGTCATTAAAAATGAGGTTCATTTTCCACACGATGTCTGCCTACTTGAAATGATTTTTCCCAATAATACATTCGTGCTTACAAACATTTATTCTCAAACTGTATCTGAAGTCCGAGCAAAACTTCAAAATGCTTAAATCGTTAATTTTTGAAAAATGTGATAATGATTTGTTAAATTTAATACTACTTTTTCAAAAAAAACCTTTTACTCGGCAATTTTCATTATCTTGAGATGTTTTTTAGAGGTTATGATAATTTTTTTAATTTTAACTCTATTCAGTTCACTGGTATCATTTTTTCTGAATATAAATAAATTTTCAAAAATAAATCACGCACAGTACATTCAAATAATAATCCAATGAACTCATTTTTTTAGCTTTTTGCACTGCCGAAAATAATATTAAAAATACAATTATAAAACAATACATAATTCTGGTATATATAAGTATGTATAAAATCAAAAGAGATAATTTTAACATAGAAATAGTATTACTCAGCTCTCAAATATTATGGAGTAAATCTATTGAATACCTGGATGTCATCCTCAACTGCTAGCTGAACTTTTCTGACCATATTTTCGATATCAAAAGAAGGTCAAGACAAGCCACGAAAGCTATCTACAGCCTAAAACAAAAAATTCAAAATTGAAAAAGGTACAGGCTGGCAAAGTGGGGGCTCGAAAAAAAAGGTGTCTCCTAGTTGACGTGCTTCCAACCCTTACGGTCAACTGAAACAATTTTTTTTGTTGAAATTATTGAAAAAGAAGGTTGTAGTAGTATCCCCTCCTAGGGAAATTAAAAAAAATTTTTTTTTCGCAAAATGGTGGCAGTGTGAAAAAACAGTCATTTTTTGCCCTATTTTTTTCAACTTTCGGAATTTTTTAAAAATAGTAAAAAACAAAATTTTCAAAAAATCCTAAGCGGAGGCGATCACTGTTATATTGAGAAGCTCTGTACCAAATTTTAAGTAAATCGGTCTATTAGAACTTGAAATATCACGTCAACCGTGTCGAAAAAAGTAGTTTCGAGAAAAACGCGTTTAAAGTTGATTCGTTCCGGCCAGACCGGATTGGTTGGCGCGTCACAAAAATAGCTATAACTCCGAAAATAATTCGAATTTCGAAAAATCCTCTTAAGGACATATTCTTAAAGGTCTAAACTTTGAAAATATACCAAAAAAAATTGATTTTTTCGAAATTCTAGACTAGAATACCCCCTTAAATGCATTCATCAACAAAACTAGAAACTAACATAACGAATACAGATCATTTCATATGAAAATAATTGGTACAAAAGGGAAGGATATGAGAGGAAGAGAAATGTATGTAGCATTAAAAAATAATTCTTTTATATATTTGTCCTGTGCTAGCAACAGAAGACTAAAGAAAAAGATGCAGAGAAGGTAAAAAGAGTTAAATTGTGGTTGATGGGCTAAAATCCTCCAGTATGTAAGAAACTTAAAAAAATATATGACAGCATTGCTATCGAAATGTACATCAGTTTATAAACAAAAAAGTTAACAATAAATTATTATCGGACATTTTTTTCAATATCTTGTGGTGATAGTTCATTTATATGAAAGTGAATTTGCCAAAATTCCAAAACAAATTGTAAAATATATAACCCATTTATCCATTTTTTTATAGTTAGCATGTTTACGTTTACATGAACGCAATTCATTTCGATAATAATTCTATCGTGTGGTAATCCGGTACTATACTGGAAATATTTCACACATAAAATTATTATACAATGTCGCATATCTAACAGTAACAAGAAACGAAATATTATATTGTCGACATCTAATTTTTGGATTTATTGACAGCACGTTTCGTATACTGAAACGATTCATTTTCTTCTGTTGCACCATAAAGTTGTAGATATGTAGTACTAATATCTTTGGTAATGTGAATATGAAACTGATATCATGTGAAATATTTATTATTCATTAAAGTTATAAATATATCTTTATTGATGTACCATGCGTGTTCAGTTTATATTACCCAATTAACAATGTAAGATTTAAAATTTATTTATAAATAACTCATTCAAGTTCTGAAGAAATTTACATAATTTCTGATTATATTTCTTTATCAGTATTTATTTTAAATCTGTGATCAATTCACTTTCATGAAAATGAACAATCACCTCAAAACAACAAGATATTAAAAAAATTTTCAATAATTATTTGTCGTTTACTTTTTTTGTCCATATGCTGATGCACATTTCGATATAATATCTCGATTTATAAAAACTAGATTTTATAATATGTAATTCTACAAAACTGTTATGAATGCATTTGTATCTCATCAGAAGAAAAATATACGTTCGAAAATGTTTATTTCGATTAATAAAAATTATTTTTAAAGACGTTACAAGTATCTAAAATGTCATTAAAAAATCCGACATTTTGTATTAAACAACTTAATAGTTTTCAAGTATTAAAAATTCAGTCATGGTTAATATATTTTCAATATCATAAGATCAAGTTTTATTGTAAATATGTCCTTTTTATTCTAAACTTCTAAAATTCATTCTGGATTATTAAACAATTTAGTATTTATTATCAACTATAACGAATTGAATGGCGACCAAACGATCGGCGAACAAAAAGGCGATGAAGATTGCTTGAGAATTTACTTTCTATTATGTTTTTTTTTATTATATGAAAACACTTTCGTTCTCAGTGAAGACGATTCTCAAGTAAACGTATTCACATATCTGATAATTGACATTGTGCTGACTCTAAAACAAGTATCTTGTATGTATGAACATGTGTATGTGTATGTTTCTATATATAATCTATAGTATCCACGCGCAGAACCACATGTCGTGTCTTCTTCATATTTTAGCATGCGAATACGAGAAGTGATGATCATAAATTGAAGAGATAGTTTGTGTAGATACTTTCAACAATTTTTGAATATTTTATTCCATATTACTTTGATTGTTTCAATTTTGTCAGTCATTTTTTCATCATTATAATATTTTTTTAAATATTTATATTCGAATAAAATTTTCAAGTTTATTTTTGAAAGATTTATTAGTTAACACTAAAAAATAAAATAGCTAAATTTGAATTGACTTATTTTAAGTATTTGTGAAATTTCCCTTACAAATTTATTTTCCAACATACAATTACTTTAAAAGAGGTACTCAAAAAAATTTCAACAGATGATTAAGCTACCAATCCCACCCAAGTAACTACTTCCAAGGTTGAACAAAGTCTTGGGATTAAAGGAAAATCTCATCAAATATTGAAATTAATTTAAATAAAATTTATCATTGTATTTTTTTCTTAATACTACTTATTCCATGACTTTTGTAAGCTTGATTTGTCACTTTTAATTGTTTAATTTTATTTATTTCATTCTAGTAATCCAAATAAAGAAGTTAGTTTTTTGTGACATTTATATTCATTTTTATTATAAATGTTAATTTATCCTTTTTTCAAATTACACATACGTCCCATGATTTCTGTGACTCACTGTATACTAAATAAGCAATTTTATTTTTAAATAATGTAGATAAATATATCAATTTTAAAACTGAAATCATACTAAATCTAGTATATAAAAAAATTGTAATAATTTATTATCACAAATCTATATAATTCTAAAACAATTAGATTATTAATTCCTTCGATGACAAATATAAATATTTATATTTCATGCATTCAAATACTTGTATAGCTAAAATTACCTGTTTGTTATAAATATAGATACTTTTTGCAAAGAAATGAAATATTTTTCAAAATCTTGACTTTCTATTCTTTTTATTAGTTGTATATAAAACAACATTTATAAAAATATATTAAATTAATTTCTACATAATATATTATGTAAATATGAATATAAACGGATGATATTTATTTTTATTTCTTTTTAAACTCATTCATCTTTAATATCAATTGATCATTTCATAAATACACAATTTATATAACTTCGACCTTATTACCGAAAAAAATATTGAACACAACAAAAGTAAAATTCAAATTGAATAAAAGTAAATTTCTATTTTTTACGATGGCATTATGTTGCGTGTCAACGATCGGTAATGAAACGTAAGAAAGTTCAAATGTGAATGAGCAGATGATACAGGTGAGATGAGTTCATGTAAGTGAAAATATCATTTGCGACATATGTGTAGACGAGATGATATAGTGCTGAGAAACGACTAGCGTTGAAATACATGTTAGTTTTATTGGAATTCGTACGAATACGTAATGGAAATGTATAATGTTTAACAAAAAAAGGAACACATCTTAACATACAGTTTCAAACATAAATACAGGATTTTAAAATTTATAAATTAATATTTTTATATATTTTTTTTTAATATTACGATTTCAATAATTCATAAAAAATATTGATACTATTTTTTCTGGATACGAACATTTAATACAATATATACATGATAGAGAGATAGATACATATTATACATACATAGATAAATAAATATATAACATCAATCATCAATCATAATTGTGTTAATACATTATTTTTCGTCGAAATTTTATACCGAATTACTTTTACTTCTCCTGACAAAGAAAATACAAGACAATATACGTGAAACCGGAACAAGACTTTAATTAGAGATTTGAATTGACAACAAGTTCATTACAATTTCATTACTTTGTGGAATTAATTTATTCAATCGTAAAATTCTTCTAACTGTTTCTATTTACTATTTTTTGAATAGATCATTTTTCTTTGCACGACAATCCGATAAATTTCAACGAAAAATCTGATATTGCGACAATTAAAAACCTTTTATCTCCAGTGGTGATTTCCCACTCTATGTAAATATTACGAGTAAATTTTGAAATTTACGCAAATTAATAACGTAAAAGGTTTATATCGTCCGTTTTCTCGTTGAACAATATAAAACTTTATGAAATACGTGTAAATGATAGATCTAATAATCTGTTACTTTATAAATGAAAAAAGTAAACTATAAGTAATTATTGAACACTTTTTTCCATATCTTGTAGTGATTGAAAGATATTTATTTGATGTAAAAATTACATTCGCTTTTTTGGAAAAAAATGTTTTCGATGTTATTAGATGCTTTTATCAATTATGTGTAAGAGTACTCGTCATCTACATAGTCATTAAACTAATCTTAATGTATTTTATGTACACCTAGATATGTTTGTATCCATGAGTGTCTGTTGATCGAATCACATCAAGCGTAACAACCTTTAATTACACTCTTCAGATATAATTGTAGCTGGCAAGATGTTTATTTTCAATCATATTATATATTATGCAAAAGTTGGTCGTATCGACGTATCGATTTAATTTATACGAAAGAGAAATATTTAATAGAACAGAGAATATCAATGAAGCATGTCGTATTAATAACTCGTTATTTTGCAGCCGATGTTTAGTTCCTGTCGCAATCATCCAGACAAATTACAATTTTAAAAATATATGCATTTTTTCATTGCTTTCAATCTCTAATTAATTTCATAAATTGTTTTATTTGGAAATTTAAATGAAATTAATAAAATATTCATTAATTTCATTTAACTTTCCAACACTCAGAGTAAACGTCTAAAAAAGAATAATATTAGAGGACATTACAGGTCCTTGACAACCAAATCAACAGATATGTTTAATCGTCGATATTCCATACAGTACAATCATGTACGGAATCACATACGTACGATAAATGTCAAGTTAAAATTACAACACTCATACGCGGAACGACTCTTGTCACACCCATCGTAAAAGCCGAATGCCATAACGATAGAAAGCAGATGATTGAGAACCACCCAATGCAACGGACAGTCTATAATAAACGAATAAAACAAATCTAAACAAATTCCAGTTCGAATAATTTAAGGTGTGATACATAAAAAAATCGTATTAAAATTACCTTGAGTTTTATGCGTGTTTAAAGGCAAAAAAATAGCAATGATTAAAAAATCGATTCTTGATCATTCCTAATTGATTTTGTCTTTGTTTGACTCTGCATTGAACTAAACTTGCTGAAAGCCATACCTTGATATGTCTTTATTCGCTTAAAGGCGAAACAAATTTCAAGGATTTATTTATTTTCGACAAATATCAAAAGTAAAATGAATATTTGATGATAGTCCTGTTTTGCAATTTTGGAAATGAACAAGAAAGTCTTAAAAGCAATTTTAAACACACATATCAAATGAAACTGAAAGAGAATAAAGAATAGTAAATAATTATAAACAAACAAATGTATTTTAAACTCTTCAGTCTTGATATATTTTAAATATAGTTTTGTCTTAATTTTCATATAAAAATATTAATTATTTAAATATGATTAATCCGAATACTTAAATAGATGATTGTTATTTATGCGAAATTAAATCTAAATAAAAGAAATCAAGGTTTTCAATCTTAATTTTATTTACTAATTTCAATGTGTGTTGTGACAGATGTTTGATATAACAAGAGACACAAAGAGATCTAAATATTGAACGTCTGACACATGACCATTCACAAAATAATAATAATGATCTCAAATTTAAAAATGTATAGATGTTTATGAAAATCCGCCAGTTCATATGAAAAAACCTACTATCATTTTTTATCCAGATAGTAAAAAATAAGCCACACTTTTTTTACATCAATTATAGTTCCAAATAAATTTCATCAGAAATTTACTCTATATTGTCGGAAGAATACCAATGAATGTTATAATACAAAAAATAATCAGTAAATTTATCTCAAACTAAATCTCTTCTGCTAAATAGTATAATTCAAAGTTTAAACTTATAATAGGTTAAAGAACAGTCTATCATTCATGTAATGGTAATAAAAAAAACTACCGTGTATTGTCTGAAAAAATGAAACATTACTTTTATTTGGCAATAACCATAGCTATATTTAGAATGAAAGAGATCAACTAGTAGAATTATTATATAATAAGATTACATTTTCTAATTGAGTAGGTATTAAAAAAATACGCTGATTTCAAAATCTCAATAAAATAACATCAGTAAATACATTCTTAAATGCTAAAGAAATACCAACTTCTGGTTTATTTGCTTTTTTAAAAAAAAAGAAAAACTCGAACGTCTACTTAACTACCGACATGTTACGGACAATGACCTTGACCGCCATTTCATGGCTCTCGATCAATGTCTGACGTAACTTATTACATATATTCGAACCGTTACACACACACACTTACGCATACGCACACGCATACGAAAAAAATGTTACGGTAAAGCAAGCGAATCGTTATTTGAAACGGAACCGTCGGATGCTTAACGTAAACAAAGTGGAAAGATGCTTGTAAGAAAATAAAATAAAAACAAATATTCGTGTACACAATCACTTTCATCCTCTGTCGGTCGCAACAAACAGGTTCGTAATATAACGGATCGATAAATACGTGTGTGGCAAGAAGACTTGTGTGCAATTAGATCTGCAATCAGAACGTTTCTTACGCGATTCTCTTTACTCAGTATTACAGCAACTAATAACTAACGACACGGACAGGAAGGAAAAGAAACATCGCATATAAAAGCGTGGAGTATAGCGAGACCAATATAAAATCAATTTGAATTTTAAAATCGATTTTTCGGTAGAAAAATAATATTGTATCGTTGCATATGTAATGAAGAATGTTGTAATGGAATTTCAAGCATCTGTAACATTTTTAAAAATAATTTTTATTAATAATAATAAGTACCATCGGCCGCAATACACTTCTACCAGCAAAAAGTGAATTCATGCTAATTCTGTAGAAATGTGAACTTTTACAACTAATAATTTCCTCTAAGAACTTTTTGACTATTGTATCATTGTTCACATTTTTTTCTGTCAAATAATGAACTAAGATGTATGGAAAATGTTCCTGATTTTCACTCATCTTCAATATTAATATCTTTTCAGTGAATGCACCAATTTCATTTAAAACTATATTGAAATGTTTTGTGAAATATCACCTTTCAAAAAATATATAACACTAATAATTGACAAAATGGCGTACTGTCAAAATCAACCAAACCTCCATCAATAATAGTAAAAATACTTTTTTCCCTAACACATTTATTTATATATATAATTTTATTTCTACTTTCTGATCTTTTTATCAAATAAAATGTTTTATTCGATTTTGTCAAAAAAACACAATGAATAATTTATTTTTTTTAAGTCTCACGTTGAACTAATTCACAGACTTTATTTAATTCCGTTATGAAAAATGGAATAATTGTTCATCATGATAGTACACTGATACACATCCTCATATTCTAGAACCATACGTAAAAAATTGAAAGATTCGATCTGACCTCGATATTCGTGAAATATCGTTCATATCGATTATCTAATATACTGTACATTTCCTATCATCGGTTAAGATCTTAAACATACTGTAAAGAATAAATAGTTTCATAACATTACTCAAATAAGAAATCACGAATTTCTTCTTTCAAAGTTGGCAGTATTTTCAAATTAGACAAAATTGAAAATTACATAAAGATAAGAAATTATTGTAAAAAATAAATTTTATTTTTTAACTTAAATTTTATGTCAGTAATAAAACTTATATATATATATATATATATATATATATATATATATATATAAAACAATAAAGTATAAAAACAGTGTGAATTCAATCACCTATTCAAAAGCGTGTATTATTTATATGATTGTAAATAGGCATCTGAAAGTATCAAATTATCTTAGTAGAAAATATCTGGTAAAAGTGAGTGGTTACAATTTGAATGCAAAATCGAATGTATGTAATAAATACATTTGTCGTGTTCGAAAAAATAAAATGCGATGCATTTCAGTTTATAAGAAATACTCTCATACGCAAAAGTGCATACAGCTACATTCTCCACAACTGTGATTATGCTAATTATATATGAAGATTTTAGTCAATATCTTTCAATTTTTTTCAAAAAAATCTTTGACCTACGAATTAAAAAATACGAAAACATTTCTATGTCCATACATGCTTTTTTATAAAATAAAGTTTTCACTCATTTTAGTAGAAATATTATTTAAAATATATATATATATATTCATGCGAAATTTATTAATCGTTTATGAAATGAGCCGCTCAGAAGTCAATGTGAATAAATCCATTTTCTGAAATTTTCATATTTTTGTAAATTTTAATTAAACTTTTGTTTGATTAAAATTTACAAAAATATGAAAATTTCCAGAAATTGACTTAATCACATTGGCCTTTGAACGACTCAAATATTATTATATATTGTTTGACATTTAGATAAAATTCCTATACTTTTGATAAAATAATTTAAAAATAATTTGACAAAAATATATCAATATGAATAATATATATATATATATATATATATATATATATATATATATATATATATATCACTGAAAATAAATGCGGGAAGTTGTCGAAAACTTTTGTTAGACGATGATACCCGTTCAATAGAGCGATTAATGAAAAATAAAAGGGCCAAACTACTCAAACAAGATGAAAAAGTTCTACACAAAAACGTTAGGGGATTGAATCGAAGAAAATTATTGAAGAGGAATTGTTTAGTGTCCGTAAAACAAAGAAAAATCAGCTATATCAGAGAAAAACAGAAAGGTTCGATTGGAATTTTTAAAGAACATAAATGTTGGATACCTGATAATTGGAAATGAATTATTTAGTCTGATAAGATCATAGTAAATCTTATGGAAAAAAATATTGGTATCGTCCACATGACAAAAACATTCAAATACATCAGATAAAAAAATAAAAAAATATGGATGAATTAATATAATGGTTGTGTGTGTGGGGAGGGGGGATTTTACCTGTTGGCATGTAGTATATTTTTGGAAAAAAATCATTTTAATTGCATTGATATTAGATTTGTATGCATCAGACCATCAGTTGTAATAAACGTTGTCTATACAGACACATTGACACAGCTTTTTAAAAGTTTTATTTTTCATAACTTATTGACATTATTAAATAGAACCAAATTTGGGAGTCAACGGTTGAAGCGAGTAGTATATAAAAAAATAAAATGTTATAGGTGATTTTATACATACATACATATGCTCAGTATTTCCTATTATTTCATAGCAGTCATCGAAAAATGAAGAAACGCCGCTCTATGCCGTTCCCATCGAAATGTGTACCGTTCGAATGTGAATTGCGATACACCTATTATTAGTCATTAATGAATAGAACATTTTTTCGGACGTTCTCATATTCAACAGCCGTGGTGCTTTCCTATTGTTTATGGATATAGTTCTTGTTGCTGCTCTAAAATATTTTTTAACGAACATATATTGACACATATTCAAACGTTTATTTTTTGCGCGACTGAAGTGCATTGAAACGGTAGCAATAGAACATTTCATAACTTTATGATATCTTTACGCAATTCTTATAATATTGCTTTCAATACAATTAAACAATAATAAACGCATGCATGTTTACACGTCTGTTATATATAAATTGAGTTGGCAAATAAGTAATCGAGATTTTCACTAATATATATATATATATATATATATATATATATATATATATACACATGGGTCTATTTTTATGCGGTAGATACGTTCCGCAGAAAACCGCATTTAAAAAAATCGCACAAAAAATGACTTAACTTACATTGAAAAATTAGAAATATATTTTCCTTAATTTTCGAAAATCGCATAAAATCAAAGCTACAAAGTGAAATTATTCTAAAATTCGCATAAAAAATCAGGGAATAAAAAATGCTTAAAATTTTTTAAATATCTGCAGAGAATTGATACATAAACAAAGCTTTTTTACTTTATTTTTTAATCAACTATTTAATTTTATTCAAAGCAATATGTACATATGTGTAATTTATTTTAGAATTTTTCATACATATTTCAATCATCATCACAATAATAACTGCACTGTTTAGAATAAAAAAAATAAAATAAAAAAGAAACTAAATAGCTGCACTGTTTTCAAGACATGTAGGATAAGCCTTTTTTCAACAGGCATTTAAAGTGTGTGGTTTTATTTGAGTAAAAACAACATGATTTATAAAGTCAAAGATAGAATTTTTTTCCAAATGTCAATTACTGTTATTGACTCATTTTCTAGTTTATCCAATATAAATTGAAAAGTGTGTTTAATGTAATATTATTAAAAGTTGCAATTATGCCTTGATTTAATAGCTGAATAATGCTTGTTGTATTGGGTGGAAAAAACATCATGTTTACATGGAAGACTTGGTGCGTTGTCAACAAAAAATTTGGCAGATTCTTCATCTAATCTTCACCTTATGCAGTGCATTCCTTTTTAAAAACCCGGTTAACCAACCTTTGCTAGCCGAAAATTTCTTATCAGTTTGAGAAGCGGAAGTAAATGGCTCTGATTCCTTCATTTGTTCATAAAATTGAAGAGCTTTTCGTTGAATTAAATAACCGCTTAAAGAAATTCTTTAAAAAAATCGTATAAAAAGATACTAAGAAAAAATATGAATCGCATAACTTCAAAATCGTATTAAAATAATCCGTATAAAAACTGACCCAGCTGTATATATATATATATATATATATATATATATATATATATATATATATATATATATATATATAGATGTCATGCAATGTATCTAACCTTATTCTAAACTGCGAAATTGTTATAACTGAATGTCAATCATACATTTTAATAACATTCGCAATTTTAGCAAATGTAACTGAAAAGAAATGAACAATTATTTAGAAAGTGAACGATTCAGAAGTTCACGGACTACAATTGCAATGTGTATATTTTTATAAGACATAAATGCATGTCGATTAAATCGAATCATTTATTCATAAGGCGTATGTGCTATATTGCGAATCTAGCCATAAAACATTGAAACGTGTGGAGTTTTGCACGCGAGGTACACTCGTGTCGACTTGAAAATTATTATATGTTGTAATTATAATTGAAATAGGTGTCTAGTGAACGTAAACTAGGACGTGAAAAATTAAACCGAACAATATTGTAAATGTCGAATTATGCGTGTGCGTATAAAATACATATTTAGAATGACATACTGATTTTCAATGTGTGTTTTTAATCATAACTAAACACAACATAATTGGTACTTTTTCAATATATATAGAGATATAAATATATAAGGATTTTCAATAAGCGCTTCAGAAGTTTAAATGAAAATAAAATAAAATGTATTTAATTTATTAATTATTTATTTATTTTATTTTTAAACATATTCTATGGCATTAAAGTTGGAATACAATTTTACCATAAAATACACAATTGTCATTAAATGAGAAAAATATATATCTAATATTATTTTATGAACAAATGCTGTTTTTTTCCAATTAATGTTGCAACAACTAAATATCTCATGACATTTATAAACGACGTGAGGACAGTAAACCCATTGTAGAATCGTTACAAGAAAAATATGAGTCAATCGTCGCGCCTATTTCAGTCCGTCAAACGTATTTGACTTTTGCACGTTGGTTGTTCTTTTGCACAAAGTGCGATTTAATTTTATCGTATTTAATTAGTTTGAACTTTATACCAATGACAAAGAGATTAATTTTGAAAATTAACATGATGTATCTCTGATATATTTGAATATTTCAGTTATTCATTTATTAAATCATTTATTTACGATACACTAATAATCGTTCGTGTGGATCGAAATACAAAGTTTATGTAGATAAAATAATACTAAAGTAATTACATAAATAAAGTGCAATAATAATAAAAATATATGGTATTTTTTCTTGTCTTTTTCTTAGTTTGTTCTTTGTACCATCCGGACTTGATGTAAGACCATTTGAAATCTATGGATTATTTGATGGATTTTCGGAGTGAAAATACAAATAAGGTGTTTGGATCTTACAAGAAATGAAGTTATACTACTAGCTAGATGAGTAATTCTTCTATAGTTAAGAAGATTAGAAAGGAAGTTATTTATGCAATGTACATTAGTGGATGTTTTGGATTTGAGATCGATTTTGTCCTGATGATCAACATGCAATACATTATCATAAAATAATAAATGATCATAAAACAAGAATGGAAATGTAAACTTTTTGCTAAAGAGTATTTTTATATTTAGAAATAACTGTTAGAAGAATTGGTTCCATAAAGCTTGTGATAAGTTGGATATAATGAGAGGAAAAAAGTTTTAACAATTTTATTTATAGAATTAAAATTGTGTATTAAATTTCATGCTAATCATTCAATGATGACTGAGTAATTTATAAATAGAAAAATGTTAGTTTCATATAAACTCTCGTATATAATTCAATTATTTTCTGCTTGGAAATGAACAATATGTAATTTAACAATGATTTATGTATTATTTTAATGTCAGAAAAACTATATAATGTTCGATGTATAATGAATTTAGTTAATTACAATAGCCATTTTTTATTTTGAAATGTTCTAAAAACTTCCAATTCAAATAACAATAAAGCAACAAACGTCGTACTTAAAACCTCGATCTCGTAACAATTACAACATATGTCAACTAGAGATAATAACATAAATAATCGGAAATATCATCTCCAATGTAATGTTATTATTTATTGTGCATTCGTTGTACATCACCCTGCAATCGTCAGAAAGACGACGATGTATTTTTCTCACACGAATACTATTCATAAAGGATTCCGTGAATGTCGATAGGTTAAGTGTACATATTATGTAACGATAATCGATGATGTGCGTTTAGACTTCTCGTAAACAAAAAGTCTCGAGGATGATGGTTATCGTAAATAATTAAGATCTGTCATGATTATTTGAACGCTCATAGTCGCACGAACCAATGTTCTGTTTATCTATCTGTAATTATCATAAAAGCATGGTCGACATTTCACAAATACAGATCATTAGCCACTTATTTTAACATATGTATCTCAAACAGTACCTTTTTAACAATCTTTTTTATTCGTTTATTAACCCCTCAACCATCAGAAATAACGAAAAATCAAACCAAACGTCATCAAATTTGATAACATATTTGAACTTTATTAATTATTTAATGCATTACCATTAAAGAAAAAGGTCTATTTAGTATTATCAAAATTTAACAGGAGTAGAATTATATATAGATACAGCTATCCCTACTGAAAAGTCTACCTAACCTAAAAAAACACCTTTACTAAACCAATATTAGCTGCTATATAATCATTTTAAACAAATAAAAAATACTTATCATTTACAATAATTTATTTCCAATCCTTATATGCATTTTTTTATATTTTTTAATTAAATTTGACTTGCTTCAAAAACACGCTACCTAAAGTAAATTTAATTTTAACGAAACTGTATTCAATATTGCGCAGAGAGAATTCGCATGCAAGCGCTTAATCATTTCTAGAATACATTAATTAATTTTATACAGAAGTATAATGACATGTCATTCTTTTAGTAGCAATTGAATCGTATAAAAACACTTTGTATTCAAATTTTAAGTAATATATAATATATACATATATATCTACATAAATTCACATACATGAGTAGATTCAACAATTCTCGGCCTATTTTAACGCCAATGCACCCCTGGAATATTTTTTCTGTTAGGTGTATTTTTTACTTAGAGCTTGTTATTCTTAAACTTGGTAATTATTTAAAATTAAATTATATTGGGGTGAGTTATGAATAATTTCCGTTATTGAGAGCAAATTTTAAAGACTAATTACTAATCCTAATGACTCACCATATACGACAAGTTTTTGCTTGTTTAAATTAAGGGGGTATTCTAATCTAGATGCATGAATTTTAGATGTTTTTTCGGGCGCTATAAAAACAATCAAACAAATATTTTTACTATCCATTTTTTATCAATTATTTATTGATATTTTAAGAGTATAAAAAAGTATTATTAAAAACAAAAAAATCAAAATTGAAAAAGATACAGGCTGGCAAAGTGGGGGCTCGAAAAAAAAGTGTCTCCTGGTTGACGTGGTTCCAACCCTTCTGGTCATCTGAAACAAAATTTTTTTTGAATTTATTGAAAAAGAAGGTTGTAGTAATATCCCCGCCTAGGGAAATTTTAAAAAAAAAATTCGCAAAATGGCGGCAGTGTGAAAAAACAGTTCTTTTTTTTGTCCTATTTTTTCAACTTTCGGAATTTTTTAAAAATAGTAAAAAACAAAATTTTCAAAAAATCCTAGACGGGGGTAATCACTATTATATTGAGAAGCTCTGTATCAAATTTCAAGTAAATCGGTCCATTAAAACTTGAGATATTACGTCAACCGTGTCGAAAAAAGTATTTTCGAGAAAAACGCGTTTAAAGTTGATTCGTTCCGGCCAAACCAGATTGATTGGCGCGTTACAAAAATAGCTATAACTCCGAAAATAATTCGAATTTCGAAAAATCCTCTTAAGGACATATTCTTAAAGATCTAAACTTTGAAAATATGCAAAAAATCGATTTTTTCGAAATTCTAGACTAGAATACCCCCTTAAGTGAATAATGTCTAGTGGTATTTTATGCATCGTATTTAAATAATAAATTATTGGCCGTAAAATGGAAGGATCGCAAGTGCATATTCGCCATGTAATGTTATAAAAGTTTAATTGAGGGAAAAATGCTACGGAGATAAATAAAAAAATATGCAGTGTGTGATCAAGGAATCATAATTAACCGATAAGTACAGGACTAGTTTATAAAATTTTGTTCCGGAGGTACGTTATTGAAAGATGAACCTGGACCAAGGAATTCTTCGGACTTTAATGAAGAAGCTTTAGAATTATTGGTGGAATGCAATCTACGTCAAAGCACTCGAGAATTAGTAATATTTGAATTTTTAATAAAATATAAAAAAAAATATTCAAAAAGTTTTTTTTTCAGACACACTGTACATTTGAAATATATTCAAAAATATCAATTAACGTCTGAAACAGTAATCAATCTTTCAAATTAACCATAAATATATGCATATAATTTTAAAATTATTTAAATACAACTGTAATTAATTTTTGATGACGTTTATTAAATAAATAATTTATCAATATTCACTAAGAATACATATATTTATCTTCGTTATTTAATAATTGAATATTAACAGGTTTTAAAGTACCACACGAGTAATTAAAAAAAGTAATTAAACAATTTATATATATATATATATATATATATATATATATATATATATCTGTGTGTGTGTGTATAAATATATATTGCATTTTTTCAAGATGATACCAAACCGTATAAACAATTAAGAAAAAAAAGTAAATGAAACTTTCTTCGGATGAGTAAATCCGATGATAACTTTCACTGATAATCGTGCCCAACAAGCATCTTGCACTAAAACACCCACTGTGTGGGTCGTGCCTTTCCGTGGACAATACCTATCTATTATTGTTGCTATTTATTTATAGCACAGTTCAAAAGTCAATACGACACATCGGTTTATCGATATTCGCGACTCAATCGAACTAGTACAACGGAAATTCATCCATCTCGCCGATATTCTGAATCGTGTGCATGTGAAATGGAGTGCAGTAGGGGTTATCTCGTCCGTTTATCTGTTACAGATTATAAACGTATAGAACGAGTACACATTGATTCAGGAAATCGGCTCGCCATTATTTCTTTCCAATATTGCATTTGTACGAAAACATTCTTGGATTTAATAATGGAGAAACGTAGTTTCAAAATATTCACCTTTGTATTGTTTCAGATTTACATGTAAATTTTAATGAAATGTCGTTGTTAAAAAGAAAGTTATCCAAATCGAATCATTAAAAATTAACCCTCGATTACATTCATTATTAATATTACCAAATCACGATACTATTCAACCACTATTTGTAATAATTGATTATTATTTATTTCAAATGCGATCCGTAGAACCAAACTTACTTATTATGGAAAATAAAAATATTTTTTTCTTTTCAATTCGAGACACATTCGATATTTTTATAATTCACACTGTATTTTGTATTTTATAAAATAATTATTATTGTATGAAAAAAAATGGAATAAACTAATTTGTTGTTAATACTTTTGTGTGTCATTTTTTGTACTTTGAATAATATTTTTATTCCTTATTTAAATATTTATTTTATGTCATTATAATTTAATAAATTCCAATTTTCTAAAGTGTAAAATAAACTTTTTAAAAAATTAATTACAATTTTTAAAAATTAACTGTTTTGAAAATGTAAATGCTGAGTCAAACTTTTGTGACTGACTGAATATATGTAAGTAGAATATATAAAAAAAAATCATTAAAATAATTAAATATCAAAACATCTTCATATAAAAGATTATATCAGAACATATAATATACAACGATATATGTTCAAATATTTTTTCGGCGGAAATACTTATCGTATTTCGAAGTCGTTCCGAATTGAATGGTGACTTTTTTAGTTCCGTTCTGTTCTCTACATAACCACTATTCCGGTTCTCACACACGTTTTCGCGAATCACACACACACAGACACAACCACACACACGTTTACCTCTAACAATTCTCGCCGATTACGACACGGACTTTATTCAAGTTACACCGTTTGAATGTAAACACGTGAAATCGTTTCTCTGCTGCGACTCGGAGAGATCGGTTCACATCCACTGTGTGCAATGTATCACACATTATTTATGCTAATTGTTCAGCGCGCCGTTTAATTAACAACATACTCTATTCGTTTTTTTATTATTATTATTGTCACATTTTTTTTCAAAGTTACATTAACTCGTATCGTATTACAGATTCATTTCTTTTCTTATTTATATTTTACTTTTTTTTCATCTAGTTTTACATTTCTTTTAATTGCATAAAACGAAATTAAGAAATACACGTACTATTTATTACTTCAAAAAGCATAATCATTAATAATATTTATTATGCTTCAGTCGTAAAAATATATTTATAGCTTGTAATAAATAAATTCCTCTCTATATTACAATATTCTTTTTACCTTTAATAATGTGTACAGATATATTATTAATTATTCTATTCTTGTGAACACGCATATATATATATAGGATTTTCCAATAAGCGCTTCAAAAGTTTAAATGGAAATAAAACAACAAGTATTCAATTAATTACTTATTTATTTTTAAGAATATTCTATGGTATTAATGATGGAATACCATTTTACTCATATGAGTCCAATTTTTAGTCACTCTTTCACATAATTGTCGTCCAATTTCATAAATTACAAGTTCAATGTTTATTTTTAACGCTTCTGTTGTTTGTGGTTCATATTTTTATTATAAAAATCAACTAGATATTTATAATAACGAGTGGAAAATAAACTAGTCAACAAATCCTTATTCATTCTTTTACTCGGAATATATAATTGCTTATATTTCGTTTGAAAAATATTTCGTTGTGTCACACTCTTTATGCGAAACTAGTAAACAGAAACGTGTTAATAAGATTATAATATATTCCGATTTGTTAATTAATTTAATTATAATTAACAAATATATAACTTGCCAATTAACGCCAAGCTCAGAATATCAACATTTTTTTAATTGGGTTTTTATAATTATTATTTTTCATTGTATGTAATATAAAAGAAAAATTATAAAGAAATGAATAAATGGAATAATGAAAATAGAATTAAATCACTAATATAACTCATGTAATAAACTAGTTACACGTTTTTATAAATACAAAAAAAACTTTGTAATAATTCATTCACTGATAATTTTATTCATTTCAAAGTGAATTGGGTATTTTAATAGTAAACATTGTGCTTTTTGACAAATAAAACACACTTAAATTATTATTTTCAAATTGTATATTATTATTCTTTAATTAGTCTAGATTTTATAATAAAGCACTTTGATGATAATGGCTTTGCTATCGAAATGCGCACCAGCTTAAAACAAAAAAAGTGATAATACAATAAATAATTATTGAATACTTTTTCAAATTCTTGTGATGTTGGGGTGATAATTCATTTGCGTGAAAGTGAAGAGATTGTCATTAGTAATTATTCGAACAGTAAAATTTTAATCTGTGCGAAACCAATAATTAATATTGCTATTAATGCATTAAATAATGTGTAATAAATTATAAACATTGGAACAATCCTCGTGGACGACGGCATCCTCTCGACGGTCTCACCGATTAACATTTTAATTACAGACGAACGTTGAATCATCTCGATGCATTTGAATCGAACTTGATGCTATAGAGAAAGCCGGAAGAAATGAGATGAATCATTTATGAGACTTCTTTAAATAAAAAATGCATGTTTTTGTTCATCTATGTCTCGAATTAAATAATACATAACCAGATATTACACAATCTTAGCGACCTCATAATGTATATACAGAAAAAAGTCTAAGTCATAACCTAACAAAATTTTCAAAAGTTTATACACGTTTAAGAGTAATGAAGAAGATTTTTGTATCGTTTTGTGATTGTTAATGAAACATGGATTCATCACTATAAAGGAACAAAGTAGATGGTTCGTACTAAATCAACTTTGAAAAAGGCAAAAACACTTCTATCAGTCAAAACAATTATGGCTACTGCTTTTTGTAATTTCTATGAAAATAATTACCACAATAATTACTTACAAAAAAGAAAACCAATAACAAGTTAGTATTATGCATTTTAATTGGATCGTTTGAATGACGAAATAAAAACCGAAAGGCCTCATTTGGCAAAAAAAAAAACATTTTGTTCCACCAGAACAATGTACCATTGGATAATTCACAAATGGTACAAATCTGCACAAATTACTATTGAAAATGATCAAACATGTACCGTATTTGCCAGATTTGTCCCATTCTGACTTTTTTCTGATATAAAAGCTTAAAAAATGACTGAATGGAAAAAAATCATTCAACTTTATTAAAAAGTATCATTTAATTTAGAAAAATTATTAAAACTTGTGTTCAAAATGTTGCGTGTATAAAACCTCATGCATCTAAACTATTTACTTTATTAATCAGTTGACAAACGAGTGTATTATTTTACACAGTTTATAAATCTCAACGTGGCGAAATTCATCAAGTCCTCTACATTGTATGCGAAATAATTCAGATGTCGTCGACGAAATTATGATAATTTCTTTTATACAAACGTTTGACACTGTGAATTGTCACGAATATGTAGCTCTGTTGATTCGACAAAATATTTCTACGTTTGCATTCATAAAAAAGTACAAGGTCGAATGGTGTAAAAATGTTGATTTAATTGAAATGATAAAATCAACTCAAACGTGCAATTTAGTTATATTACCTAAAACATTACAAACCTGAAACAACAAATTATTGCCACCGTATGACATTTTCAATTTTAATATTCTTTGCGAATGTCATTTCGTGTTTATTGTTACTTTTCCATTTACCTATTTGTGATTATGTATTGATTTATGATTTAAGGTATTGATTTATGATTTAAGCAATCTATTTTGCTGAATCAAAAAAAGTTTACTTAACGATGACTTATAAATAAATAAAATTAATAACAGAACAAGATAAAAACTATCCAACTGACGACTAACGAATAAAATTTTAGTCGTTTTAAATTAATCACTAATTATAATTATTTTATTAGTTAGTCATTTCAAATGATTGATCTGAAATTAATTGCTTTTAAATCAATTTATGATTAGTGACTAATAAATTAATCATTAGTTATGATTGATTTATTAGTCATCAATCGTTTGAAAGTGACTAATAAACTGATTAGTTTGAATATTCGAAACTGTCCAATATTAGTTAAATATGACTAATTAAATTGATACGAAAAATTAATTGAAACTTAAAACCAAATTTTCAAATAAAATTATTTTGTTTGAAGAAATTATAAATAATTTTTAATGAAATTTAACTTTAAATGATTTTTAATTAAGTATAATAAATTTCTAAATTATTTTCATGAAAGTATGCAAAACAATTAAAAAGAAAGATGTTTAAAGGCTTCGATAAATAATTATTCAATACTTTTTCATTATCTTGTAATTTTGGGGTGAACATTCACTCGCTAATATTAGTAAAAATATTAGACCGTATATATTAAATATCATGTAACATAACTTTAATATTAAATGTTGTTTTAAAAAAAATCTCGCAAGTTCGGTCTATAAAAAAATATTTCTATGGAATTTTTAAAACTAACTGTCTTGAATATCATTTAGAATTTTTTATAAAAAATACTTTATTTTCTAGCGAAAATTTTAGATCTAAGAAATGTATAAAATATTTATATAAATATGATCACATACAAATGGTATTCAAAATAAAGACGATTTCCCAAATATATGCTTGCTTAGAACTTTTCATAGCTTAAACTACCACCGAACAAAATATTAAATTATAAAATGATTCTTTACAGTTTTTTCTTTTAGAAAAGTAAAAAATCTAAAATGTAATTTAATTAAAAATTTTCACAGGTGAATAATAGATTACACTTTAATTATCTAAATAAACTTTTATGTATTTAAATCTGTCACTGAAATCTCGTACGATCGAGTATGAATTATTGCTCCAAAAAATTATTTTGTAATTGATCAATAATAATGATTATTTCATTACAATTTTTTAGAAAATTAATATTAATAATAATATAGTTATTATTAGTTAATGATAATTATTTATTACCGTAAACATAAATTTTCATTTTCACGATAGTACACTAATAGAAAATCATTGAACAAATAAACATTCCACAAAATTTTCGTAAAAATAAACTTTGGTTCTTGATAATTAATAAGTAAATATGCATTTCATTATCAATTTTACTGACTTTAAAAAATAGAAATTAAATGTAATAGAACGATTTAATGATAATAGAATAACCACTGAAATACGAATCAGGAAATTTACAAATATTTCCATTTTTTTAAATCGTATTTTAAAATTAAGTATACAAACGGAGTGGCTACAAAATAATAAATACTTTTGAATATAAACGTATATGTATATATATGTTTATATACCAAATGAAATTGTGAAATATAGTGGAAGCAAGGATCGGAAAAGATTGGTGGCAGACAGAAAAAAAATGGTAATGTCTCAAAAGACATTTAAGAAAAGCTAGTAGCATGAGATTTTCTTCCAGCAGAAAGCCTATATAAGCTGTGATGATACGTATACATGTGTGTATGTATGTATATGTGTCTGTGTGTGTATATATATATATATATATATTCAATACTCATACAAATATACAATAAGTATATTCACCTATTTTCTTTGTTATTAACACTCAGAATAAAATTTTAGTAGAATCAATCATTATTTTATTGTTATTTCCATTACATTTATCTTATGGTAAAAAAAAATATATATGTATCAAAAACTGAAATTGATAACTATACAACAGTAAAAATAATCTTTAGCAGCACTGTTCACTAAATGAAAAATAACACATTATTAGCAACGGTCGATCTTAAATGACTAAAACCTACACTAAATGAATTTGTAAGAAAGGAATCAGATCCAATATACATGTGCATATTATGTATTTATTTATATGCACATGTATATATAATCACACATGCTCATACACACACACACATACTTTTCTATACATACATACAACATACATTTATTTAATTTTGAAGTCAGCTTTTTCATTAGTTTGAATTTAAATAAAATTTTGAAATTATGAATATATATATATATATATATATAATAATAATAATATTAATAATAATAACAATCTTGAGCTTTTTACTATTAAACATACATGGCACTGGTTTACTAAAAAAAGCAATCAAATTTGAGATTATTGGAAAAATAAAAAAAAATAATATACACGTATATTTTTATACACAATATCAGACTTCAAAATTCATAGACATTTCAAATACACACTCTTATCCATAAACACAAGTAAACAAACATACATACTACTCACTTATAATAATTTATTGTTTACAGAGACATATTTAACTTTTCTTTTTTACATACTTCTTTTTCTACTATAAAATTAGTTCATATCTTCCTTCAATCTCTTATAATTATATATATTTTTATATACTTATTTTATATTATAATAGTTATAGTTCATTCAATAAAAAAAAGACATCACTCCTAAACACAGAAAATATAAATATACATGGATTTGCATACTACGATACAATGGAAACGATTATATGTTATATTAAAAAACGATTACAAGACATGAAAGTTATATAAAAATACAAAAAAAAATATACTAGTTTAATGCCATACAAACAACAAGAGTCGTTGCACTGCCAGCATCTACTGTAGATAAGATGTTCATTTGTTTCAAATATAACCGAATTTCTTTTGCATTATTTCAAGCATGTTCTGTGCTGAGAAAATATCAATATAAAACTTGTACATAAACTGATTTATTTTCTGTTTTGACTACTATATTTATCGATGTTTTTGAATATTAAAAACAGAAAGATATTTTATGTTAATTCATTTCATAAAATGATAATTATTTACAAACAACTCTAATTTATATTTTTCTTATTTTAATTGCTCAAATTATTAATTTTTGTTTACATTTGTATACCACATTAGAAAAAAAGCAATTAATAATAAAAATCATTTCAAAATTTTCTATAATTACTTAAAATGCAATAATCACGAATATTATTAAATCCAACTGATTTAAAAACTAATTACTTTTTATAAAATAGCAATATGATAAATTTAATAATCAATCAAACACAATGATAAAATAAATAAAAATTTTAATATCATAGAATTTTGAGTAAAATTTTATTTTAATTATACTTTCCATTTTCAATATTATTAATAGAATTTACATTTTAACAACCAAGCAAAGCTGCCTTTGTAATAACATCATATTAGTATACTGTATAATATATGTACGTGCTAAGTTAATAATTTATGGACAGATTTACCAATTATTAATAATTAATTTTAATATCATTTATTAATAATTAATTGGATAAGTAATAATACTGAACGTAAAATTAGCTTTTTGTTTTATTAACAGTAACACGCACTTTTATTAATGTAATTTCTGAATCATATTTTCAAAAATATAATTATTAGTTAATTATATTTAAACTGTAATCTGATATTTAGTAGCAAGTGCAGTGTAATGTTACGATATATATATATATATATATATATATATATATATATATATATATATATATATATATATATGCATTACTTTACACCAATTATTATATATTTCCTATTATTTGAAATGTATCAAAGTACCCAATTTTTTACACAGTAATCTCCATTCTGTACTGCCTTACTATACTTTTGGATTAACACTATTTTTGTCTTTGTTTTTTTTTTTGTGATATACATTTTTCATTACAAAATTAATATATTATTTTAAATCATTCACATATTGTTTTTAATATATATATATATATATGAAACAACACATTCATTCATAAATAAAAACCTCTTAAATTATTTCAACATACACGTGTGTATGTATACTTATTTTATATTATGCTAAAAAATTTTGATTTGAATTTTATAAAAAAAAATATTTTAAAATTGAAAGTATGTTCAAATATCATAAAAATTATTTACAATTTCCATGCATCATTAATATTTATTCAGCACAGTTCATGAAATCTACCGATTTAAATTCCCAAAAAAAGCAAAATATAATTTTAAGGAGTTCTTAACCTTTATCATACGAATTAACAGAACAATATTTTAAATTCATAAATATATTTTACCAGAATATTGTTTGCACGATAAAGGTATATATATATTTTAATAAAGAGATTCCATAAATTATCAAAAAATTTAAAGTATCTCATCTATAGCAAAACCGACACACTATAAAGACCGCCAGCTTTTCGTTACGAGCAACGACGACAGACGGAGAACAAAAAAGAAAAGAGAAAGTCGAGGCGTAAGCACCGTTCAAAACTTAAGACACATGTTATAGTTGTGAGATCTATCGTCAATCTGCGCTCTTGAAAATGCCGAGCTCTCGAGTACATTGACATGAGTCTTCATATGAATAGACAGCTGATGTTTCTCTTTGAATGCTTTATGACAAACATCACATTTAAATGGCCGGTCGCTGTTATGAGTCCTCGAGTGCTTTCGGAGTTGGTGCTTTTCTTTGAACGCCTTCTGACAAATCTCACACTTATATGGCCGTTCATCAGTATGCGTCCGCGTGTGCTTTTTCAATTGGTGTTTTTCTTTAAATGCTTTTTGACATATGTCACACTTAAAAGGCCGTTCTTCAGTATGCGTCCGTGAATGTTTCGTCAGCTGATGTTTTTCTTGAAATGCCTTTTGACATACCGGGCATTCGTGTGGCCTTTCACCTGAATGTGTCTTTGTATGCTTTGTTAATTGATGTTTTTCAAGAAAACACTTTTGGCAAACCTCACATTTGTAAGGTCTCTCGCCAGTATGTGTTCTCGTATGCTGAGATAGATAATTCTTTCGCTTAAAACTCTTATGACAGATGTCGCAGTTAAACGGCGACGACGATGTCGTCTCATCATCCTCGGTAACGTCGTGTGGCGTTTCCTCTTTGATCGATATACTTTCGTTCATATAAACCGGCACTTTCGCATATACGCCCGAGTGTGTCGGTAACGGAGGCTGATTCATATTGATACCGTGGTTATTGTAAAGGGCGAGCTGTTGACTGACTTGCATATTCTTGACGAGCATTTCTTTTTTTAAATTGTGTTGATTACACGGGCCATGTGAATTCATATTTATGAAATCCACTTCCCTCAATAAAAACTGGCTAACATCAATGTTCTCACCGGGACCCCGGTAGTTTAGATGATTGTGCGCCATCTTAGATCAATCTTCTTATCATCATCCAACAGAAAAATTCAATTTTGATTGTTGGGCGGCCACTGAATTATTTGACAGTATTATCTGAAAATAAGAAAGGGAAAAACTGTATTAGAAAATAAACAATAAGAAAAATGTATAAATGTGCTATTAAGACTGTTCAGCATTATTGTAAAGGTACTATTTTTTATTAAATTTATTCACACTTATTATATAATTGTATGTCAACCATTCACTATAAATTTATCAATGTTTATTATAACTTTATGATAAATTACATTTTAGAACATTTCAACAAGACATTTTTATATAAATATTATAAAGAAAATCAATTGAAATATTGCTATACACACTACAATTTACATTTTAG
Source organism: Neoneuromus ignobilis (assembly GCA_029203775.1). Lineage (NCBI taxonomy): Eukaryota > Metazoa > Arthropoda > Insecta > Megaloptera > Corydalidae > Neoneuromus > Neoneuromus ignobilis. The sequence continues at coordinate 24,085,505 of CP092095.1, forward strand.
TAATAAAATAATAGAACATTTACTGGATTAATATTCCATTGTATATAAAATTAAAAATTATTAATATTAAAAATAAAATTTATTATTTATTAATTTGTAATCACATTAATTATAATTATATTTACTATTATCAAAATTTACTTCAACTATTTAAATGAAATACACGTATATGAGAAAACAACCCATTTTCTATTTAATTTTATAAACATTATGATTGATATTAAAGATACTGTAATGAAATATCAAAAACGCTTTTTAAAATTAAATAAATTTTGATTAGACTTGCTAACTACAAGAGAAATTTTACTAATGTTACTAGTAGTTTTTTTTTTAATTATTACAATTATCTTGAACAATCTGATCAAATAGTTTAAAATGAAATAGATAATAAAAATTAATGTACAAGCTAATGTATAAACAATAAATTACAATTTCCATCGAATAAAAAAATTAATTACTGTTCTCTTCGATGATGTCTATATACATTAAATCTTTTGTGCCACAATAGTTAGTACAATAACCCTACATAAATTTATGAAAAATATGAGATAATGTTCGAAATTGCATGTGAAGTGCAAATTATAGACGACAATGAACGTTCGAAGCGTACACACACAACTATTAAAAAAGAAACATTTTTAAACGTCGCACAAAATAGACAAGATTTCGACGCGGATTTACGACGATTGAAGAACACTCCGTAGATTTTGGCAACTGGCAGCCGTTTCAACCATAATTGCAAACGGAGCACTGAAAACTCAGTTTCACGTTCACAAAATCGCGAATTCAGTGTCGATCCATCGCTTATGAACAAATTTTCACAATAAGCGACGCGTCAATACCGTCACAAACGACACAATTATGCAGGTTCTGTTTCTGCAATGGCCGCCGTATATCGGAGGTCATGGAGAATGAATGAGTCAAATTTTTTTATGGTAAATTTAATTTTTGTCGATCATTCCCACATGCAGTTAGTGAATTGATATATAAAATTTATTCCGATATAAATGGCACTTTTTTCGAAATATATACGTTCATACCAAACACATACGTAATTACGTACAAAGGCAAACACACATCAGCCGCGAAGAATTTCATTAATAAACTAAATAATTTGATAAAATAAAATTTAACAGATTTACAGAATTAATAAAAATTCAACAGAATTAAAGTAATATTTAAATACTGAAATAGATTTATATAATTACATTAATGCAAACTATATACATACATACATCAAATTGTTATACAAGCATATATGTATAAAAAAACTATTATTTCTATATTTTATCATTTAGTTCAGAGTTTGTTATGAAAATACTTAATCATTCACTGTAATTTTTTATTTATTAATTTAAATGTAACGAAATATCCACAATATTTTCATTAATATTATAAAAAACAATTTTTCATCAAGAATATAAATGTTACTAATTAATATTCATTTAAATATCATTATCCTTATTTAAATGATATATTATCATACCAGATTTTTAACAAAATTATTTTATAAACACTATAGATTTTAAATTATTTAAAAATGTAATGTGATTTCAATTATTTATATGTAAAAATTAATTATTGCTATATCATTAATTTTCATATCAGATTTATATTACATCCTAATTAAGAATTCACCAATTGCCATATTTCTTGTAAATATTTAGTAATTTCTATATATTGCTAAAAGTTTGAAAGTAAATACTAATAATATAACAACTAACTAAATTTTAATGATTTATAAAAATGATAATCAAGTAACTTTCTTCAAATTAAATCTAGGTTTCATAAATGTAATCAATGAATAAAATTTTCTTGTTTATAAATATTTTTTATTTAAATAACATATGATTATATCTAATTACAGATATATTATTTATCTAATCTACAAATTGGACTAGATTGTACCATCTGTAAATCAACTTTCGGTCCAACAAGATCCCTTATATTATTATAACCATACTTGATCATTGTGGGTCTTTCAAGTGATAATCCCCAAGCTATTACATTGACATTTTCAGGTATACCCATTGGTAATAACATTTCTGGTCTAAACATTCCTGAGTTTCCAACTTCTATCCATTTTTTTAATCCTGTAGAAAAATTATTTATAAACAATTTATTTTCTCTTAATTATACATGTAAAGAAATTATAAATTCATAATATGTATTTATTTAAATGTATATTAAAGAATTATAATCTGATGTCTTTATAATATACTGTGTATTATTGGCAAACCACAGAGTTAAACATATTTACTTTTACAATTAGATATTTAATGACTTTAAGTGAATATTTAATATATTTTTATATTTAACTTTATAATTAATACTGACCTTCATGATAACAAAAGATTTCCATACTTGGTTCAGTGTAAGGATTATAAGCTGGTTTAAATTCTAGTTGTGTAATTCCAAGTTTCTTAAAAAATTCATACAATGTTCCAATTAAATCGCCAAGTTTCAGATTATAATCAGCAACAACACCTTCAACTTGATGAAATTCTGCAAGATGTGTTGCATCCAATGTCTCATTACGAAAAACTCTGTCAATACTAAAATACTTGACAGGCTTAAACTCTTTTTCCTGTACAAGTAAATATAGCATTCGTGCACTTACTGCTGTTGTGTGTGTTCTCAAAAGGTTCTTCTGAGCCTCTTCTATTTTCCATTCATAACCATAACTAAAAATTTAATGATTGGATGTTATTCAGTTAATATTTATGAATGTATATACATATATATTCATCATTATCATCAACAAATTAGCTCATATCAGCCCACTACTGGACAAAGGTTTCAATGAATGTTACCATTCATTGATACTTGGTCATACTCAATATACTGACCAGTAGGGTTGGTGAAGATTTTTTATTCAGGGTTTCTTCTGTAGACAGGTTACTGTCATTAAAAATAAAGAACCTGTCCTAAATTTTTGACCCAGAATTGAACACATTTCTCCTACATGATAAGTAGTGAAGCTAACCATTACACCACCAATTGATTATATATATATACATATATATATATATATATATATATATATATATATATATATATATATATATATATATATATATATATATATATATATATATATATATTATATATAGATGGGTATTTCTGACCTTTGTTTACAATCCTTTTAGAACAATTCCCAATGACAGCATTAATGTATACATTCATTTGGAAGAGAAAATTATTGAAGATAAAAGGTCAGTATGGAAATTATTAGAAACTTATTATTCTATAATATTTAATCAATAAACATGTTCTATGATAAAATATATCTTTTTATATGTTTCAAATTGAAAAATCAGCTATAGAGGCAACAGAAAATTTGTATTAAGTTTTTAGTGCAATTACAATGTATCTCTACACAAAATGAAAAATAATTAGAGAAATCCCTGCTAAAAGTTTCATATTTGAAGATGAACTTCACTCCAAGGAACTATCCATGGTAAATGCTAATGTTACTTGTGCCAAATTGATCATACTCACCCTTGAGAACCATATCCACCTTCAGAATGTACTTTTTTGACCTTCTCTAAATAATTTTGTGGAAATTTTGTTGACAATTTAGGTTCAGATACAAAAAATGTATCATGAGCATCTCTTGCTGGATGTTGTTGTGGCTGAAATAAGGCATCAAAGTTCCAGAATGAACTTTCAACATAGTTATTAGTCGGCATTTCTGAAAATCCCATCTCAAGAAATATCTGCCTGAACTCTGTTCGTACTTTAAGTAATGGATGCAAATGACCACCTTCAGGTGGTACACCAAGAGAATTTAAGTTATATCCTTTAAATTTTAAATCTTTCCATGTACCATTTTGTAACATTTCAGATGTGAGATCAGTTTCAAGTTTTGTAATAGAAAGACTGAATTCAGGTCCTTTACTTAATAAAAAAGACTTTATCACAACTTCTTGGACTAATTTTCTTTTTTTATACTCGTGTTTCTCTTTATCACTAATTAATTTCGATTCATTATCGGCAATCGCTTGAAGATGTTTTGGAACGATATCATCTATCAAATCACATTTTTTTTTCACAATTGGGGAACCACTTGCTTTATCAACATATATCCAACCACCAGACATCGCTTTACTAAAACCGACTTTTGCATTTGGAACAGTTTTCATCAACTCCGATTGAAGAATTCCAGAATCGGGTATAGAGTAGTAAACACAAGCTTCATGGCTTCCTAAAATAATTAAGATTCCTAAGATATTAAATTTATTTTTATATATACATGTAGATATAAATAAAAAACATTTGATAATATTTTTAAAACTTATTTTCAAGAAGTAAACATTCTATACATGAAGTACGAATAGTTTTGTGAACTACTATATACATATAAATTTATATATTAAAACTTAGAAACTGAAAACATAAAGAGGTTAAATTTATGATAGAAATTTTTCTGATATATTTCATGAATTACAAACATATAGATCATACGATATCAACATTAAATGAAAATATACACATGCAAATTTATCCCTGTCACCTTTTTCTACTACTGTACGTCCTTCTTCGGTTAATTCCCATTTTTTTGAAGTTTGAGGTTCAGTAATTATAAGATCTCCGGCTGCTTGGATACTTTTAATAGCACCGATTATTTTTTGATGATCTTCATTGAATATCGATGCGACCTTAAGTGAATCGATTTGATTATGTTCATCAATAAAATGTAGCAATTTTTCAATTAAATCAACTGACATGTTAGAAGGAATATATGACACGTGCGAACACAACTACATAAATATTACATCATCCTACACATATGCATATATGTATATGCTTATACCAATGGCTAGTATGTACTGTTGATTGTAAATGATATTCTATTTTCACGTTCATATATTTACTTGAAGTACTTATTACTTTGTAATTAGATTTATATATTAATAAATTAATTTTATATGTCAATAATTTGCATTAAATCATAATTTTATATACTATTAAAATATAGTTTTATACAAAAAAATAGTTTTAAATAAAAATATTTTTTTAAAAAATGAAACATTAATAGTTTCTATTTTCTGATTGAATTAAATTTTCTGATTAATTGATTTTAACACTCATTTACACATATATATGTATTTGTATGTATATGAAAATCATGGCAGATAATTATTATATCATAGGAATTAGACAATTTTAAATCTTAAAAAGAATTAGTTTTATTTTTTTTGTCTTTCTATTTCAAAAAGAATGATGCTCTGCCACCGGCCTGAAGTACAAAAAGTTTCGATTTGTAGTGAATTTTGTAGAAATTAATATAATCGATCATTAATAGTTTAAAAGTTCCTTTTTCATTTCTAAATTTTTTCCTACAGCATCTATTTTATTAATTTATCTATAAAAAATATTTATTAGGAAGAGAACTGAACGTTTCAAATCAAAATTCAACGATAAATCCACAAATATTATTTTTTTTCGAATTTTTAAATTTTGAATAAAAATGAAAAATAATCAAAAATTGAATTTCGACTATTAAAATCATATTTTTTAGTAAATGATATTATTTTTACTGCAAATTTATTATATTCCATTTAAATAATCGAATACTAACAAAAAAAATCGATTTGTAGTGAATTTTAAAATTTTCAATTTTTAACCTCAAAAAAACGACGACCTATAGTATGGAAAATTTCATGAAAAATTTATGTTCTCGAAAAACGATTTTTTTAGCCTAAAATCAAAGATCGGTTATAAATTAATGCAAATCAATGATTAAAATCGTATTCTGGAACACAAAACGAATTTTATTTAGAGATAACCCTGATTTAGATAATCAGTCATTATCAGTTAAAAAATTCTATTTTCATTTCTAATTTTTTTCCACAATATCTAATTTATTAATTTATCTATAGAAAATATTTACTAGGAACATAACTGAATGTTAAAAATCAAAATTCAACGATATTACCGCGAATATTATTTTTTTTTCAAATTTTTGAATTTTGAATGAAAATGAAAAATAATCAAAAATCGAATTTCGACTATTAAAATCATATTTTTTAGTAAATAATATTATTTTTACTAGAAATTTATTATTTTCTATTCAAATAATCGAATTGTAATAAAAAAAATCGATTTGTAGTAAATTTTAAAATTTTCAATTTTTGACCTCAAAAAAACCACGACCTATAGTATGGAAAATTTCATGAAAAATCAATGTTTCCGAAAAACGATTTTTTTGGCCTAAAATCAAAGATTGGCTATGAAATAATAGAAATCAATGATTAAAATCGTATTTAAGAACACAAAACGAATTTTATTTAGAGATAACCCTGATTTAGATAATCAGTCATTATCAGTTAAAAAGTTCTGTTTTCATTTCTAATTTTTTCCTACGATATCTAATTTATTTATTTATCTATAGAAAATATTGACTAGAAACAGAACTAAACGTTTTAAATCAAAATTCAACGATATTAACGAGAATAATATTTTTTTTCGAATTTTTAAATTTTTGAATAAAAATGAAAAATAATCAAAACTCGAATTTTGACTATTAAAATCTTATTTTTTAGTAAATAATGTTATTTTTACTGGAAATTTATTATTTTCTATTAAAATAATCGAATTCTAGCAAAAAAATTCAACTTGTATTAAATTTTAAAATTTTCAATTTTTGACCTCAAAAAAACCACGACCTATAGTATGGAAAAATTCATGAAAAATCGATGTTTACAAAGAAAACCATATATATATATATATATATATATATATATATATATATATATATATATATATATATATATACACATACATATAATATAGTTACAAAACCAGAAATTTCCTATGAATCAACTGCATGCCTTCAAAAGGAGATCGATCGATACAATATTCGAGCAGAGGAATTACAAGAGGGTGGATTCCTGGCGTCATTAGAAGCAGAATTCTTCAAATATGTATGCTGGATGGTAGGCCATAGATATGAGTGTGTTGTGTACTTTTAAAAATTTCAACTTGGTTTGATATTGCTATTTCGAGATTTTCTTCGTTTATGTACACCTTATTATAATGACAACAGTAAATACATGTATATATGTATTTTCTATTTACATAGACGAATATTTAAAGAAAATACGTAGATAAACAAGAAAATGATTTATCTGGAGATGCATTAACAGACGAACATAAAATCTGCGACCTTAATTCATTTATATAATGCCTTTTGAAATTAGCAGTGTAAAGCAATTTTTATGATATTGGTTGATAATTTTTGATTAGTGAAATCACATATACGTGACAACGGTTGTCAAATTGTTAATAAAATTTTTTTTTAGAAAGTATAGAAATTAAATCAAAATATGAATATCGCTAATAAAAATATCATTCTTTAACTTTTTCCTACTTTTTTATTAATTTGATTAGTAAAACTGATTTATTTGAAAATGAAGAAACGTTTTTCTTTAAATGCAATTTTTATTGCTGTGTATTGATTTATTGTTTTCAAATATTTATAAAACGTTAAACAAACCTATATTTAGTATATAAACAATTTCATTGTAATTAACACATTTGTATATTTTAATTAATTATATCTTTTTAAATGCATTGTTATTTATTAATTAGGTCAATAACTTTACAACTTCATTTAATTTAAAACAATTCAATGATAATTTAAGATTAAACTATACAAATTCAATCGTTATAAAAATGATTTGCAAACTTCACATTGATTTTTATGATATCTTATGTATTTCTACTGATAAATATTATTATATTATTAGTGATTATTAAAGTAAATATATGTCTATGATTTGCAAGTTAAACATATATACAAATCATTACAAAATTTGTTTAGATTTTATTCGAAAAAAACGAATAAATAGCAAAAGAACAATCGTTCGTTTTTGGGCGACATTCATTTACGAAAAAAATATAAACTGATAACTATATCAACCAGGACATCGCACCAAACAATTCATCTAAGTAGTTCCAATTAATTTTGATCCAATGGCTTGTGAGTGTCAATGCTCCAAAATCTGCAATGTTGCTTATTTACATAATCATTTAAATCAAAATGAACTTCATTGCTCATTATAAGGTTATTTAAAAAGTTATTATTTTCTCTGACTATCTACACGAAACGAATGAAATATTACATATTTTTGAGAATCCTGGGATAACAACGACTACCATTTGAATTTTATATGGAAAAATTTTAAGATTCACTTTCAAAATCCGTTGTAGTGATGATCTAGAAATTCTTTATTAGGTGAAACGACGAGTAAAGACAGATGGATCATCACTTACACTCTGACACACATTCTTTACTATTACTTCAGTATACATAGAACAATGAGCACCTCTTCCCGGATCTTCTACGACTGATCCTTGCTCTCGAAACCCGGACACTAAGTTCCCAATCATATTGTTACTAGAAGTTGTTCTGATATTATAATGTTGATGATATTTTCGTTGAATTAAACAAAATACTGTTGAGTAGAATAAAAAATTCAATGATTTTACTTATTGTTGCATATCATAGTCATTGTAAATTTCCAAATTATGTTCGATAATCAGAAAAACTAGATAATGTAGATAATTTATTTGTATGAGACTTTTTTATTAAACTTAAAATATTTTGACTGTAACTGCAAGTTATTTTTGTATAATGCACCCAATTATCTGAATATGTTTTTTTAAATTCTATTGTGATTCTCTACAAAATATCATGATTAATATGAAGTTTTTATTTCTTTGAAGTTACAGTATTTATATACAGATATTATATGTGTTACGAACAGAAGTGTTTATGTAGAAATATAATCTACATATAATTCAAACCAAAATCATCTTATAAATGGAATGTTTACATATCAAGAACAATTGGGATCTTATCAATTCCTAACAAAAAAAAGTGTCAGTGAAAAAACATACATACGTATACATAAATTGAATGTATCGGCTGACTGGAATTATATTTTAACTGATAACGATATTAATTAATAATAAATCATGTTCGATAAATATTTAATAACTCACGATTGAAATATTGCGTAGCTTTAACGATAAGTATAAAAATATCATATAACAATTGAAATCAGTGTCGATGAAGGTGAAAAATTACAATTAAGTACACTTGTGGATTCATATTTTTATTTATTCGCAAAAACGGGAATAAAACTGTTTGTTAAAAAAGTCGCGCGCGTCTATAAAAAATGTTGACTTTTCTCAATAGACATACATGACAGTATGTTGTCAATAAGTTTAATTTATTTAAATTATTTATGTTTATTTATCGTATCTAATTAATTTATTTATTCGTGTGCTGAAAAAATACGAATAGTTTGTTTTTAATTTTTAAGTGATAGCTTTTAACGTGATAATGGAACAATTACGGGTATCAAATTCAAGTAATAAAATAATTAGAGGTAAGCGCTACATTTCTGTATTATTTATTAATTTTATATTTAATTATATATATAAAAAATATGAAGTAAATAAGATAATTGACGAAAATATAAATTATTTTTTATTAAAAAAATTGCTATAAAATTTATAGGATGTAAATTTAATTTGAAGAAATGCTTAACAATTAACAAGAAAATAAATTATATATCAGATCAATAAATCAAATTATACAATAGTAACGATTTACGATTTATCATTTGTTTTGGTATTATTACAAATCCGTCTCAATGTAAATAATTACTTATCTTAACACCATATAATTTTATAAAAGTGTTCTACAATAATTTATTTTTCAGTTTATTCTCTGATATACACTTCAATGGCCATACCATCATCATCACAGCATTGCACTAAATATTCATATTTTTATAATAAAGCACTCTGACGATCACAGTATGGCTATCGAAATGCGTATCAATGAATAAGTAACAAATTTATTATTAAATATTTTTATAAAATGCTGTAATACTAGGTTAAATAATACGAAAATTTATCGGAATGAACTTAAGAGAAAGACATTAGATTAGTCGAAATTGAAAGGTTTGGGAGAGATCTTCATCCCGCAGTGGATAAAATGAGGTTGATGCTGTTGATTATATATATATATATATATATATATATATATATATATATATATATATATATATATATATATAGAAAAAATGAAATATACTAGTTGACTGTTCATAATTTTAATAATAATTTCCTAAAAAAATATTATCAAAAAAACAATATACTTATCAGTAAAAATATATTGCAAGTAAATGTTCTTTTTGGATAAAATTTAACTAATTTTACAACACAGTTTTATGTATACTTATGGTCGTGTCATATTTTAGGTGTGTATTTGAATAACGTTAATGAGGTGTGACAGTGTATTTTTACTTGAAATAATTCTTATTATATACATATACACACATGCATATAATAATAATACTAATTATATATATATATATATATATATATATATATATATATATATATATATATATATATACAGCCTTTCTGATGTGTATGGAGCACTATTAATTTTTATTCATAAAAAAAATAAAACACATTTTTTGTAGAAGATGGATTATTTTATTGTTTTTCTATTTTTTATTAAGTTTTTAATATTTTGTTATGTTATCGAATATATATATATATATTTATTTAAAAAAATAATGATAGTTAGAAATATAATAAAAATAGAATACAGAATATATTTTGAAATTAATATTATTGTATATTATAAAAATTAAACTAGTAAATTTAAAGTTTAAAATATTTTAAGAGTGATATCATGAAATATTCATCATTTCTTTAGAAATAACGAATTTAAAAAAGTAATTAAATATGATAGTAATCAATTTCTATTGTTTTATAATTACTCTTTGTTAAAAAAAATCCTCTAATCTTGTAATGATTCATTTTTCATTATTATATTGATTCTTCTTATATCCACTTGTCTAAATACTTCTAATTATCGCGTGATAACATTTATCCACTTTACTGTTTCGATACTTTCTGAAATGTTAATTGTAAATCTATAACAAATGTATATTATCGTTGTCTGAGACTAAGATTGTATCAGTTACATTCGGTTGTTGTCGATAAAAATATGTATTTAAATATTTTCTCCACATATTAACCAATAGTAGAATAGAAATATATTTTTTTATTATTCTTGTTATATTACAGATTCGAGTTTATTATCTCACTCGACAATCAGTATTTCTTCGGAAGAAATTTCTAAAAATAAAGAATGTTGCCTGAAGAAAATGTGTACATACAAAATGGTAGAAAAACGAATACCTATTTTAAAATGGGGACGTACTTATTCTCTGCAGAAACTTCTACAAGATTTCGTTGCTGGTATTGCTGTCGGGTTGACAGCAATACCTCAGGGTATCGCTTATGGAACTATAGCAGGTTTACCAGCGCAGGTATTTTTTTCAGTTTAATTTTGGGTTAAAAACCTCACTTAAATAATTATGTGATAATAGAATCCAAAGTAAAAAAAATAAATAAACTGATATTTTAATCAGTTTACCCTTGTTTATCCTTTTATATTTTAATATTTTTTTTATATATATTTAATGTCATTTACGAATATTTCATTTCGTTATCTTATCTTGTTTATAGTTGTATTAAACTTTTCGAAAGATAGAAAGTCGAGAATTTAAGGAAATTGAGTTTTTAGCATTAACATTATATTATATCTATTTTTATTTTTTTTTATCAAAATATTAATGATAGAATTACAATGCAAAAATCACATATCTTTTAATTTATATTATCTAAGATTTATTATCCGGTTTAATATTTGATTTATAGATAAATGACTTTAATTATTGATTTATTATTTTTATTTTTGTTTCATTTAATTATATATATATATATATATATATATATATATATATATAAATGATTAATATTGAATAAAGATGAAAAAACATTTATTTTGTTTATGGTACAATGATTTATATATAAAATCTAAAAAATAAATATAATAATTATGTAAAACTTAAGGAATAATTTAACACGATATTTAAATCTTTATTTGTTTGGTAGTTAATTAATTCTATTTTATAAAGCCTTTTGTTGTTGAGATGAATAACTAATTAATCATATCAGTACTTTTTAAAAAATCTCTAACCAGTGCCTTTTTCTTTTAGTATGGATTGTATTCAGCATTCATGGGTTGTTTGGTCTATATGGTATTAGGTAGCTCTAAGGATATTACTATTGGACCAACATCAATTATGTCGTTAATGGTCCAATCACATGTTCAAGATCGCAATCCAGATTTTGCAGTATTACTTTGTTTTATCACCGGTTGTGTAATTTTTGTGTTTGGAATTCTGAATTTAGGTAAACATCAGTTACAATTTCTTAATGCTAAATAAAAGTATAATCTGTTAGCTAGAGTTAATTATACATAAATTCGAGTTGATATGTTGTTATTTATTCTTATATAATTTTAATATTACAATACTGAATACGATTTTTTTAATTTTACGAATTTTTTCAAGTCCATTTGAATTTTTTAGGAAAATAATAATTTATTAACTAATTGTAAGTCACTAAGCATCTCTCATTTACTTTTATTCCTTTAGATTCCCTGTTTATTGTTTTATGTGTACTCCTAATGTCGCTGTAAATAATATTCATGATGTCGTATGACCCTGTTTAACTACATTCATAATTTTATTTTTTTCTATTTCTATGTAAACTTGTATGCTTAAAGATTAATTAACATTTCTATAAATATTTGCTAAAAGTTAAATATAAACTTCTTTAATTCTTTGATTCTTCAATGCATTTAATATTGCTGGCGAATTAATTCAGTCGAAGATTTTTTATAAAACACATCAAAGTCTTACGTTTTTTAGTAATTATACTCATCACGCGACCAGGCGGGTTAATGGAGATTATTTACTCAGAGTTTAATTCCTATAATATATATATATATATATATATATATATATATATATATAATTAATGCAATTTTAATATGAAACAAATATTAATTTTTAATTAATTCTTTTAGGTTTTCTGGTCGATTTTATATCATTTCCAGTAGTGTCTGGTTTCACGACAGCTGCCGTTTTTACTATCGGTTCATCGCAAGTTGTTAGTTTTTTAGGCATTAAACAACCGGCACACGCATTCCTAGAATCATGGACAACTGTTTTCAAACACATAGGAGAAACAAGATTATGGGATAGTTTATTAGGGGCTGGAAGTGTCTTATTACTGTTTCTATTAACGGTATGTTTCTATATATTTTAACGAACTTATATATGTATAAAGTTCCAAACCATGCAAGAGAATTGCGGTCGATCCCCAGTCGTAGATATAGAGCAGGCGAGTTCTTTAACCAAGGTAAAAATAATCATATTTATTAAATATTAAATATGTTTCAGTTTTTATCAAAATTTGGGAAACGAGAATCTGATTCTACAAAAAGTACTTGTTATAATTTCTTCTTGAAATTTATCTGGATCTTTACGTTATCTCGTAATGCACTAATCGTTATTCTTGGAATAGTACTGGCATGGTCTTTTGATCAGCATGGGAAAACTCCGTTTATTTTAACAGGTAAATAATGAATTTTAAAATAATCCATAAAAACATTCTATCTGAAAAGTCATTATATTAATATTTAGAAATTATTTTTTTAATAATATCCTTTATGATTTTTAAAACTCATTAAAATTCCTATGTAAATAATGTAATCACTGGAAAAAATAAATTTTTAAATTAATTTATTTCAAAAAAAAAATCGTTACGAAATAAAATCAGATTATATTTCTTGTATATATTTTTAGAATTATTGATGTGTTATCAGACAACATATTTACCTTTTCATTTTGTAAATACATTTAAATTCATAACTTGAATTAATGCTTAAATCTATTATGATGTTACTCAAGATTTGATTAAAATAAGTAATATATTATTAAATGAAATTTTACACAAATAATTTAATAATGAATTTAAAATTTTGATTAAAACAAATACATAGTTATGTCATTTAAGGTATTTTTTATATATGTGAAGCAAAATATCAATTAAAAAAAATTATGTTAAATACTAGAATATTCCTTTTTTAAATATATTTATAGAAAATATTTGATATAAACTCCAAAATTTATTATCTAAGTAAATTTTTATCCTTTTTTTAAAAAAAGGAGAAATATGTGATCTAATTTACTTTATATATATATTTACATATTATAGGACATGTTGACAAAGGATTACCACCATTTGGACCTCCTCCATTTTCTACTGTCGATAATGGAACATCATATAATTTTTTGGAAATGGCAAAAGATCTTAGTGTCTCCATGTTTTCCGTACCTATGATTGGTATATTAGAATTAATAGCTATTGGAAAAGCATTCTGTAAGTAACCTAGATGACAATTTTCAATTTTCATTATAATATTTTATATTTAAAAAAAAATTCAAAAAATATTTTATTGATAATCTCATGAAATTTTCATTTTAGTCAAAGAAATATTTATATTAACTTTTAGGTAATAGATAATATCAATTCAATATCTTAATATACTCTTTTCCTTTTAATATAAACTAATGAAGTGTGAATTATTCACTTTTAAAATATCACTTTCTCTACTGAAGTCTATTTTCATTTCATTTCGTAATAAAAATATTATTTTTTTTTAGCAAATGGTAAGATTGTAGATGCTACACAGGAGATGATCGCATTAGGAGTATCCAATATTGCTAGTTCGTTCGTAAGATCAATGCCAATCACTGGTGCTTTTTCAAGATCGGCCGTTAATAATGCCTCGGGTGTGCAAACGCCATTAGGTGGCATTTTTACAGCAACACTCGTTCTTCTAGCATTAGAATTTCTTACATCGGCATTCCGTTTCATACCAAAAGCTACACTAGCTGCTGTTATCATTACCGCTATGATATTTATGCTCGATATAAAATCAATGAAAGAACTTTGGAATACTAGTAGTATGTACATATTTCAATATTCTAATTGTTTCGTCTTATAATTCAATCATAATAATTTATTCTCTTAAAAATACTCATATAATAATTACATATTGTAATAATAATACAATAATTTAATATTATGTATTTGTATATATATATATATATATATATATATATATATATATTTAAATAAAAAAATGATTATCATATTTTTTAAATAATTTTTTTATATTTATAAAATTTGAACCAAATAATTGGAATAGATTTGTAATATCATAAAATGATTTATTAAATAAATAAAAATAATTCAGCAAAAATAAATCACTGAATTCAACTATATCAAATATAATAAAAGTGTTTAATAATTTCCCATTGATCATTTTATTTGCTAATATGTAATTCGCTATTTAATCATTATTAGAATGCTGAATTATAAAATTTACAAAATAAAAAGCTATAATATTTTATAATTCAGTGTTTTAACGATGTCAGTGTGATTATCGAAATGTGAATTAATGAATAAAGTAAGCAATAATCAAAAATGACTATCAATCACTTTTATGAAATAATTTTGTGTTAGAAAAATTGACTCATTTTAAAATATTGAAATAAATTTGCCTCAGTATCAAAATAATATAACAGCATTTAAATAATCATTTGAAAAATTACAATCAAACAAAAATTGAGTTAAATAATGATTGATAAATGTAAAAGTTATAAGAAAAATAAATCATTTTTATTACAAAGTACTATATTTTTATAAAAAAAATATTATGAATAATTTTTTTTATCCATTTTAATGATTATATTTTTTCTCATATTTATTTTATATTTGAATAAAATTTGTTTGATATAATTTAATGTCTAATACTAAAATTTTAAATATAACATTAATAAATTCAAATCAAATTCTATCAAATATTTGTATGATATTAAATAAAATATTTTTTAATTTCTTTCTACTACAGCAAAATAATTTTAATGTTTAGTAATAATAACACTATATATATATATATATTATTGTTTATTAATTGTCGTTTTTTACAGAGCTAGACTTCTGCTTGTTCCTAGTAACAACAATATGTTGCTTGTTTATAAGTTTGGAATATGGAATTCTTATTGGAATCTGTATTAACATATTATTTGTCCTGTACAAGACTGCCAGGCCTCAACTAAAAATTGAAAAAGTGAAGGTGAGTTTTAGATTAGTTATACATTTTTTAGTATGAATGTTAATAAATAAATGCATCATCATCAGAGTGCATTGTTATAAATGATTAATTAATATTTTTATAAAATTTTGTGATTTTAGCGTAGTTTATTTGTGTAAATGATTAACTTATATATTTATTAAATAATCATTTTCAATAGAATTTAAAATAATTCAATCAAAAAAGGAAATAATTATAAAATACTTTAATTCTTCTAAATTTAAAAAAGCTATTTGTAAATAAATATTTATATTTATATTAAATTAAATATAAAATTACTAACATTTATTACTTATTAATAAATATTTCAATATAATTCCCAATGATTATACACATACCTAGAGAAATAAATGTATTCAGTTTTATTTGAAACACGTTCGATGATGTTTGTGTCACGTATATTTGAATCGTAAAACTTTACAATCACGTTACGCCCTTGTCCTTCATACGTTGCGTTTTTGTATAGATATTGCACCAGGAAGTGCTACACGTCGTTCCGACTCAAAGTGTATTATATCCAGCAGCTGAGTACGTACGCAAGGCAATCATGAAAGAATTCGACCGAAAAGATAAGAGTTCTAATGGTGGCCTCGAAGTAGTCGTCATAGATGGTAGTAATGTCAGCAGCATTGACTCAACAGTTGCCAGGGTTAGTATTATTATTTGTTTTGATATATATATATATATATATATATATATATATATATATATATATATATATATATATATATATGTATGTATAGGGTCATCCAAATGCGACGCTTAATTTATAGAATTTTCTTTACTAAAAATGTAGTTTTCAAAAAATAAGACTACAAAATCTGTTATGTTTTGAATTTTTTTCTGGAGGATTATTTATGTTCTCCGTTAAATTATTTTTCGTGAAAGTAATTAAAAGTGTAAATAACTATAATTTATGATTAGAAACTAAAACAAATATGAAATACAATAAAACATATACCGAATAGATTTATAAAAAGCTTAAATCATACATTTTCTATAAAAATATGGTTTTGGGGTGATATTTCATTTCTGTGAACTTAATTTTATTATTAAAAAATATCTTGTATTCGAGTAATAGTTAATTAAATAATTCATTTTTTGAAACACAAAAATTGTTTTTTATACTTAAATAATTAAATACACTTTTTAATATGAAAGATAATATGGTACTATTTAAAATTAAAAATCTAATGATATTGTTTAACACAAATTCCAATTTATAGGAAATATGTAATGACGATACCGTTATTTAAATGTTAATGAATCTTATATAATATTCAGATACAGTTTCAGGAAATCGTCTGTGTTTTAAGAACTACACGCTTCATTTGTGTTCAGTCATAAAAAAGTTCTCTTTATTTATCAATAAATGTAACAGAAATTATACAGTTGAAGGAGAATTGGGCGTGACCTTAGTCTAGAAAAAAATGTATACAAAACCCTCATCATCGACGAAGTCATCGAACGGTGTTACGAACACGTCTTAAGTTATTGTAAGCACGTGTCAATGTGTGACCAATTAATTTATTCAAAGGTATTAATGAAAGGACGTTACATGATCTGAATATCTGCATTAAATTTTGAAAGGGTTTTTTTGTAATGTAATCAGTTTATTTCTTTTTTCTTATAAATGTACATAAATCTGTATAATCAAAGGATTTTTTCTTATTGTTTTATATATACAAATGACGTCTATTGCGAATGCAATTATTTTTTTAATGTTATTAAAAACAAATAAATTTTATTGACGAATAATTTCCGTTAGTTGGAATAAGTTTTGCATGCAGAAAATATATAAAGATTTGTTTAAAAGTCAAACGCCCTTGTCTGTTCTTTTAATTTTTATACTATAAAAGGCTAATAAATAGAACTTTTACATAACTCATTTTTATTCAAATATTATATTTTTTGCATTACTGTAAACAATTTAATTATATTTTTTCCTATCTCTACCAGAAATAAACAACAAAATTATTTACCTTTTAAAATTAGCTCATAGTATAAATAATATAACGATTGTTACAATGTTTTATTAAAAATAGTTTTCCTTGTTTTATAATTTAAAAAATGACTTTCTATGGTTCTTTGTGTCATGGTTATTATTTATAAAAGTTATAGAACACAAGAGTTTTATAATAAAAAAAATGAATATAAATATAGAATGATATAAATAATGTTTTACAATTGTAAAGAAAAAAAATATGAAGATAAAATAAAACATTGATTTTTAAACTTAAGTTTCTGCGACAAAAAAACGAAACTTAAATTAATTGTTCTCAAATAATGGCGAATTCATTTTTACATAAATGAACTATCATCTTAAACACCACAAGATATTCAATAATTGTTCATTAATTATTTCTTCTTCTTTTTTTATTTATAATCTGATACGCATTTCGATGGCAATGTCATTATCATCAGAGTACTGTATTATATAAAATCTAATCGAATTTACAGTCTGCAGCTGTTGTTCCAAGGAGTCAACAGTATTAACTAGACTAATTTTTTTTGCATTTTTAATGTTCTAGTCTTGATATTTCTTGAATTGTCTTCTTATTTTTGACATTTTTAGGGATATATTCGACCCTGATAATTGTATTTTCTTTGTCGGAGTAATTATTTTGTTCACCACTTTTAAATAGTACATGGATGAATCGGAAAATTTTAAAAATAAGAAAGAAAATACATTTTAAATACAATTTATATTAAGTTAATATTATTTAAATATATTAAGTGTATGCCATTATTTAATTACTTGATTAGATTCCAATATGTGTGGAAATTATCAAACAAATATAACAAATTATTCCACTGCAATTTCAATTATATTTTTTTCTAATTTTCATCGTTCAATTAATGATTATTTATTAACCTTCAATTGATTTAGGTTATAAAATTATCATCAACTATATGGTTACACATTACTGAATAAGTCATATGTATCATTATAATTGACAATGGATTTAAAGTCAAATTTATAAATATTTGAATTTTGATTTCAGAATTTAAAAGTATTGGCGGATGATTTGGAGACTCGCGAGAAACGTGTTATCTTTTGGAGATGGAATGCGACTGTTGAAAACAATTGCAGAAATCTCGACTTGAAGTTTGGTGGTTTATTCGTTCACGCTTCCTCACTACAACTTGTAATTGGAGCTTGGGAAGAACCGATACAGAGGATTTCATCGCCTAATATATAAATATATTTATTTATGATATTATGTTTTAGTATACGTAATATGTAACTGTTTTATAAATTTTATTATAATTGTTATTAATATATAAAATAGAACACTGTTAAAAGTAATTCAAAAAGAAATATTTAAATTATTGTGTATAAAATAATCATTTATATTGTATTTTCCCTAGTTAATAGAGATTTATACTTAATTATGCTATAAGATAGTCCAAATGAGACTGAAGAATAATAAAGTATAATAAACAAGTAAATGTATGTCTAAATTCTTCAGTTTCATTTGAACCATCTTATATAAGTCATATTATTTTACTCACGTTATTACACAACAAATTTCTCAAATCTAGTAATTAATTAAAAATACTATTTTTTTTAAATAGTAATAGACAATTTTAAATTAATTGTTTAATATCATTAGAATGAATAATTCTATATTAATTTGATTTTTTATATCTTATTCAATATTTTTTGATTGTAAGTACAAGTAAATCGATGAACTTGTGATTAACTATTGATTTTAAACTGAAAAATATTTTGTTGAAAAATCAATTTTATTATATATATTTTTTTCGTCGGTCATATTATTAGACGTTTCTTATTATTTTTGATAAAACAGAGATTAAGAAGCTCACAAAAGCCATTAACAGTTTTTATATTCAAAATTAAAAAAAAATATTAAAATATTGATAAATTAATAAATAATACAATTTTAAAAGAAATATTTTTATTTAGTTGGATATATATATATATATATATATATATATATATATATATATAAATATTTATTTTATACAAATATTTTTAAAAATATGATACGAGAAATTGCTTTAAGCTAGATAAGAGACAATATTTTAATTAAAAAAATAAATACTGAAATAACCTGTAAGTGATATTATTTACATTTAAATGCAAATCTTTTAACTTTTTATTGTTAATTGTTTACTGATAATTTAAAAAATAAGTTCCGAGAAACTGATATAATGCAAGAAATTGACTTGAGTAAAATTTCATCCAAACAACAATAATTAGATTAAGGTAATTAGGTTGAGTGTACACATTAGACAATAGAAAAAATAAACATTTTATAATATAATCATTAAAATGAGTGTTTGTTGACAATTACTGTACTTAAAATGGAAATTAGCTCTGTAAATATATTTTAACACTCGTATTAAGTTTTGTCTTGTTCATTAAACTGTTTTTGTAACATAAAACGATTTTTCCAAATTTCACAAAGAAAGTTACTTGTAATTAAGTGATATTTGCTGATCAATTACATAACTTTTTCACATGAAACATAAACAATACTTAATATACTAATACAAATATTTATTCTTTTAAATAAATTATGGTATAAGTAGAAAGTTTTTAAGTAGTAATTTATGAGTATTTATCACTTTTGAAATTTAAAAAAAATTCTTACAAACTAATTATCACAACAACACTACAAGATATTATAAAAATTATTAATTATTATTGATTGCTCACTTTATTTGTTTATAGTTTACTGAATGTTTATAGTTTGAATCGTTCACTGAAAATTTCACGAAAAAGTTCCATTACTGTTTTTTCTGTTTACACAGTAACTTCATTCTATTGAAACCATATGTCAGTACTATTCTGGACTGCCAGGTGTAAAAAATACGAGTCGTATATAATCATGGTCCTCGATGATGTTTTTTTAATGGTCTTATTCATTTTAGAAAAAAATATAGGTCGATAACTCTATCAGTCATAACACTTTATCAAACAGTGCATCTGAGTAAGTGCAAGTGATGTTGATGCAATAACATAGGATTTTAATAAACCATTGAGTGGAATAAAAAATCAATGATTTTTACTTGTTATTACATATTGTAAGTAGCCATTGTAAATCTACAAATTATATTTAATAACCTACAAAAAAGAAAATAATTAGAAATAAAAAAGTAGTGAATTTTTCAAACTTTTAGTCTTATTTCAGCTACCTGTATATGTAATAAAAAATGTATATAAAGATATTATATATATATATATATATATATATATATATATATATATATATATAAAATAAAAAATATAAAAACAATAGTTAGGTACATGATTATAATTAGATTTTTTTATATAATATTTTTTCATGTGGTTTCCTTGTCCTCTGTTAAAAAACAAGAATTACATCGTATGTTTGTAAATAGTTTTTTCTCAACCTGAAATACAATTTAGTTGGAATTTTTCCTTGTTTATTTTTTAAAAATATACCTATGTATTGTACTTAGAAAGGAAATCCCAGCAAATTATAAACTTATATGTAAGACGGAAAGATTATCAGGAACATCAGTATAGAATTTTACAGATAATGGGATTTTGAATATTGACATTCATTTTAAACGAATATAAAAAACGAAAAAAATATTAGAACAGAACAACGACAACACGTGTTCTACTAGATGCATTATTAAATTGTAAAATAAAAATAATTCTGGAAAGAAAAGTACAGTTCCAGGTCACATAGTTTTCAAACAATTCTCATCATCGAGGCCTTGTAACAAATAAAATGTATACTATATTAGTTTAGAGAAATTATTTTTAATTTTTATTTAAATAATTCGTTGATTTTAAGAAAAAAATAAGTTTTCGCAAAAAATTATCAAATCATTGTATATTTCATTTAATTTAAAATCTATTAGTTTATATTATGAACATTTATTACACTTTTCATATGTTTATTTATTATTATTATTGTTAATATACATATATTTATACAAATCAATAATAAATGTAATTGGTTAAGTAATGACAATCGTATCGTGCTTTAGAACTAAATTGATTTATAAATAAATAATATTTTCGTTTCGTAATAACAAACAACCAGTGTCTTCCCGTAATATAATTATTATAATTTCATTATTAATTACAATACGTCGACATTGCACGTTTCTTTAATGAAATAAATTCAATACATATGCTCTCTATGGCTATTATCTATGAAAAGGTAACATCATTTGCAATCAAGGTCTAGGTTTTATCTCTAGCGATGCATTTAATTATGGACAGAATGCAATTCCTTCCTATTTAATGTACATTTTATTAATCGGTAATTACTTTAAAATGCATGGATGTGATTTATTTGATATATGAATTATCTATCAACATTCATCGAAGCATAAATATTAACGTTTGATATTTATTACGTTAATATTCTATAAATTTTCTTAATAATTTTGCAATAATTAATAAAGATTGGAATTTTGTATTAGATATAAATATTTTATAGAATAAAATTAATTAATTATTTTCACTTATATATATATATATATATATATATATATATATATATATATATATATAAAGACATTAAATTAATTTTTTTAAAATTTTATACGTGTTTTTTCCCGTTGAATTAATATTCAAGTGAAATTTCTATGTATTTGTTATATATAATACCTCGTGTGTTCCTAGAAAACTTTATATACAGTATGTCGGAAAAGAAACCACACTTTCTGAATAAACAAAGATTTTTTATATTTTGTCAAAAAACCAGATATTTTTCGAAAATTTGTTCCTTCTGCATCAATACGAGGTTGAGTATGCTGAAACAGTACATAGATGGATTTTAACCCTTTCGTTAGTAAAGGTGATTTTAATCACCCAACGTCTGTATATTAAAAGTAATTGAAATCATTTGTTAACATTTCATATTAGTTAAATTTTTGCATTAATGAATAGACTCGAATTAATTAATGGATTGCAGTTCAACTACCCCGTACAACAACAGCATACTAACAGTCAACTCATTCTAAATGAAAGAGTTGATAAATCTGTTTTTGAAATGGGTCCCATAACCCTTATCATGGTGAATTGTATGGTTTAAAGTCATCGTGCATCATTTAATTCAACTCCATTTTCATTTTTAGTAAAAAAAATAGTCATACAGTGGCAAATATAATAAATGTTGAATGACACACTTTTTATCCATTGTTTATTTATGACAACATAACCAATAGTACTACTACTTCAATCAGTATACTTTAGAAACGACTTGTATTTTGATCGAATTTCGCAATTGGTAGAAAAGATAAATATGCATTAATATCTCTTTTTAGATCTTAAATAACACTGCAAGTTTTGGCGGGAAATGAAAGTTCAGTTTCTTTCCCAACACACTCTATATAATAAGTTATTAGCTCACTCAGGTACCAATTTCCAAGAAGCAATCAACTACATATTAATTTAATATTTGAATTGGATTAATGGTGTTTGAATAAAAAACATCGTAGTAAAGGCTTTAGGATGTTTCCTACAAATTGATATCTGAGTTAATAAACACATCATTTTATAATATTCTACATGTTACAAAATAGCTAAAAAAGTTTAATTTTAATAGTAATTGAATAATTTATAAATTACAACGATATGCATTTCAATGATCATGTCGTTTCATTATTAAATCTTCTATTCTCTTATATAAGACTAAAACTTGTATAGTGCATCGTTTTGACGATGAAATGTACAACAAGTAATAATCAATTATTGAACAGCTTATAAAATATTATAAAAGAGTGACTGAATTGTGTTAAATATATTTTTATATTACATTTAATTGAAATGTTTTTATAATAATCCGTATGTTTGACATAAATTTAAACATTATTATTATTATTCTAATGTCAATATTTTTTTGTTTAATTTTAATATAGTCATGTTTTTGAAATACGACATTTCCTCGAGAATATTATCAGTAATTATTTAATTAAACAGCTTATCTATTTATAGTAAGCAATAATGCAATTAAAATGTATTACAAAACATTTTTTTTGGTGAAAATTGTCAGTTGTAAAGATAAAAATATTTATTATTTTTGTATGACATTATATAACTTTATATATATATATATATATATATATATATATATATATATATATATATATATATGTATGACAAGAGAAATTATTAATTGAAAATCTGGATATATAAAAAAAACAAGGAAGAAACCTATGGATAGATAGAACAGAAACTTAAGAAAATTCGTTGAAATGGAGTGAAAGAAAAAGGCATTGGATGTGGAAGGTTTTTTAAAAAAATCTTTATTCGACAGTGGATAGAAAGAGGTTGATTATATATATATATATATATATATATATATATATATATATATCAAATCGAAAAAGATGGTAGTCAATAAATTCTATAACCGAGGAGTCCACAGGGTGGTGTAAAACTTCCTAACTAATATCTGATAATTTTCTCTGGATGGATAAAGCCGAATGCTGTTTTGTGTTACCATGATGAAAAATAATTTCTTTAGAATTGATGAGTGTTGGAGGCTTATATTTCAGTTTTTCTCTCAGTCTTTCCAGTTGTTGGTAGTTAAGATCAACGTTAATTGTTTGGTTAGATGTAAATATTTTTTTAATTTGAAATTTAAGTCATAAAAAACGAGTAGATCTTTTGCATATATCTAATATTTAGAAACTTCCTGATTGTTTATGACTTAATCTAATATAATTTTTACTATGAGCGTTTCAATATTTCTCAATATTTATAAAATAGACTTGTAACGAAAACAATGTAACTAAAACGAAAGTAAAATTGAATTCGAAGAAAAAAAACGAAATCCCTATTGAGGCGAAACCCATGACTTGACTGCTTAAAAAATATCGCACGAGCGTGATCTTCAAACCGACAATAATGGATTAAGCAGCACATACAGAACAACCACGTGTTTCGGATATTCAGACGACAGGGATTGAAGAAAAAATCAACTCGCACGTCACACGTCCGAGCACCCAATTAAAATGCAATTTGCGGATTGTACAAGACGCGGGCGCATTTATCGTACGACATCAGTGTTCAATCGTCAACTGAACATTCGACACGAAAATAAGCGCGAGTGTTTGTACATGTGTTTCTGTGTTGGTATGTTTAGATTTGTGCACGTTTGTTACCATTTTCCCAAACAATACTATTTGTTGCTTTCGAAACGTTTTTCGTATACTAAAACAATTTACGTTACTCAATTTTTGATTAACTGACGTTTCATGTTTGCATTGGTGCACGAGAAGTGATTGTTGCTGTTATCGTTTAAAAAAGTACTATCTAACGGTATGTATTTTTTAAAAAATGTTTACACGTAACGATTTTTCATTTGTATGAATATTATTTGTTTAATTCATGTCATTTCCATTCGCAATTATTGCAAAAAAGGATTGTAGAAAAAGTGTTAGTTTAATTTTGACATATAATACATTGAAATAACAGATGAATGTTTGTTTATAAATTCATTTCTAATTTTTAAAAATAGAATGAAATTTTCATTTTAAATAAAATTCAGTTTCTTTTTATAAAAAACAACCCTTTTTAAATTAAAAAGATATACATAATAACAACATACTCAAAAACTAATAAAAATGGTATTTATGAGGACCAGTTAAATGTACAGTGAATCAGAGTGAAATTCATACAGCATGACATTTTATATACTTACTCTGGAAAATTCATTATTATTTACAATTAGAATATTTTTATGTATTTATTAGTGATATTTCATCATAATTGAAATATTTATAATATCTTTTGATTTTGAGAAAAAGTTTTTTTCTAAAAAGTTACCAAAAAAACAACTCAAAATGAAATTCATACACTTATTATTCTTGCATATAAATGGTGTTGCGATAGGTACATAAACACATACAATTTTAAATTTCGATTTTCGTTTTATTCTATGTTTTGAAATTGCACGTTGAAAGTAATTTTAAATTTAAAAATTTTACTATGGTTTGACAAAAGAGTCAGTCTTCTGTTAAAGAAAAATAATTAATGATTTTCCATTTTAATAATCATTATAGAAAATAATAAAAATGGTAAATAGAAGTAAAACTCGGTTCAGACTGTCATCAAAAATATAAGAACAGTCAACAAGTAGAAAATATGATTAGGGTGAGTCCCCATAAAATCTTGAATATTTACAACGAACGATGGATTCGTAGAAAAGTATAAGAAGATCCAAAAATAAGTGCTTCCCAGTTGAGTTTTAGAAGTGGAAAAACATTTTAATAAAAAATTATACACGAATCTAGGAAACACATTTGGATGACCCTATATATAATAATTAATTATTGAAAGATTTTTAATATCTTGTAGTACTGATTTATTTGTGTGAAAGTAAATTTGTCAAAGTTTTAAAATAAATAGTAATACATACATGAGATAATATAATGGTGAAGAAGAATTTATAATCACATTCTCGTATTTGACAAAATTTAATGAATTTATCTCCATTTTTTCAACAAGAGTATGATGAATTAGTAAGATGGTTATGTAAATCGAATGGAAATACTGTCTGGAACATTTAGTTCTATATCATTATTCTGCATTCACTTGAAAATTATATTAATATTTTCTTTTAATTGCTAGGTATTAAATCCTAATAAAATTTGTTTATATAAAACGCAGTTATTTTTATTATCTATTTAATTTAATATCATTGAGAGTATTTTATTGAATATCATTAACATGTTCAGTGCGGAAGAAATGTTATATGATTTTTTATAATCTTTATTTTACGATGCATATGTAGTAAAGTATTAAATAAAACGATTTAATTTAATTATATTATTATAAGTTATTCATCTTAACGAGGGTCATCGGTGACAGAATACCCAATGGAAGAAAACCAGAATCTGAAATCTTTATGTCTCTTTGCAAGGCTATATTGGGGAAAAAACATATCATCTACACAGATAATTTGTATACGAGTATTAATATAACCGAAGAATTACTTTTTATTAACATTCGTTTAGTGGGAATTATTAGAAGAAATCGTCGTGGAATTCTGCAGGAAATTAAAGTTTTAAAAATAAAGCATGGAGAATTCATGGCTAGTGAAAATAAAAAAAAGTATAATACTTCTGAAATGGAAAAAACGACGTGCTGGTGGTTTATATAGGGTTTTTCAATAAGAATGTCAGAATTTTGACAGCTGATAGCAGCCATGTTTGATTTTTTAAGCTCATTTTGATATTTCAACTCCGTATAGTTTAGAAAATTATCATGACATTTTTAATACTTCAACAACACTGATAAAGTGTAAAAACTTATAAAAATCAATGTTCAGTTCGTAAAACTTATCGTGCACTTTTTGAAACTACACAATCGTTCAAGTGAACGTGCCATTTATCGAATTGTTAAAAAAATTAACAATAATATTATTCTACATGATACAGCAGTGCTTATAATAGTAAAAAATGCAGGAAGTGAGGCCAATATTGCTTCTGCTAGTGAAAATTTCAAAATAAAACTGGAGACCACGTTACAGTAAATGGAATGCGTTACAATTATGTGAAAGAATGACTAAAAATTGGACTAAACGAATTAGCACTATGTCAAGCTAAGTCGTGGTGGTCATATGACTGAAATTGTGTTCCATCATTAATGCCATAGAATATTCTTAAGAGTAAAAAAAATAAATACTAATTTATTCAATACTTTTTGTTTTATCTCCATTTAAACTTCTGAAGCGCTTATTGGAAACCTCTATATTAAACAAAATCATTAATAATTAACAATCTGCAATAAAAAGAAAATGATCATTCCTATTATTTTTTGATCAAGTAAAAGTTGTTTTTTAAAATTATATATATATGACCTATTTTCATTTCAGATTTACAAAAGATATAATAAAGCAATATTTTAAATGTCAAGTAATTACTTATTAAAAAAATTAAGTTATATAGGAATATATATATATATATATATATATATATATATATATATATATATATTGAATAAAAATAAAAATCCTACTGGTTTTCATTGTACTCAAATTAGCAATTAAATATAAAAATACTTAACACTAAGTAGTCATTGTAAGTTTTTTTAAATTAATGTTTTTATCAAATTCGGTCAAGAGCATTTTATATTGATTGAAAAGATAGCAAATTTTATAGTTGACATAAATTTAAAACAATTATTATTTTATCTGTTCTATATATATATATATATATATATATATATATATATATATATATATATATAAATATGTGTATGTATGTATTTTTCATTGCTATTTTTTAAGTAACTTTCTATAATAGACTTCAACTCTAGATTTATCTCCAAATAAATATGATATTAAGTATATTATATACTTACCTGAAAATTATTCCAAAAAGAGAACAACAAAATATTTTTAATTATTTTCACAAATGTTTTGAATTACTTACGAAAACTTGTTATTCAATTTTTATATTTTTCTTATTTGCTTTTGGTAACTTATTTTACATTTACTGTCATCATGTTTTTTTTTTGATAGACAAAAAATTCAATACTAAAATTAAAAAAAAATGTTATCAATATATTTTCTATTTTATGTAATTATAAATCTATATAATATATTTATTTTTAAGTTTTCAATATAAATAGAAAATTAAATAAAATCGTTTATAATTATTGATAATCACTATATAATTATTTATTTTACTTTTTTAATTAAAAATCTAAAATTGTTAGAACTCTAAATATCTTCATATGTACATGTGTATGTAATTAACATTGAATTATCATTCAATATAGTCCGTCTCCCTTAATTATATAGCAATATATATTGTAATTCAAGGTTCAATACTGGTTTCATTGCATTGTATGAATTTCAATATTAATGAAATAAAATCATATATTGTAAAATGTTTACTAACAAATGTAATATGATACACGCAAATGGATGAATGAAATCATTGACTAGATAGTTCAGTTACGCTTTCACTTGATTAATTTCACTACTTATTAAATAATAGATGTTAGACATCTAAATATTAAAACGTCGCCCTTCATTAATTCAAATAATTATGATAATTAAAGTTGATATTATAATTGAACAATGTCTAATTGTTTCAATGCTACTGATGATATTTTAATATTTATTCGTGATTCAATTTTTGGTTCAGTTTTCAATGTCAAATCGCGGTTTTTATGTTCGAATGTCAAGTTGATTGTTTGAGTTTAGATCATTAAGTATACACTTTATAGAATATAATGTAAGCAGTAAAAATAAAACATTAAAATTCAGAAAACATCAGCACTTAATAATATTGGTAAAACTAAAACCAATTCGTAGTGATATACTTTCACTAAATTAATTTCGCTACTTAAGAATTGGTGTTTAAATAAGTAATTTCACCAAATAACTGTAAATATTCATAAACAAATATACAAGTTATAACATATATATATATATATATATATATATATATATATATATATATATATATATATATCACATCATTAAGCCCATATCAATCCACTACTGGACGAAAGCCTCAATGAATGCTACCTTTGATAAATTACAACATATCAAAAATTAAAAAAATGTTTAGATAATGATATCACTTACTTTCCTTACTGTTTTAATAATGAAAAAATGTCTTTCATTTTATTTCATCGAATAATTCATTTTTAAACGTCTTTTATGTAGTTTTCATATTTTATACCAAACAGTAAAAAAAACTCCATGTTTTCTCTAAAGCTCTTCGAATTATATTAGAATTAATATTTATGGTGTAAAAACTACTTACTTTTTTGTACTAGTACGATATTATCGAATTTCCTTGACAGTTATTATTCTAATTATCATTTGTTCTCTTATTTTTACAATTTTTTTACCTATTTGTTTACTTTTTTTAAAAAAATAAAAAAATATTTTTATTATATTTTTTTAATTTTGTAATTAATTCAATTGAACATTGATGAAGGAATATAACTGTACGATAAATAACTCAATTCACATAACTATGAATTATTGTATCGTTTAATTGTTCAGTACCGGCTTTCATCCTTTGATAAAGCAAAAAAACAACATTATTTACTACATTGAGCGATCATCTTCAAATAAAACGTACATAATTAATTTAATAATTAAACATAAAATTATATTGATAAAAAGTTTGGTCAAGATTTACAAAACGTAAAAAGTCTCAAATTTATTTAAATGAGTAATCAGAATATACATTGAACAATGATCAGTTTATACATTAGTATTACTTACCTATATTACATTTTGAAACTTAAGAGGGTAATTAAAAAAAAATAAAAAAATAATTTTAATATTCTATAGCAATGTAAATATTGATTTTAAAATTCTTCATTCTGTTTCCATTGGAAAGATTATGAGTCATTGTATATATTTATATATATATATATATATATATATATATATATATATATATATATATATATATATTTAATTCATAAACGATTTGTTCTTTTTTTAATTTCTGTTAGAATTTAAAAAAAATGTTCTTGTCCCGTTACATTCTTTTTTGATTTCCAGTAATTGAAATTCAATCATACAGAATTTTTTTTTAAAAAAAAATTACATCAAATTTTTAAAAAATAATCATAAAAACTTATTTAAGTGTTATATAATAGTAAGGAAGTGTCTGAAATTAAAAACTATACAATTTACTTAATCTAAGAATATATTTTCTTAACCTTGTATTTTTTCTAATAATTTATAACTTTTCAAATCTCATAAGCCACAGAGAGATTATATGTCTAAGTTTTTGTGCAATAAAACCCGTCTACAATAACAAAACTATTGTATTAATTAATATATAATCAACATGTTTAATTTTCACGTGTCTCGTTGCGGAATTCGTCTTGACAAACAATGACTTATCAATACAACAAGCAATAAAAAAAACATATACACCAGAAAAAACATATTCTATCATTCGTAATTATTGTTAATAATATGTTTGAACAACGAATTAGTGACGGTTTTCAGTACTCATATGTTTCAATATAATTTCTGTTTGAATTACATATTTTGTAGATTGTTTGCATGCCTATTAGTCATTTAAATATCTATTATTTTAATGAACAAAAACATAACCGTAAAATATAGTTAAAGACCACTTAAAGTTAATTTTAACGCCATCAATACACTTTTAATCATATGTAATTATTTTAAAAGGGAATAAATACTAAAACATATATATATATATATATATATATATATATATATATATATATATATATATATATAATATCCATATATTAGGTTATTCTAAATGAAATGGCAGATTTTCTAATGAGAAACTTCAAACATTTATAACTTGTTTAAAAAATAATTTTTATTCCTCAAAATAAACACCATTGAATGTAATTTACCTCTCTTAATGAGATAAAATTATATTCACATCAGTTTTGTAAAAATTTAAATTTTTACATTTAAGAAATTTCTCAAAATCATTTTTAACTGTTTTTTTATTGTTGAATTGTTTCTCTATCAAAAATTATCCGAATGTTTTAAAAACAACAATCAGTTGATAAAAAAATCTGACAAAATAGTAAATAAGAAAGAATCTTATACTGCTATTCTTACAATTTATAATCTGTTTTTCTTGAAATATGTGAAATAGTATATTCTACATTTGTTGATCAATTCAGATTGCTTACCGCAAAATTACTAATATATTTTTTCGAGCTGGAAATAATATTTCTGGTTGAACTCAAATAAATAGAAAATATTTACTAGGAATATAATTGAACGTTTTAAATCAAAATTCAACGATAATATAACGAATATTGATTTTTTCGAATTTTTAAATTTTCAAATGAAGATAAAAAATAATCAAAAATCGAATTTCGACTATTAAAATCTTATTTTTTAATAAATGATGTTGTTTTTACTGGAAATTTATTATTTTCTATTAAAATAATCGAATTCTAACAAAAAAAATCGATTTGTAGTGAATTTTAAAATTTTCAATTTTTCACCTCAAAAAAACCACGACCTATAGTATGGAAAATTTCATGAAAAATTGATGTTCTCGGAAAACGATTTTTTTAGCCTAAAATCAAAGATCGGTTATAAATTAATACAAATCAATGATTAAAATCGTATTTAAGAACACAAAACGAATTTTATTTAGAGATAACCCTGATTTAGATAATCAATCATTATCAGCTAAAAAAATTTATTTTCATTTCTAATTTTTTCCTATAGCATCTAATTTATTAATTTATAAACAGAAAATATTTACTAGGAATAGAACTGAACATTTCAAATCAAAATTCAACGATACAACCACGAATATTATTTTTTTACGAATTTTTTAATTTGGAATAAAAATGAAAAATAATCAAAAATTGAATTTCGACAATTAAAATCTTATTTTTCATCGAATGATATTATTTTTACTGAAAATTTATTATTTTCTACTAAAATAATCGAATTCTAACAAAAAAAATCGATTTGTAGTGAATTTTAAAATTTTCAATTTTTCACCTCAAAAAAACCACGACCTATAGTATGGAAAAATTCATGAAAAATCGATGTTTCCGAAAAATGATTTTTTTGGCCTAAAATCAAAGATTGGCTATGAAATAATACAAATCAACGATTAAAATCGTATTTAAGGACACAAAACGAATTTTATTTAGAGATAACCCTGATTTAGATAATAAATCATTATCAGCTAAAAAAAATTATTTTCATGTGTAATTTTTTCCTACAATATCTAATTTATAAATTTATCTATAGAAAATATTGACTAAGAACAGAACTAAACGTTTTAAATCAAAATTCAACGATATTAACGAGAATATTATTTTTTTCGAATTTTTAAATTTTTGAATAAAAATGAAAAATAATCAAAAATTGAATTTCGTCTATTAAAATCGTATTTTTCAGTAAATGATATTATTTTTACTTGAAATTTATTATTTTCTATTAAAGTAATCGAATTCTAACAAAAAAATTCGATTTGTAGTGAATTTTAAAATTTTCAATTTTTCACCTCAAAAAAACCACGACCTAATGTATGGAAAAATTCATGAAAAATCGATGTTCTCGAAAAACGATTTTTTTAGCCTAAAATCAAAGATCGGTTATAAATTAATACAAATCAATGATTAAAATCGTATTCAGGAACACAAAATAACTTTTATTAATAGATAACCTAAATCTAGTCAATTAATTACTGAGTTAAAAATGACAATTTTTATTTTCATTCATATAATTTAATAATTTATCCAATTTAATTACAGAAAATATTTACTGGGAACAGAATTGAACGTTTAAATCAAAATTCAATAATATTATCACGATATTTTTTTTTCATTTTTCAATTTCCGACAAACCATTATAAAACTTCACGTGAGATATTGTAGAATGTAATTAATAAGTATTTAACGTGACAATACATTAACATCCATTGTTTCAATTTATTTTGAAACTGTGACAAATTTATAAAACAAGACAAAGCATTTATACGAAAAGAATTTTTCTACGCAGTCTATTTCTGTAAATATAAAATCGTAATTATAATGTAATTGTTTAAATATAACGTGACTTCAAACAAATTTTAATAATCGCGAAAAGTAAGCAATGTGTTTCCCCTCAAAAAAAAAAAACTATCTTTATTCTATTCTTGTGTAAAAACTTGCCGCAAATTATTATTTTCCCATTAAAATATAAAATGATTTTAATCGTAAATAAATTACTGTAATCGTATTCTATTTTGATTGAGGAAATTTTTTTATATTTTCAACATAATTTATTTATTTGTACATATATATATATATATATATATATATACGGATATATATGTGTATGTAATAAAAACATGTTTAGATCTAAGTACTTATATATTTGATTTTATTATATTTAGATTAGTATATCGAGAATATTTCCGCGAAACATTATTCAAACGTAACGAGTTCATTCATTAAAATTCTTTACTTTTTACAGTCATTGCTTGTGTCTTTATTTTTTACAATGTCATAGTATTTTTATTCCGCATTTAAACAATTATCTTGATTACAAAATGCTACCTTTTTTATTTTAATATTTCTATTCGTTATTATATGTAATTTTTGTAAAATTATTTTAAGTCAGTATTCTCAAATTCATATATGAACAGAAACTCAAATAGTTCAACCTTCATATGATCTTCGCGTGAATTTTCATCTAATTTTATTATTAAAATACTTTACCTAGCTGAAGATACAAGTAGCAACTTTGTACTCTTTCCTATTTATTTGAAATTATAATCACAGGTAATAAGGGTAAATATTAAATATATAAAATTGTTTATATTTCAATATATAAAAAAATTACACTAGCGGTCTTCGGATAAAATTTAATCCATCATATAATAATATATATTTATATTACCATTGATGAACAGCTATTTCCAACAAAAACTATAGTTTTTTTTCAGTACATTCCAAACAAATCAGATAATTGAACTTTATAATTATTTATTATTAAATTGAATTTTAACATATAATCAAACACAAAACAATTTGTTTTATTTAGGGTATGTGTAATAATATTTTTTTTTAAATCTAGCTGTACGATTTTAAGTGACACTCACTGTACATTTACTTCCTTTTTATTATTTACTATTTGTCAGTCTTAATTGGGCCACACTATATAAATATATTTTGGATTCGTACTGGAAAAAATCGATGATATATTATACATTTATTGCCCCGATGCATTGTTCTATATTTAATTACATAAAACAGGTGCATGTTTCAAAAATTGTATCCAATCAAAATGACAACAAAGAGATAATTTTGATAGAATTCAATAGAGTACATACACACGTCAAATATTCAATTTATAGTTGTCAAATTCGTCGAACTTGCATCCGTACATGCGTCGTTATTATCGACAAATAACAAACTACCGGTTCTTTGTGTATTCATTCGGTTAACAACACACATATATAACCTAACATAAATTGTTCATATAAATTATATTTGTAGTAGTACAATATATTTCTTATCTTGACAAACTTTGAGTCGACATCATAAAATTCAAATCAATAAAAAATCAGTGCTTTGGAGTCTGCAATGTTAAATCTATTAAAAAATAAAAATCGGACTTGTTGATAAAAACAATAATTTCATTGGTTGTTAAATTAATCAATCACAGGTAATACTTTATAAAAATATTCAATAAATCTCTTTTGCTAATATTTGACAAAATCGTGAAATTGATAATTACGAACTCTGAAAAGACGACCAAGCACAATTATCAGAGATTATTGAATCTCTAGAACATCGCAGAATGTGAGGTAATTGTAATTTTGGATCGAACATTGAATAAATTAGTCACAATAATAAATCAACTGTTAAAAAAGTACAAGAAAAATTGTTGAAATAGGTTGAAAGAAAAATGTGTTGGATTAGTCAAAATGGAAATTGTTGGTAAAGACTTATTATTATTGTTATTAATTATTTATTAATTACCCTATAAAATCTCATTACCTAGATTTAAATGTATCCAACATCCATTTTCTTCGAAATTCACTAATAACACTAATACTGGGTTTTCCATGGAGTGTCTAATACATATGAAAGTTTTAAACTTCTATTCATACTCCTTCTAATTTGATTTTCCTATGATTTAAAATTCAGAACATATTAATTTGTAAAAGTCTATTTTTAACATGCTTTATCTAATTCTTATATTTTTTCTTTAAGTTCATCGAGGTTTACTGATAAAATAACAATGTTGTCAGTAAATTTTCAGTAACAAAGTATTTGCCATTTACTTTTAATTCCTTATATTTTCAATTAAATGTCAAAAATACCTCTAATATCTCTGTAGATAATTTTGATTATATGGCATTTCCCTATTTTACTACTTTCATAATTTTAAATTTGTTTGTTTCAAATACTGATAATATTGAAAATAATAACTTTGATAAATTTATATATATATATATATATATATATATATATATATAAAAGTTATTATTGTTAATATTAACAATATTTGGTTTTTAGCAATAATAATCATATTTTTTGCGAGACAAATATTTCAAATAAAAAGTTTAAAATGTCAATTCGAAGGTTAATAACTGTTCTCAATTTTTTTCTTATCATCAATAAGCAAATTAAAATTATTATTATTATTTCAAACAGGATATAAATGTCACTTTTCACTTCCTTGCCCTACTTTTTACTTTGACATTATGTTCAAGTAGAATAAATTGTGCTAGACAAAATATGTAATTCTTTTATTTTTATATTTTCCAAAACCACAGATTAAAATATTCAAAGATATTAATAAGTAATACAAAAATCGTTCTACATAGGATATTCAATAATTGTTTTTTAATTGTATAAACAAATAATGATTATATCAATTTATTTAGGTATACGAATAATAGTTTTTATTTTAAATCAATTCTCAAAAATCAAAGGAGAAATAATAAATAATTTTTTTAATCAAAAATTGTTGAATATTGGACAAAATTTATTTATATATATAATCTTCGTCATAATATATGTTTTTATCAGCCATTGCTGAGTATAAGCCAAATCAAATTTCTTAAATGTTTTCTCAAAATTCTTCCATTATTTACTGATTGCAACTAATCTCATCCAACCTTCTATTTCACTATACTTGTAAGATTTTTTGCAATCAGTTTGATTAGGTTCCGTGTTTCTCGCATAATTATTGCCTTTGGTCTTATTTCATTTATAGTTGAACCATTTTTTTTATATATATAATACACTAAACTGTTGCATGCAATAATTTCAGCAACTTACCATTTTGACAACTCATATTTTGTTGAAAAATCTGTTTTTGGAAGGAGAACTCAGTTCTATCGTTTTGTTATCCATTGAATCTAATTATTACACATCACCTGATTAAACAGATTATAAAATATCTTTGTTTAAATTTCTTTGTTATTATTAAAGTGTTAATATTTGAATAAATCCGAATTCACTCAAATACAAACAAGTGTTTAGTGTATGAATATTTTTTTTCATAAAAAAAATCATTGGTACATGAATAAAGCAATTACTAAGTTAGATTAAAAAATGTTTAAATTGTTTTTTTTGATGTTTTAATGTTGTGAAAGAAATTTATAATTCATGAAAAAATAGGATTATTATTAAAAGAAAACATGATATATGAATATTTTTTTATCCACTATATAAATATATATATATATATATATATATATATATATATATATATATATATATATATATAATAGTTCTAATAACATTGCAAAAATTATATTACGATCAAAAATCAATATCGAAAAATGAAAACATTCAATGATCCATTGATTATTTTTTAAATTCATCGTTAAGTACATGAATACTTCTTTGTGTTAATGGATTGTACATTTTTCAAGTTTACTGGTGCATTAAACTAGCGGAACGTTGTAAACAAATAACATGGACGTCGATTCAAGAACAATAAGGCGACATTGAAAAAATATAATTAGTGTCGAGTTTTGTATAAAGTGCTATAAAAATAAACAATATTTTTTGATATGCACTTTTAAAGTCTAATGTTATAAAACACAATTTTTTAAGAATATAAATTTTAAAACACTTTTTTCTTATATATATATATATATATATATATATATATATATATATATATATATAAAGTATATCGGAAAAAAATTCTAAATAAATTCTTATGTTATAAAATCGAATAATCCTCTATATTTTAAGAAAAAGTTTTTGACCAATGTTTTTTGTTTGTTCTCTCTTATAATAATGAAACATGGATCCAGAATAATTAATAGCTCAGAAAACACAAAAAGTATGGAAAAGAGTACGTATTAGGTATAATACGCAAAAATGAAAGAAAAACTGAGTCAGAGAGAAAAAAATTAGTGACGTTATATCAACACGTTATTTGAACACGTTATCAACACGTTCATTTTAATAATAAATTCCACACTAATTGTACTTTTTATCGTTTTTTAAAAAAGAAATATCTTTCAACAATTACAAAATATTATATCTGCAATATTCTTTAAAATGGCCATTTAAAATATTACTAGTATAATAATATTGAGGATACAGATAGAAATATAAACAAAAAGTGACATTGAAGCAAATTGTGGTTTTTCACATAGTTTGTGAGATTAATTAGTGCAATTATATTTATTATGTTCCATTAGATTGTTTATTATTTATTATTATAAATATGTCATACTTAATATACAATATACCTCTTTAAAAAAATGAGATGAAAAAATGTTGCTTGTTATTTTCAAAACTACATTAACATTGAACATTGCAATTATTCTTTTAAAATAATTTCTAACATAACTCGACTTTAATTTTACATCATGAAAGCAAAAAATTTAAATATAATGTAATATTAAAAGCATAATAATTATTAAAAATCTTTTTTCTAGCAGCATCATAATGTTCCATGCAAATCTGTCAAAGTTTCTACAGAAGAGAATCCCTATTTTGTCATGGGTTCGCCAATATAATGTAGAAACTGGGATATCTGATATGGTCGCAGGAATTACCGTTGGGTTAACACTGATTCC
Organism: Neoneuromus ignobilis; assembly: GCA_029203775.1. Classification (NCBI taxonomy): domain Eukaryota; kingdom Metazoa; phylum Arthropoda; class Insecta; order Megaloptera; family Corydalidae; genus Neoneuromus; species Neoneuromus ignobilis. The sequence continues at coordinate 24,124,122 of CP092095.1, forward strand.
ACAAGCGATTGCATATTCAGCATTAGCGGGGTTAACACCTCAGGTAAAAACACATTTATACAATAATATAAATCAGTGTAATTTATCTGCAATAAAATCTAACAATATGCATAATTAATTTTTTGCAAAAAATATCATGTCAAAATATTATTTTGTAATTTAAATTTGAAATTCCCATTAATTATAAACTATTTTTAAAAACTTTTCTTATCATAAATGTCTTGTATTGTATGTGTAAAATATTCAACTTTGTGTTTGCCTAGTGATTTTCAAATACATACATACATTTACTTATCAACTATCATTTACTATTATTTACTACCCTTCAATCTCATTTGGGTCACCCATATAAAATCGATTAATAAACATTTAAAATCAAAAATAAAAAACATTAATTTCATTCGCAACGACTTAATAATAACACTGTTTATTGAAATATTTTATTTTTTAAATATATTTTCTAGTGAAAGTCAAGAGTTTATAATTTTTTACTTGAATAATTATTTCTAAAATTAAAAAATGAATAATTGATTACATATAATTATGTAAGAAATAACTTTTGATTTCAGTACGGGTTGTATTCCGCTTTCGTCGGTGCTCTCGTTTATATCGCATTCGGAACATGTCCAGAAGTCAGTATCGGACCAACGGCATTAGTATCTTTACTCACATTTAACTATACGCACGATACAAATCCCAGTTTCGCTGTACTCTTGTGCTTTTTAGGCGGATGTGTTCAAGTTTTGTGTGGAATCTTTCAACTAGGTAAACTGAATAATTTTTTTAAAGAAATATTTTATTCTCGAATTAAATGTCTAAAAGTGCATCAGCTTCTAAATAAATTAAATGAACTATAATTAATTATTGAATATTTTTATATCTTGTGGTTTTATGACGATAATTCATTCGTATTATGTTATTGTTTTTTAAAATATATATATATTACAGGATTTTTGGTCGAGTTTGTCTCTTTACCAGTCACTGTTGGATTTTCTTCAGCAGCTGCGTTAATTATAGCAAGTTCTCAGATCAAAGGACTGTTAGGATTAAGTTATACTGCAGAAAATTTTATACATATTTGGTGGGAACTAATTAATCACATAAGTGAAACAAAACTTTGGGATTTATTGTTGAGCATTGGATGTTGTATAATTCTTCTATCAATGAGGGTAAAGTAGAACAATATGTATTTATAAAAATGTGTGATAATCTTATTATATATATTAAAAAAAATCTGAATATTTTTGAAGCCTATAATAACATACTAATTTTAAGTATATAAAAATATTTGTTATTAATATTATTATTTTTTATAAAAACAGGACTTGCACTAAATAACAAACAATCTTTATAATATTTATAAATTAAATTTATAACTTTTTTTGTATATTTTAGATAAATTCTTAACTTATGAGAAGATAAACATATGTTTTTCATCACTATAAAATATTTCGTCATATTTATAATGATTTTATAATAGATTCATTTTAGATTTTTATAATAATTCTACAATTATTTCATGTATATAAAATAATAAATAATGTAAACAAGAAATTTTACATTTCCGTACGCTTGATTAAGTCATGATTATCGCAATACGTTTAAGCAGAAAAAGTGATTATTGGACACTACAAAATCATATATTTGTGAAATTTATTTATATTTTATAATAAAATAAATAATGATTTATTTTGACGTATCATTGCATATTTTAATCAAAAAGCACATGCCAAAGTTATATAAAAATATTTTTAAAAAATCAAATAATAACGAAATATAAATAAAAACAATAATGAATTCTTACAGAAACTTAAAGACATAAAAATGACTCCATCTGATGATAAGACATTAAGTCAACGGCAACAGAAAATTAAGAAAATTTTATGGTTCGTATCAGTGGGAAGAAATGCGATGGTGGTTGTAGCTTGCGCTTTTATAGCTTATATTTTCGAGTATAACAACATGACCCCATTTATTTTAACAGGTAATTGACATTTTTTTCTATATTTTTATTTATTGAAATAAACGTATTCAAAATACGAGGATGGTTTAAATATAAATGAAAATTTTATTTCTTTCCTGTCCTAATAAAACTATGTTACTGTACATGTTGAAGCTTTCAAACCGTTGCGATTTACACTTTTACTACCTCATCAATTAGTCGCTATTACGTTGTCTGAACAAAAAGTGTCAAATGATCTTGTACAAAGAATCATTATTAAATTTCTCACGAACGAATGGATTAAACCTTTTAAAAATTTTATCCGACTTCAAGCACAGTTTTGAAACGATAATTACAACAAACTGTTAAGAGTGTACAATTAGCCAAAAACATTTGGAGAGCGTAGGGACGGTATTAGAAATTGACCCATGTATTAAAATAATTTTTATTGTAGGAAAAATCGATCCCGGATTGCCACCATTTGCCCCACCTCCGTTTAGTACAACTGTTGGTAACCAAACATATGAATTCACCGATATGGTATCTCATTTGGGTTCCGGTATTATTGTATTACCTCTGATCTGTATTTTGCAGAATATTGCTATTGCGAAAGCCTTTGGTAAGTTTGAGAATATAGAATTTTTCTTTAGTTATTTTTATAAATATTTTTTATATATTTCAAAAATTTAATATGTAAATATTTCAAAGAAATTCATTTTTTCTTTTCTTTTACTGTCTATTATTGAATTATTATTTTTATTTTTTTGATTTTGGACTTGAATCCATAAAAATTCAAATAAAATGAATAGATAATTTAACTAAATAACGATGAATTAAGAACCACAACTGCTTATTAAAAAAAATACAGTAACCATATTTTAACTCTGAAAAATAAAAAAACATGATATAACAATTAAATAACAGATTTAAAAAAATAACTTTTTTTTGTCTCAAATTTTTTTTAATTAAATTACAAACTGATAAAATTGTATAATTCTTTTTGTAGCTAAAGGTCGCGTAGTCGATGCCACACAAGAAATGTTAACAATCGGTCTAGCAAGTATCGCCGGTTCTTTTTTTTCATCCTATCCAGTTTCCGGTTCATTTTCACGTGGAGCTGTCAACAATGCGAGCGGAGTCAGAACTCCAATGGGTGGACTTTATACAGGCATTCTTGTAATTCTAGCGTTAGCATTCTTGACACCGTATTTTTACTATATTCCAAAAGCAACACTTTCGTCAGTACTTATATGCGCTGTTATATTTATGGTCGAAGTGGAATCTGTGAAACCAATATGGAGGACAAATAGTAAGTTTATTTACTTTATATTGATTTGATAGTATTTTTTACACAGTTTTTTTGTACTTTTGATTGTAATAAATTAAATCTACATTGAAAATTTTTTAATAGTTTTTTTAGATTAGTTAATGCTAATTAATTGAATTAAAAGAAGAGAAAAACACTTTTATTACGATATATTATTTAAAAAAAATTCTTGAACATGCACACAAAAAAAGAATTAAAAATTATTAGACTGAAACAAAGTGTATATTGTTTTAAATATAAAAAACACTGAAAAAATAACTTTAGAATATTATCAAACTATAACATTTTTTTTCAAATATTATAACTAGTATAAAATGAAAAAAATTTTTTTTAAAAAAATACTGGTTAAGAAAGATTATTTAAATTATATGCACACACAATGTGCAACATATATATATATATATATATATATATATATATATATATATATATATATATATATATATATATATATATATACAGATCTGTTTTTTATCAATCTGAACAGATGATTTCATTTATGTAACTTGGATTTTTCTGTCTGTCTCAATGTAATTATGATTTAAACATAAATTAACTTAAATCGACTACATCCTTTGATAAATTCAAATAAACAGGAATGTGTAAGTTTGTGTAATTGTACACGCTATGTAATAACCTCACACCTACTGAATACAATTTTTTTGGAATATTTTGTCCCCATTTTACAATTACAATATATTAATAATATTACATAGCGGTATCCAAATGTGATGCCTAGATTTGCGTTTCATTAAAAAGAATCTATACACATGTTTTTTGTTTAATAAAACACAAATCTAGACGTCACATTTAGATGACCCCCATACATTTGTTTATAAATACTTTTATAATATATTTTGCTAAAATGAATCATCTACAAATGTACTTATATATATATATATAATGTCCAACACAATAAAATGTATACATATCTGTGAAGAAATGTTTAATTGTTTATAAAATACATGGAATAATAAAAAATCATTTTTTTTCTTTTTTAGAATTGGATATCATTCCATTATTTGTAACATTTCTTGCATGTCTAATACTGGGAGTTGAACTTGGAATACTTATTGGAATAGCAGTAGACATATGTTTCGTATTATATTTTACAGCAAGACCAAGAATTTCTGTACAAACTATCAATGTAAGTTATTTGATTTTTAATATATATAGCCACTATGTGCATTCGGTTCTTACTTTCTGGATGCATTTCGTATTATTAAAACTTTTTTTTATTATAATTAGATTATCTTTAGTATTCACTTACAGAACTTGAAGATAAGTAAACAAATTGCAAAATATGAATCTGTGCTTCATACAAATATTTAATGTTTCATAGAACACAAACAAGAACTTAATTATATTATTAATTTATATATATATATATATATATATATATATATATATATATATATATATATAATTATAAAATGACTGACTCCTTTGTAATTATTATAACAAGATTTACATTTTTAAATTGGATATGGAAAAATTATTGTTGTCAAATGAAAATTGTTTAGTAAAATTGTAATATTGAATAATTTTTTATCCAGCGTGAGTAATATTTCATACATAGTTACACATGTAAGACTGGTTGAAAAATTTGACAGTGACCTTCTTCGATGAAGGAATACAAAAGTTAGTCTCATAATATGATAAGTGTCTTAATTTATAAAATGACTACGTGGAAAAGTTGTATAATGAATGCAGATATCAATTCTGTAATGAATTTTAAAAATTTATTTACACTTTTTTTTACACCAGACCGATTCTTTTTTTCTTGATGCTTCTCATATTACCATTTATTTGATTCAAATGTTTTTACTAATATTGGAATCATTGGTTATAAATGCCTCCATGTGCTATTAGAAATTCGAGTACCAGTCACTGATGACCCTTACGATATTCAATGTATTAATAAAGTAAAAAATAAATGTCATTGAAAATATACAAAAAGTATTGATTTATCTATATAATGAATGATATTAATATATTTGTGTTATACAATAATTCCTCGATATACGTGGATAATATACTTTTTTTGATTCTGGGATTCTAGGAATCCCAATACTTTAATCCCAATTCTAGGAATAACATACTTTAAATATTTCATTTAATTTTTTTCTAAACGAATCGATATAATTAAAGAAAAAAAATATTTTTTTGGAAAAAAGTTACATATTTTCAGTTAAAAAAGGCTATAAAGTTCAAAATAATCTATTATTTATTCAAAAGTTGAATTTGAAATGAAAACAAAAATAATTAAAAAATATGAAAATATCTATTCTCGCAAGTAGCTCATTTCAGAACATTTTTAAATTTCAATATTTAAAATAATTTTATTATTTTTATTCTCTTCCAGGAATCCAATTCAATCGAATATATTTTAATAACGCCGTCATCTGGATTACTTTTCCCTGCTATTGACCATTTAAGAGCTGCAATTTCTAAGTCTGGAAATCGAAATCAAACTCATCCAATTGTTATAAACTGTCAATATGTCAAAAAGGCTGATTATACATCTGCACAGGTATTTATTATTTGTTTTACAAAAATAGTTTTTAACTTAAATGAGACAAAAAGATTAATTTTAAATTGAATTAGTGCTTAACTTGGTACTAATATTATTCTTATAATCAAATAGACTATTTTTGAATTTTATAAATCTTACATATACCATTTTATATTTTAATAGATAGAACATCTTCAGACTACAAATACACAATATTAAAAAAATATCACTGATTAGAGTTATACTTATTTTCTGAAAAAGATAGTATAATGGTTACAATTATATTAAAAGAAATTTAAATTCATTAAAAATAATTATTAACAAATATTTTAGTAATATATATTATTTTATTCAATAGGGAGTAACATCTCTAATCACAGAATTCAACAAACAAGGTAGATTTTTAATATTTCATGGGCTTGAATCAAATGTAGCGGAGGTTCTTGCAGCCGAATGTCCTGTGCAATTAATTCAAACATCTAAAGATGCTGACTTAATACAAAAATTAAAAGGTAGGAGTTATATACATACATATATATATATATATATATATATATATATATGGGCTTGCGCAACATCTTCCCCCTTTTTGTTATTATTGAGCATTTATACAATAACTTATGATGTTGGAATAATAATTTATTTGTGTAAAAATTAATTCTCAAGTTCTAAAGCAAATAGTTATATTCATACTATACCAATTTCAATGATATTTGAAGATTTGTTTAATTTAATACTTCATTTATTACTCAATTTGTTCGATATAATTAAATTTCATAGTAAAAACTTGTACATTATTTAATTTGATAGATGCATTTTTACATGTAATATTATTTTTTACAGATTTGTATACGAAAAATGACGACAATTCAAAATCGATAGACATCAGAATCGACACATCAGTTTTATAAATAAAAAATATTTTTTTTATTTTAATATTTATTTCTAAACAATAGGTTTTATTTGTACAGTATTGTAATAGTTTAGATTTCAAATGTATATATTCATATTTATATGTTATAATATAAATGAAACTTAGATATCAATTAAACATATACATGTTCAAGTTTTTATATAATTTTGAATCAATTCATAAATTAACAAATAAGTGGAATAGTATAGAACCTTTCTTCATCTAAATCCGGTTCTAGCTTTATAACATTTGTTTACATATTTTAAAAATAATAATTTAGGAGATACAGTATATTTATCAAATCTTTCATTAATTGATTACTAATTTTTTTAATATTTAGATCAATTTTTAGTGGAAAAATCAACAATAAATCAGAAATGAAAAACGCCTTCGAGGTATTTTGTAAGTGTAAAAATTTGGATTTTGACAGAACTGACATGGATGCATTTGTATTGAAATTTGTTATGTGTTTGTATTTGTTTAATTAATACGTTGGTTGCCAAACGAACTTTCTAAGTCTGTCCCATACGTCAGAATGAAATTTTTGCTGTCAAGACTACATAATGATAACATTTTACATGTTATTAAATTGAGCTATATTACTTTTTGTAATACTTTTAACTCACTGTCGATCACCGATGGCTTCGAAGGCGTAGGAGAAGAACAATTGAACTCAAGTTATTGTATTTTGAAAAAAATGGTTATGTACTTAATGTAATGTCAAAAAGTCGTCATGTCGCCTCTTGTAAAAATTATGAGATTACGTCACAAAATAAAAATAAAAGAATTTGTGCTAAAAACTAGAAGATATTGTAAACATTATTATAAGAAGATGTTAAAAAATACATTTTTCTTGCCGTGCTCCAATGAATTACACCATCGTATGTCCATTTGATTTGATATGATTAAAAATAAATGTATTTTCTTACTCACACACGCATTTTTTATTTTAGATCATTCTATAAATACAAATTATTTTAAAAAATTTATACATTTGGTTATTAACTTTATACATTTTTATTGCCGTCGTCCATCGATGGGCTCTGCAACGACATTGGATTTTGTGTTATCGGTGACAAACGTCCGATCCAGCAATCAATACGTTACTCAAAATTATTTTTTTAAAAAATTACAGGCATTTGAAGTTTTATTAGAAAATTCGCCATTTCATATACAACCCAATAGTTTTGTTCCTGATTGTACATAAAAAGGTATTGAGCAATCGGTCATTATATTATTTTTTGTGTTACCATTGATTTAAAAAAATGTACCAAGTCGAGGAAACGACTCTAAATAATTATTACTTTTAAGTGAAATGATTTAGGTTCTTAAAAAATTATTTCACTATTATTTTCAATCGCAATATTGTGAAATTGCGTTTTTTTTTTGCGAAATAGAACGCAAAAGGTGACTGGGACTGTACGTATCTGATCGATTTTTTCAAGTTCGCATGCGTGAAATCGAGCGTTGCATGAAGCTGAAGCTGCGATGCACCGCTTTATAAATGAATCAGTGCATTGTAGTTTAGGCGCAGTTCTCGTTCAGATCACCTTTATGTTCTTTTTGTATAATTTGTTGCTTTAATCAAAATTTTAGCCTAGTAATCGTCGAAATTGTTAACGATTTGTGGCTTCTTATTACTAAATTGCTCGAACTGTAAAACGACAATTCTTTCAATATACACTATACGGGATTTTTTACCAATCGCTCTCCATCATTGTTCGGTACAAAGAAATTATTATATTTCGATTAAAAAATATACTATTATTTATATTATTAATATCAATTATTTGCAATAAATCAATAAATTACTCATTTTTATCATTAATATCATAATAGTTGTGAAATTCATCTAATGACGCTTTATTTATTTTATTTCATGGCGGAATGAAAACTGCAGATCAAAAATTATCGGTTTTGAATTCATTGTGTATAAACTGAAATAGAAATTTCATTTTTATATAAATTTCAATACGAAATTAATTTTGTCCGTTAATGCATTTTTGAGGGTAAATTAAATAAAATATATTTGTGCGTTACGAAAATATATTCATTCTTTTTGGAACATCTCAGCTTTAAAAAAGTAATCATCATTGAACAAACGGACCATTCATTTGTAAGGTGAGTCCATTTATGTCTATGTATTGCACAATGTTACGTATGTATGTATATGATAGGATCATCCAAATGCGACGCCTAGATTTGTGTTTTATTAAAAAGAAACATGTGTATAGTTTCTTTTGTTCAAATCAAGGCGTCGCATTTGGATGACCCTATATGATAGTTAAAATGTTACGTTATGTTTTTTTGGAATAATTAGTAACAATAGATAAGTAATTGTATTATTATATGAATTTAAAGTTTCATAGTAAAAATTTAGTTCTAAAATATTCGTTATTCTAGACATTTCTATCGTACGGGCTGTCTCATATTTTTAGGCAAGTAGGGTATGGGTTTCGGTATTGCGGTAGAGAAGAATTTCTCCTGCATTGTCTATAGACGCAATAGTCTGTTGCAGTGATGCAATAATAATGTAGAATTGATTATATGTGTAATTTATGCAGCCACTCCCAGCCATAATTCCATAAATGAGTTTGGTTATATATTTTTAAAATAATTATTATTTTAATAATGTTTACAGATATTAAACTAAAAAATGTAATTCATATAGAAAATATTTATGTAACAATATTTTTTAGAAAAAAAGTCTTTTTCTCCTTACATGCGTATATTTAAATAATCAATATTTTTCTTGAAGCAACTTTTAATTTAATCAGACTACAACTATTCTTTTTTATTTTATACTTCTATAAGATATAAACTCCTTTCATATACTAAATTGCAACTGTAATATGGAGGAATTTAATAATAAAAATTAAAATTAGCAAATTGTGTATTTTATTGAAATATAAGCAATTTTACAAAAATTCACAAAGGGGACGAATACTTATTACACTCATTATATATATATATATATATATATATATATATATATATATATATATATATATATATATAAATATATATTTTAGCATAAAGTCATTTTAGCATACATTTAACTATATTTTTTGTTTTTTCATGCATTATCTTGTTCCATTCTTCAAAAAGTATTCTTTTTAGCTGTTTTTTTTAGTGAAAATGTCATGTTTTGGATGCGGCCTTCCATAAGGGTCCAAAATTTTTTTATTAGGGCAATTGAGGAGTTCGCAGTACATGTGGTATGTGATGTACTTCGGATCGTTATTTTGTTGAAAATAAAAACTTCGATATATTTTTGTATTTCTTGCACTTTATTTTAAATTATTTTTTAATATGTTTAAATACATCATCGATTCTATGATTCCATCATATATTACTAAGTTATCTGGACGTTTGGCCGACATGCAGCTCCGCACCATTACTCCGTCGCCATCGAATTTAACAGTTCTTTGAAGATTTTTACGATTGTGTTCTTTTCCAGGTTTTTCCATATTAGAATACGACCATTCGACTCAAAAATATATAACTTGCTCTTGTTAAAAAATTAAGTTAACCCAGAAATTAGTAACCAATCCTAAGTACTCTTTTGTAAACTTAAAACTTTTTTCTTGTTTACTTCACTTAATACAGATGTGTTTTTCTAGCAATCCGAGCTCGATATCCATCTCGATAAATCGTTCTTCTTATTACATTGTCACTTACGCAATTGCTACTAGTGCTATTGATAACTGCAGCCAGCTTTGAAGCATCAATTCTGGAATTTTGGTTCACTTCATTCAGAACTTTTTCCTTGCTTGGGCCATATTTTCCTTTGTCGACCGGTACGAATTTTAATTAAATTTTAAATGAAACTTATTTTTATAAATACGATTTTAAGTGACACTCATTGTATGTACTTATGTAATTTTTCATTGTAGATTCTTGATTGAAACGAGATATGGAGAGATCTACAACTGAAGAATCTTTGATGTGATCACCGCTGGGATTTCAAGTTTCTTTGGGGTTTGTTATCCATCAGTATTGTCTTCCATATTTGATCGTTGATATTTACAATATGCTTTTTATTCATGATTTTGCAAAATTGTTTAATAAACATCTATGACATCTAAAAAAATGATACATATACATTATTTTTTTAATGAATCTCAATGTATGTTTAAATATTATGATCGATTTATTTTTTCTACATTTCTATTTGTCAGGATTTAATTTATTTAATTTATATGAAAGAAAACAGACGTTGATTTTAAGTCACATGTGAGTAATAAAAATTAAAGTCATGTTTAATTAAATTTTTAGATATTTTTTTCCAATTAAATTAATAATATTAAAAAGTAAGTTAAAATGATAAATGAAAAACTGTTTTATAGATTATTGGTTCAGTCTATAAATTTATTGTTAATTTTCTATCGAATTTCTCTATTGATATCATTGCCTTCTGTAAGACCCCTAACAATATTAATGCATTTAAAAGAATCAACTTCTCGTTTTATTAAAAAGAATTTAAAAACTTCTATGGAATATTATTCATCGTCTTTTTCTAGTTTCCAAAAAATGACATTATTAAACTATTTCAAGTGGGGATGATTTTTAATTGTAGTAGATCAAATTATTACTCAGTAGTTCTGCCAATTACAGAAAATTGAATTATAAGAAAATATATAAGATCAAATAACAAATTTTGATTATTGGTATTGCGTTTTAATCGAATAAAATACAAAAAGTAGATTTCTGAATAATTCTCATTGAAAGTTGTGATGTAACGAAACAAATCAATTATTAACTAAAAAAGAAAATTGAATACGGTGAATAGAATAAAAACTTCAACAGATTGAAAATGATATAAGTAATTGTATAAGCAATTTTATCTTCTGCTCAATTTTTACAAACCATATTTTCTTAGTAGGAAAAATTGGAAATTATTTATTTACAATATATTTTTTCTACTTGACGAAAATCAGAATTAGTAAAATATGTTTTAAAATAAGATTATTCATTTATTTGTATCGTTGTGGTCACTTTTTTTTAGTGAAATTTCTAATCATTAATATTGACAACCATAATGTATTTGATTGCATTTGTGTGGCTGGACATACTTACATACATACATACATATATATATATATATATATATATATAAATATATATATATATATATATATATATATATATATATATATATATATATATATATATATATATATATATATATATATATATATATATATATATATACGTATATTTCGAGGTGTCGTCAAAGAAAATTTAAAAAAATTTAAACAAATATGGCAATGTTTCTTAAAATAATAATTATTGAAAATTATTATATATACAGTTTTAGTAAATGAATTTTTCAAGTAAGCTTAAAAACATTAATATTAATTTTTTATTCCATTTACTAACAAAAATATCTCATTACACATCAACAAAACAGAAAATATTTGTACTTATATATATATAGCCAAAAAAATATACAAAATAATTCAGTTAGCTGAAAATTCAAATAATTTTATTTTATATATATATATAAAGATAGCTAAACCTCTTTCTGTGCGATATTTTAAAATAATATGCTTCAACAACAAAATTTCAATTTGTATTATTTAGCACAAAAGAATTTCAGTATATAATTGATAAACATACATATTATACACAAAAAATTGGGTGTCATTTTGTTATAATTTTTCAAAGAAAGCGATATCTTAATAAACAATTTCATTAACATTTATATAAATTCGTTGTGAATAGAAAACTTATTGCATTTTGGTTAGAAAATTATATAAAAAAATGTTTCTAATATTACATATTAGTAAAAGAATTCAAAAATAATTACCGACAAAATTGTTACAATGAAAAAAATATTAAAAATTAAAGTATAATTCAATCATGAACAAAAAAATAATAAAATGACAAAAATATAAAAATTTAAAAGACAATAACACAAAAAAAAACAACAAAATATGTGACAATATAATTGAAAATGTTAAAAAAACATATGCCCTTCATCGAAATATTGAATTTTTCATCGTTTAGTTCTCTTTGTATAATTTTTTAAAAAAATCCTTTGAACAACTTATAACTGAACTTACTAAAGATAAAAAATATACTTTTTCTAATTCTAGTTTTTTTTTTTTTTTAATACTGACTTAGGGAAAGTTCTTGAAAATTAATAAAGTACTTGATTTATCAAAGAGGTAAAGTAATAAGAAAAAAATTCTTTCATTGAATAATTGAATATTTTATCTTTTATTTCCCTTAAATAGCACTTTTTAAAATTCCTTTATATGTTTTTTGATAACTTATGATTGAACTTTGAGATAAAAAAATATGTTTTTATACATAATTTTTCTAATTCTGATTTTCTATGTTTTCAATACTGATAGAGGAAAAAATTGTAAAGTTAAAAAAAATGCTTGATCCGTCAAAGAGTTAATTTAAAAATAATACATTCACTTATTAAACATTTTTTCTTCAAGTTCTTAAAGATTAAAAATCCTCCATTCATCAAAGAACTAAAATTAAAGTAAAACATCTTCTCATTGAAATTTTGAAATTTTTATATTTTATTTTTCTTAAATAATATTTTTTAAAACTCTTTACGTTTTCAATAATTTATGGTTACACTTGCTGGAGATGGAAAATATGTTTCTATATATATATATATATATATATATATATATATATATATATATATATATATATATATATATATAATTGAATAATTAGGAGAATTGAAAAATATGTTTATACATTATTTCCTAAGTCATATTTTCTATTTTTTAAATTCTGATATGGACAGAAATTTAAAGTTTAAAAAACTGTTTTATTCATCAAAGACCTGATAAATATAAAACATGCTCTTCATGAGAACATTGAATTTTATATCTTTTATTTCTCTACACTTTATAACATCTTCTGGTGTTAAGGGTGATAATACATTTGTGTGAAAATGAATTTTCATGTTTTCTTTTTATATCTGGAAGTTTTTCAATTCCAATTAATTTTCCAGAAATCACTTTATTATAAATATATTTCATATTTTACAACATATTTATAAGTATTGTTATAAATTATTATTTATCTGCTTTGGAAAAACTGTATTAATATTTATATTTTTATTATAATTAATGTTCATTACTTTAATGATATACTTTTGACCTTTCACAACTATTATATCAATTTCTAATGAATAGAAATTAGAAATAATAAAAAATGAGATGTAAACAAATTCTAATGACAAATCAAGTTTATATGTGATAATAAATTAAGACTTAATCCAATTTATTTATTTATATTTAACACTAGTATTGAAATTCATTCTCACTGTTGGCTATTAAATGTAGTTCCAAAATTTACGACAAATATTTAGTTGGTATTATAATACATTTTTAAGTACTTAAATTTTCTACTATTAGGACATTTAACATTTTTCTATAGTTTTCTATACAAATGCCAATGTATTTTGATAACATTTATATGTATTTTTTTTAAAAAAAAACTTGCAAAGTTTCCCATGTGTTTTAAAATACATTTTTCATTTAATATTCTAATAAAGATGTGATAATATTGTTTTCTCAAAAGTGACTTTAGATGTCCATTTTTGAAATTCCTTGCATTTTTGAAGCATCTGTCTCTTACGTACTGAATGTTTAGCTAGTTATGGGCAAATGAATTTTTAATATGAAAAAATTGAATTGAAAATATTATATCGGAATGCTTGCTGCTGGTCGGTAATTATAATTCCAAAATCGATTGCTAATATTTAATCGTTTTATTTTAAATATTTGTGAAATATTTCTGTAATATATATTTTTAAAACCTTTTATATTGAAGTATTAACACAGTTAAGTAGAAATAGGAAAAAAAGATATTCGACAATATTTTTAAATAGAAAATAAAATTTATTATCGAAAAAATTAAATGAGTCATGTTCAGTAATTTGTCTTTTAAACAACGCACAATTGAATTTTTTCTGTACTGTTGATCAGTAATTATAATTCCAAAATTTTAAAAAAGTATTAAAGTATTTGTAAAGTACAGGTTTATAATAAGTGTAAATTTAATATTTTGCTATAAATGGAGCGATATTTTTACATTTAGATGTAAGTTTATTTTTAAAGATTTAGATTTTATAATTTTTTATATATTTCTTATTTAACATTTTTAAAAAACAAGTAATGTTGCTATTTCTTTTAAAACTGTGGATAATTAAATTTCACATAAATGAACTATCACTCTAACACTACGAAACGTTAAAAAATTGTTCAATAATTAATTATTATTATTTTCTTTGTTTATAAACTGACGCACATTTCGATGGCAATACCATCATCATCAGGGAACTGCATTATAAAACTTTATATTATTTAATGCAGTTCTCTGATAATGGTGGAATTTCCATCGAAATGTGCATAAAGTTAAACAAATAAAGTGAACAATAAATAATTATTAAACACTGTTTTAATATCTTGTGATGTTAATATAATAATTTATGTGTAAATAAGTAATGTTGTTTTCTATGCAAATAAATTACTTGCGTAGAAATTATTTCTAAAAATATAATAGTCCATTATAGACTGCTGTTGGAAATGATTGTGATATGAGTTTTTAATTTAAGGAACTTTTCTAGTTTAATTTATCTTTTTAGTATTTTTTTCGAAATAAGGAGCAACAGGATATTCATATAAAATTATCTTTAGTATCCATTAAGAATGAAATTAATTATAAAAAATATATTTATTGCATCGATTTATTACTATGCATTTCATTTTCAATTTATTTTAATTATCTAACAATGATAGTTCAATTAGGCTTTTCTTATCAGAGTTTCATGCTGATTATGTTTGTATGAGATATGGTTTTCAGCTCTATACTCAACCCTAAACTTAGACGACTTTTCGGAGATCAAATTACACCACCAGTCGGCCTATTTTTAATTATATATAATAAAATGAAATTCAACACGAGTTGTCAAGAAACATAAGTCTTTTTTGAAAGTGGTACAATTTCACTTTTTTTATTTCAAGATATTTAATGTTTTAAAAATATACATTTTACCTCATGTAAAAATATAATTTGTTTTATGCTTTTAAAATTCCAAACATGTGTGATTTTATTATGTGGCTGTTTTTATAAAAATTCTACAAATAAAATAGTGCTCTTGTTAACAAAAAAATGACTTGTACTATCATACTTTGAAAAATTATTATTGGTTGAAAATATGACAAATACCGAATATTAATTTATATTTCAATTGACATAGACTTTTCTGAAATAAAGGTATAATTATTGCATGTAAAAATATATTTATTCTACATACATTTTAAAAATTTTATTATAATCAGTTCAATAAAACAACAACCTGATAAAAATAAGAGTATTATAATAAAAATGGATAATATTGATGAATTTTACTCTTATTTTATTTTTCGTTTTGCTATGTGAAAAATTTTCATTTCTTTAAAAAAATATTTTTGATTAACGGGGAGTATATAAAGCAATAAACTTATAATGTCGTTATATTTAGATAATGTAATAGGTTTTGAATTTGTATATGAAGGCAATAAACTAATTTTACTGACATTTTTTTGTCCTTCCTCGTTAATAAATTTAAATCGATATTTTCTTTTAAATATATATTATATTCAATTATTTCATTTTGTCTGATGGAGTCATATTTAAAGTCTGTCATCTTCCAATTCTTTATTTCTAATTAGTAAAATCCGACTAAGGGAAAAATAGAGCTACATGTACGATGTTATTAAATAACACAATGTTATTAAATCAATTGAATCATTGTTGTAAATGGAATGATACCATTTTTTTAAAAAAAACTTATGCAATATTATTTAGAAGTCAAATTTTTTGAGAAATAATTGTACTATGTTGACTTTGTTATTATAAATATAAAAAGAAAACATCCGTCTGTGCTTGAAATAAACTTTACTTATTTTTTAAAATGAGTTTATATTACTTTGAAAAAGATAACATTTTTACTATAGTTGAAAAAATTAACTTGTACCACTCTTCAAAAAAAAAAAAAAACTATTATTATATCACAAGATTTAAAATGTCTATATTTATAGATAGCAATTATACTTTCTGATATTTTGCATTAAAAAGAATATTTCGATTCTTGATAAGTGTTCAATCTTAATTTTATTTAAATATTGATGTCTCTTTACATAATGTGCTTTAAACACTTCAAATATTTAATGGTATTGGCTTTGATATTTCACAAAAATAAAAAAAAAACATTTTGTTCATCCTGAGTTGTTTTTTATAAATATTATTTGTGTAATTGAAAAACGGTTTTATTTTTTTTCCTATTACTAAAACAATAATACTAAGTTAAAAAATAAACTGTTTAGATTCATAACATATTAAATAATATTTCTAATGGACACCATATTTTTGGTCCTCTTGCAATTTTTTACTAAAATCGTGATCATTTTTTGGTAATAGTCTAAATTTCATTAATTTATTAATTTTATATTTTGAAAGTAAACCGAGAAAGTTAAACATAAAAAATAATTTCACTGTATGCAAGAACTTACATTACGGGTTATTGACATTTATTGTTAGTTTAAATAAGATAAATGTTATTTTGTTACGAATATCTAATGGATGTGTATTATATGTCTAAAATGTTAACCAAATGTATATCTAAAATGTTAACCAAATATATATGTAAACACAATAGTGTGCCAAAAATTTGTACTACATCAAAATTACGAAGAAAACAATTCTTATGGGGTTATTAATAAGAAATTTTGAAAATATTATTCATTCGAGATAAATAATATAAGAATACAATACTATATTATCATTTGATTTAAAAGTAAAAAAGCTATTTGAAACCGCAAATAAAAAAAATATACTATGCAAAAAAGTACAATTGATACAACACGATTTAAAATCGATTTTTTCAAAACGAAAAAATTATATAAATGTAATTAATGTGGATCTTCTTGATCAATACTTTGTTTCGTAATTTTTACTTTTAATAATAGTCTCACAACGACGTACTATTAACTTTGCTAATATTCAACACTTTTTAAAATAAATGTATAGACAAAATAATTAGTCATAAGTCGTTTTTTTTTCTAATTTTATCTAATAATAATACTACTTTTAATTTCGATCCTTAATTTATTAATAGTATTTGTAGATCCAACTATTGTACCAGCCACTCCACAACTAAAATCATATTCATATGAAACTATTCCTTTATTACCCTAGGTGTGTGTTTAGAATTATTATCTTACAGCATTGTTTATAGAAGTAGTATATTGTCTTTTGTATTAGGCATAGTTCTGTATTTAAGGTTTTAAAATAATTGTCTTAAGTAAAATTTCAACAGCCCATACAAATGCGTTATTTATCATAATACTTCATTAATAATAAGTATTACGAGTGTAGTAAGTAGTACACCTTAATATGTTATAAAATGTTCAAAAATCACTTATTGTTCACTTTTTGTTTATAACAATAGTTGTCTGATGCACATTTCGATGGCGATGCCATCATCGTCAGAGCCTTTTTTCTATTTAAATCTCTTTTTTCGCTTTTTAATGGTAAAAAGGCTCTGACGATGATGGCATCGCCATCGAAATGTGCATCAGCCAACTATTGTTATAAACAAAAAAGTGAACAATAAGTGATTATTGAACATTTTATAACATATTGAGGTATTTAGGATAAGAATACATTTGTATTAAAATGAAATTCACTATAGTTACAAATTAAAATAATTTCTAGTCAATTTAATGATTTTTTAATCATTTTATTGGCATACTTCCTCGAGTCTTTCCTTAGATTCATCCTTCTTATATATTAGGTCATATTTCACTATATTTATAATACAGCCAATGAAAGTCATATTAATATAAAAGTCATTCAATTTCTTAAATCTTGAATTATCTTTCTCTATTCTTTCACACAATGTTTTTTGTGTCCAATAATGAAACTAAAATGTTATTTTAACACAAAATATCATCTTTGTTTTTACTTAAAAAATGATATTTAGATGAAAAATATACAATGTAATCTTTGAAATTTCAATGATTCACTCATTATTTTATTCATATAATTATTATTCAAAATTATTCGTATTTATTTTATTTCAAAGTTGATTTTCGTGCAAACTAGGTTTGTATGAGATATTTTCAAAAATCTGAACGAAAGTTATACCGAATTATGAGCTATTTATCAACAGCTACTAAAACAGGCAATAGATGTCCATTTATTTGCAAATATATATATATATATATATATATATATATATATATATATATATATATATATATATAAATATTCTTTTCAAATGTATCTTATCTATTTTTTCCACACCACTATATATATATATAAATTAATTCAAAAATATTTTGATCTATTAAAATACAAAAATACATCTAGTAATTCTGTTAATTTATATTCATCATAAATTGAATGTTTGTGTAGTTATAAATTTTGCTAATTGGCCCATTTAATTATAACTTAAACTGAAAAAATCTCTTCAAATCTAAAATATTTACAAAAATGCAATTGAAAATATTTTTGGTATTTCTGACTTTAATTTTCGTTATTTTTAAGAATGACTATTAAATGTTAAAACATAAATGTACTGTAAAAAAATTATTATACTTTTCTTTGGATTTTTTATGGAAAGTTAAGTAAATATGTTATTAAATACATATTTACAGTTAACATCCCTTAATGTAAGTGATTGCACATAAATATGAACAATTCTAATAATAATTATACTTTTATTACATTAATTAATTGATTATAACTATTGGATTTTTGTATTCTGTTTATTATAAATCTCAACGAGAAGAAATCTCAGGGTGTCTAGTCTTAAGATGGGACCAATACAGATAAGCCAATACCTTAAAAAAATGTTGATTTGAAAACAAACTCTAGTTTCGATTGAAAAGCACTTCATTTAAAATACTTTTTAAGATACAGCTATGTAAACATGTATATATATATATATATATATATATATATATATATATATATACATATATAGTAATACCTCTATATACGTCGAAAAGCGTTCTGAAAAATCTAAATCGACCATTACAAAAATAAAAGCTATACAATCAAAAAATTAGGACAAGACCTAAATAGAAATGTCTTTGACTGTCTTTCCTACAGATGGTTCTATTACATATCAATGTACATATACATATGAGTAGTAAACACTTTTTGAATTTGGGGAATTCCAGAAAAAGAAAATAACTTCTGAAACGTAAATCAAAAGAAATATGATGTAATCAGTTCCGAGTAATAAATTTCTTATACCCAAATCGAAGATACTAATCGAGATGACGTATATCAGAGGTTTACTGTATATATATATATATATATATATATATATATATATATATATATATATATTAAAATAAAATCTTTTTCTAATGTGTTTATACAAAAAATTAAAAATTCCACGGTATTAAAATGAATATAAATGTTTATAGTATTGAAGGGAAAAGGAAATTCATTCGAAAAACATTTAAAATATGTAATATTAAAATTACCTTTGAAAAATCATTGAATCTTTCTATAGAGACATTTTAAATCAAAAATAGTTATTGGCAAAAAATTTCAATGTTTTTTTTGTTAGAATTTTGAAAATCAAAATATGAAAGTGACAATATTTTCATTAAAGAAATAAATGGATGCAATAAATATAAACCTGATTATTTAAAATAATCTAATTAATTCGATTTTAATTGCAAGTGACACAATAAAACAATCTTTTGCAATAATATAAATTAGTGTTCACACCTTTTTGGCAAAACTTGGCCCAGTTTCCGACTTGTAGGTGAAATATTGATCGAAGTATAGAAATCTACCTCTCAGAATTTTTTTAGTAATGGATATTAATTTAATGTAAGGTCTGATGGAATATTATATTTTATTAACTCATTGAATTTAATCTAAGAAAATTATTTTTTTATTCACTTATTGACAGTAACATTCAAGGTACTTAATTTTTATTATTTTGCTGGAATCTGCAAATGATTGAGATTTTTTATTATTCCATATTAATGAAAATATTTTCAATAAAGAATGTATTATATGATTTAAAAATAGAATACTCGTTTGTTAACGGAGATCCTATCAACTACAAATGACGGGAAAAACTTGAATAGTTGATAACCACTAGCTGGAAAAAAGTAGACTAATAGGCTACAGGTCAATATGAGTCGAGAAAAACATTTAAAATAGGCATTTGGTCGGTAAAATGTCAAAGACATTCCTGACAGTATGTGGTACTCAAAATTCAATTTGAAATTATTTTAAATTGGATTTTTTTTATTATTTTGAAACTATACTTTGTAAGACATGTATATTTTTTATAAAGAATTTCAATATAACTGTTCAGTTATAATAAATTATAAAATAATTTGTATATTAAAATCAATGTTGCAAATTTATACGATATTTAAAAATCAATCTACATACAGCCTTTAAAATGTTCTTATCATTTAAAATTATCTTATTGTAGTTGTTTAGAATATACTAAACATTTTTCTTTCTAAAAATGATGTATTTTGTTACATACCTCCTTGTCTTTTCGAAAATTGAAAACATACCAAATATAAAATTCCTGCAAATTCATCTGATATCAAAATATAATTCTAAACTGATCTTATATCAACATTTAAATTCACAAGAATATATTGAAAGTATTTTATTTCGTAATTTTTTTCAAGTGGAGAAATGTTATACATAGCTTTACATTTTATGAAAGATTACACAAAATCATCAGTTTTTGTATAAGAATTCAAATTTAAAACAGTTTTAACAAGCCAAATAGGTAATTTTGTGAATTAAAATCATTGTTGCAAATTTGTACAGTATTTAAAAATCAGTCTAGATGAAGCCTTTTAAAGTTCCTTATCATTTGAATTCGTCCTATTGCAATTCTCTTAAAATACACTAAACATTTTTCTGTCTAGACATGTTGTATTATGTTACATATCTCCTGTGTTCTTGAAAATTATAAATAGATATTCGATATATAATTCCTCTAAATTCATGTAATACTAAAATCGAATTTTGAAATGATCTATAAACATATCAACATTTAAGTTTATAAAATATACTGGAGATACATTATTTCGTATATTTTTTCAAATGGATTAAAGTAATTGTTAAATATATATTTTTATTTTACGAGGAATTGCATAAACACGTCTTTTTCATATACAAATTTTATATAAGAATTGAAATTGAAAACTATTTTAGCAAAACATTTATTCAAGCTAAATAGATAATTTATGTATTAAAGTCAATGTTGCAAATTTGTACGGTATTTATAAATAAGTCTAGAAACAGCCTTTCAAAGTTCCTTGTCATTGAAATTCGTCCTATTGCAATTCCCTTAAAATATATTAAATATTTTTTGTCTAGACATGATGTATTTTGTTACACATCTCATTGTCTTCTTGAAAATTATTAATTCGATATACAATTCTTATAAATTCATATACCAGAATCTAATTTTGAAACGATCTTTAAGCATATCAACATTTAAATTCATAAAAATATACTGAAGGTATATTATTTTGTATATTTATTCAAGTAATTGTTATATACAGCTTTATATTTTACGAGGAATTGCAGACTTGTTTTTATATACAATTTTTGTATAATAATTGAAATTTATTATAACAATTTAGTTTACATATTTTTTATAAAAAAAAAACCAACAAGTGATCTTAAAGTATGTAGAAGGTATAAAAAAGAGTGAAACAATGTCTTATTGAATTACATATTTTTTAATTTATTAAAAGATACCACACTGTTAACAATTATACATTTTTTTATTTACCATAATGAATTATTTTGAAAATAAAATTGAACCATTTTGTTTTTCTGAAATGAAATCTTTTTATATACAAAAATCTATATAACCATGTTATGTTCGTTATTTTTTGAAATAAATTCAACTATGAGGGATTAAAAGGATTTTTTAAAGCAATAATTAAATTTAATATAAGTATAGATATTTAATAATATTCTTGGAATTTGTCTATTTGTTATTTTTTATACTTGATTAAATCAGTTGAAATATTTTTTTAAAAAATCAAAATGTTACTTAATAATTCTTTAAATGTTGATATGGAAAAAAGTGATTATAAATATCAACTGAAATTTTCACACAAATGAACTAACACTTCTACACAACAAGATATTGAAAAAGTATTCAACAATTAATTATTGTTCAGTTTATTTATGCGCATTTCGATGATAATGTAATCATCATCAGAGCGCTCGACATTATTGTCGAAATGTACATTGACTCATAAATAAATAAAGAAATTAATAAATAATTTCTGAACACTTTTCTAATATCTTGTAATGTTTGGGTAATAATTCATTTGTGTAAAACTTATAATTGAACTTACTGGAAATAAAAAAAAATGTTTTATACATTTTTTCTAATTCTGATTTCTCTGTTCTATAAATACTTTCAAAAGAAAAATTCTTAGTGATTAAAAAAATCTATACTCATATAAGACTATATAATTGTGAGAAACATTGAACTTCATTTAAAAAATAGATTTGTTTATTGAATTTGATGTTATTCGTAAAGAGAGATGACAAAAATTAACAATTGTAGTTGAAAAATTCGAATCGTATCGCCTTTTGAATAAGAAAATTAATATATTTGTTTTGAAACTGTAGCAACTTCACTTTCACATAAATGAATTATCACCCCAACGCCACAATACTAAATATTGTGGTGTTGGAGTGATATTTCATTTGTGTGAAAATTGATATAACTTCAAAAGCGAAATCAACGTTGACACAAGAAAAAAAGAATAGTTATTTGTTATGAAAAAATGAAAAGTGCTTTAGTAAAAGTTTTATTCTCATTGTACAAAATGTCATAAATGAATAAACATTTGTATTAAAATTTGAAATTGAACTAAGAATTTACGGAAAATTTTACGGAAATATTTAGTAAAGTGTAAAAGAAAATATTATTTTTTAAAGATTTTTTATACTTGAATATATCAAATATTATTAAAACATGTTTTTTTAAAAAAAAGAACAGTTGTATAATCGAGTTTTCTTTAAATTTAATAATTCGAAGGTAAGAAATGTTTGAAAAATTCAAAAAAGAAACGAAAAAATCTTGGATATTCTTCAAATTTATTTTGAATATATTTTTTGCTTTTCAATAAAATATTGCTACATTAATATTTGTTTTACACAGAGTTCGATATGAATCATTTTGATATTTTTTATTGTATTAAAATTAAAATTTTATAAATTTTGGCTCAATAAGTAAAAATTGACAAAGTTTGTTGCATGATATCAGATCTGGAATAATCAAAGAATTATTAAAAATATATTTCAGTCGTACTATGCAAAATTATAACATGCACTAAAGATCTATATTTAGACAAAAAAATGGAAACTTGAAATTGTTAATTAAATAATTGAAAAACTACACAATTGTTGTTAAAAACTAAGGATAAAGAAGTTGTACGGATTTTGAACGAATATATTATTTAGGAAATTTGTTTTTCTATGAATTTCAATATTTAGAAATATGACGAAAAATTTCACATAATTAAAGAATAATTCAAAATATATTTCGGTCACCATCTACCATATTAGAGCATTTAATAAACGTTTATATTTTAAAAAATGTATTGGAGAATAGAAATTATCAGTTAAATAATATTTGAAAGTTGCACTATTGTTGTAAAATACTAAAAAGGTCGCACATTTAATTATCAGTTATTTGAATTTTAAAAAATATTGAATATGGGAAATTAATATTTTGCTAAGAATTTCAATCTTACAAAAATATGACAAAAGATTTTAAATAATTAAAAATATATTTCAGTCATCATCTGCCAAATTACAGCATCTGAATCTAAACAAATATATTGAAGAATGGAAATTACTAATTAAATAATATTTTAAAAATACACAATTGTTACCAGAAACTAAAAAGAATGTTACTCTTGGAGTTGTTTGGAATTTGAAAAAAATATATCGTTTTGGAAATTATTTTTTTGCCAAGAATTAAAATCTTACAGTAAGTTGACGCGAGAATTTAAATAATTAAAAAATAATTGAAAATTTATTTCGGTTATCATCTGCCAAATTCTAGCATATCTATTTAAATGACTAGAATGTAAAATAGAAATTATTTATTGAATCATATTTAAAAAACTAATAAGAAAGACATACATGTTATTATCAAAATAATTTGAATTTAAAAAAATGTATAATCTAGAACAATAATATTTTACCAGGACTTTTATTCAGGTAGAAATGTGACGTAAGATTTCAAATAATTAAAAAATAATTGAAAATGTATTTCGGTTATCATCTGCCAAATTGTAGCATTCAGGAAGCACCTCTATTTGAATAACTAAGAAGAATGAAAATTATCAATTAATTCATATTTTAAAAGTACAAAATTATTGCCAAAATCTAAAAAAGTACCACATACTATAGGAGTTTTTTGGATTTAAATATATATATTTGTTTAACTAGGAAATTGTTTTGCCAGGAATTTCAATCTTGTAGAAATGTGATGAAAAACTTTAAAAAATTAAATAATTTGAAATACGTTTTAGTCATACTCTGTGAAATTATAACATTCAGTATAAATTTGTATTTAAATAGATTGGATAATGGAAATTATCAGTTAAATAATATTTGAAAAACTGATCAATCATTACCAAAAAATAAGAAAAAAGTTTTTCATATTATTATCGAAATTTGGATTTTTTTTAAAATATCATTTAGTTAATTAATGTTTTGCCAAGAATTTCATTCCCGTAAAAATATAACGAGATTTTTTTGAAAAATTAGAAGAACGATGCACATATTATTATTGAAATTATTTTCATTATTTTGAACGGAGTTCAATGTGAATAATTGGAACAACATTTTAACAGTATATATATTTTTTAACAATAAAATGAAATTTTATAAATATCTCAATGTTGAAATTTAACAAAGTGTGTTGAGTGACATGATATTTTAAATAATCAAATAATTGAAAATAATTTCAGTTATACTCTTCCAAATTGTAACATTCAATAAGTGTATGTATTTAAAAAAACGTGAATAAAGGGTGAAAATTATTTAACATATGAAAAATTACACAATTGTTATCAAAAACTAAAGCGACCGTTGTATATATTAATGAAGTTTTTTTAATTTTAAAAAAATACGTAATCTAAAAAATACTTGCATTTGATAAAACTGTGATTAGATATTTCCAACCATCAGAGAATAATTCAGAATATATTTTGGTCATACTCTGACAAATTATAGAATTCAGTATATATCTGTATTTAAACAAATAGAATGTAAAATGGAAATTTATTTGTAACGAGAATAAAGGGTGAAAGTTATTAATTATTTAACATTTGAAAAATTGTACAATTGTTATTAAAAACTAAAAGATAATTTAATATATTAATGATTTTTTTAAATTTAAAAAATATATAATCTAGGAAATCAATACTATACCAAAAATTTCAATCTTAGAGAAAAATGATAAGAGATTTTAAATAATCAAATAATAATTGAAAGTATATTTCGGTCATGTTTTGACAAATTATCGGATTCAATAAATATCTGTATTTAAACAACTAGAATACAGAATGAAAATTATTAGTTAAATCATATTTGAAAAACTAAAATTTGTTACCAAAAACTAAGAAAGAAATTCTTCCTGTTTGTTTGGATTTAAAAGAATACTTCATTTAAAAAAGTAATGTTTTGTCAAGAATTTCAGTCCGGCAGAAATGTAACGACATTTTTAATGAACTAGAAAGTTGTACCTATTATTAACAGATTGACGTTGGTGCTGTAATTTTCATTTTACTTCATCGGGTGGCTCTACTATTGGTAATTTCTACAGCGTACGACTCTGAACTGTGGAGTACAAAATTACTAAAATATTAGCTTAAATACTTGGTATTTTTAATTTTAATCAGCAGCAAATATCAGTATTTATTTTTCACTACATTTGTACATTCAAATATACTAAAAATGATAAAAAATAATACTCAAAAATCAACGTTTGAATCACCAGAAATAGACATCGTCGTCAACATGTTAAAATTATTTGTATTATTTATGCTGAGTTCGATATAAATACTTTAAAATATATTTTAACAACATACATTTTTTGTTGCAATAAAATAAAATATTCTTAATATTGGCCTAATTTATAAAAATTAATATATTTATAAAATAAGAAGAAAATAGCATATACAATTATTGAAATAATTTATATTATTTATACTTAATTCAATATGGATCATTGAGGGTACATTTTAGCAGTATACTGATATTTTTTTTTACAATGAAATGAAATTTTACAAGTGTTAATTTAGTTTATAAAAATGAATGCTTTGTGTAAACTACGAGAAAATTTCCATATATTATTGGAGTTGTTTGGTTTGAAAATAATATATCATCTATAAATTAATTCTTTGCTAAAAATTTCAATTAAGCAAAAATATGAAATAAGATTTCAAATAATCAAAGAATAATTCAAAATACATTTCGATCTTGCTCTGCCAAATGGTAGCATTTAGTATAAGCCTGTATTTAAATAAATAGAATGAAGGATAGAAATTATCAATTAAATTATATTTGAGAAATACACAGTTGTTGCCAAAAATTAGGAAGAAAATTGTTCATATTTTATTGAAGTTGTTTGGATTGAAAAGAAAATATAATCTATGAAATTAATGTTTTTCTAGGAATTTTAATCTTATAGAATTGTGGCCAAAAATTTCAAATAATTAAATAATAATTCAAAATATATTGAGGTCATATTTTGCCAAATTGTAATATACAATATACATCTGTATTTAAACAAATCGAATGAAGAATGGAAATTATCAATCAAATAATATTTGAAAAACTAAGAAAAAAGTTGTTCATATTATTATTAACGTTGTTTGTTTTTTTCCAAAAATATCACTTAGGAAATTAATGATTTGCCAAGAATTTCAGTCTGATAGAAATACAACGAGAATTTTTCTAAAATATAAAAAATTTCACATATTATTATTCAAATAATTTGGATTATTCTTACAAAACTGGGTATAAATCAGTAGAAATACATTTCAGCTGTGTACATTTTTTTAATTGTAATAAAATTAAATTTTATTAATTATGACTCAATGTATGAAAGTTGTCAAAGTGTGTTATGTGATATGAGATTTCAAATAATAATTGAAAATATATTTTGGTTATGCTTTTGCCATATTGTGGCATTCAGTAAATATTTTGTGTTTAGATAGAACTGAGAATGGAAATTATTAATTAAATCGCATTTGAAAAACCACACAATTATTACCAAAATTTAAGAAGAAAGTACTATTGAAGTTATTTGGATTGAAAAAAAATAGAAATTAATATTTTGCCAAAAATTTCAATATTTTAGAAATGTGACAAAGATTTCAGATAATTGAAAAATAATTTTGAATATATTTTGTTCATTATCTACCAAATTGTATATCAGTAAATATTTGTATTTAAACAAATAGAATGAAAAAGAGAATTTATCAATTAATAATATTTGAAAAATATACAATTGTATTAACATTTTTTTGTTACAATAAAATGAAATTTTATGAATATTAACTCATTTTATAAAAATTATTGCTTTTTGTAATCTAAGAAGAAAGTTGTTCATGTTATTATTGAAGTTGTTTTGATTTTAAAGAACATATATACTAGGAAATCAATACTTTGCTAAAAATTCCAAGCTTGTCAGAATATGACAAGAGATTTCAAATAAAATAAAATACATTTAAATCATGTTCTGCCAAATTATAACATTCAGTAAGTAACTGTATTTATAAAGCTAGAATGAAGAAAGAAATTTATCAATTAAATAATATTTTAAAAAGTATAAAATTGTTACAGGAACTAAGAAAAAAGTTATATATATTATTATCAAAATAATTTGGATTTTAAAAAAATGTAATCTAGGAAAATAATATTTTGCCAAGAATTTCATTTTATGGAATTATAAAATAATTTAGAAATTTATTTATGTCTGTTTGAAAATTTTTTCATAAAAAGAAATTTAATCTGGAAAAACAATTTATAAGAATTACATCTGAGGCGGTTTTAAAATTTGGATTTCGAAAATAATTATAAAATTAATGATTAGTTTATTATTAGATACTATTCTTCACTTTCAGGTATTTTTATATAATGAACTGAAAATTTGATTCAAGAAAAATTATAAAAAATTAATCAAAGAAAATTTTATACATAATTGTCTGTGGTATTTTGGAAATTACAATTAAGGCAAAATTGAATAATTAATAGATAATTTCACATTGGTTTTTACTTATTTTAATTACAAAATTCTATCTCACATTACATTTAAGAAAAAGAATGAAAATCTGGTTTTAAAAATTCGAAAAATGAAAAATACTCATCTATGAAAATTTACTTGTGTCGATTTGAATTTTTTTTAAGAAAAGGAGATTTAATTTTAAAAATTATTTTAGAAGAATTACATCTGTGGAGGTTTTAAAAAAATGATTTCGAAAATAATTCTAAAATTAATGACTATTTTATTATTAAATTTTATTTTTGACATACAACTTTTTTTATATAATGACTTGAAAAATTGATAAAAGAAAAATTATAAAGATTTACGCAGAAAAAAATTATAAATAATTTTATCTATGGTACTGTGAAAATGTGAATTTAGATAGTCATTAAGTAATTAGTAACTAATTACGTATTAATTTTTAATTTTTTAAATTGCAAAATACAATCTTGCGTTTTATGAAAGAAGATGGATGAATAGTTTTTTTAAAAATATTTTTCAATAAATAATTAAATTAAAATATTTTTCATATATAAAATTTTATCGGTGTCGATTTGAAAATTTTCTCAAAAGAAAAAAAATTAAATCTGGAAAAATAATTTATAAGAATTACATCTATGGCGATTTTAAAATTGAGTTTAGATAATATTAATAAAAGTAATAATATTTTGTCATTAATTTTTATATCGATCAATTATCAAATTCAATTCCACTCCATTCAATTAAAAATGTATATTTTGATAATATTTAAAGAATTTACTAAAACATTTTCACGATTTCTTCTAAATTACAAACTTCTATTCTAATAGCGATGAAAAGTAAATTTAAAAATGATTTCCAATTTTTATTCAACAGTTTCATTTGGAATTACATAAAATATAGCTCGTGATAAAAGTTGAATATTAACCAAAAAGAAAAAATTGGAACATAAAAATTTGAAGCATTTCAATTAAGAAAACATTTTTATTAAAAAGAAATCGTTTACAATCATTTTGATATTTGAAAATCTAAATATTTCAGCATCAATTTAGAATCTTTTTACTGAAAAATTTAATTTCTATCGCAGTGTAAAGTAAAATGAAAATTATTCATGATTCTTTGCTGAAGAAATATAAACAGTTTGATTTTTTAAAAAAATGAAGTACATCAATTAGGAAAATAATATATTAAAAAATCGTCTGCAATGAATTGAAAATATGAATTTTGATATTTAAAAATCTAAATATCCTTGTATCATTTTAAGATCTTTTTAATTACCAAATTGAATTTACATCGTAATATAAAATAAAAATGGAAATTATCCACGATTTCTGGTTGTACAAATATAAGAAGTTTGATTCAAAAAATGAAGTATTTTAAATAAAATGTGCTTCGTCATACAGAATGACTCAAAAATGGATGACTCATGTGTTTTAAAATCATGTGGATCAATATTTAACAAGTATAAACACGCACACTCTTATTGAACAGACAGTATTTTTTTAACTTATAATAATTTTAGCTGTGTTGACTAATAACTGAATTAATTGCAGCTGAATGTACAATATTAAAATTAAATAATTTATATGTTAAAAGTCAATTCTATTATCACAGTAGACACGAATACAAATTGTAAAATCTATAAAGTCAATTGAGGAAAATATTTTATTCAATTAGAAATAAAATCAACTTCTAGTGATTAAAAAATACTGATAATTGTAATTTGAAAGAATTATTTTCATTTCTTTTAATTATTATTTTTTAATTTCGACGTGAAATTTGTATACGATAGTATAGAATGGAAACAAAGATTAAATAGTAATGAAAATGATTTAAGAAACACTACATTTTATCAGATTTTTTTAAAATTTCTAACCAGTGTCATTTGTGATAATTTGAAAGAATGAATTTTGATTATAATTGGAGACTAAAATTCAATTCTTTCATTAATTCCTAATTTCACCAATTGAAATATTCAATTGCTTTGCCACAATGTTGAATAAGAATGGAAAGTATTTTTAATTTTGGTTGGAAACATCATAACATCTAATTTGAATTTAAAACGAACTTCTCAATTCACGGATAAGTTCTTCAGGTATAGAAATATAGTTTTATTAATAATTTATGTAACTGCATTTTATATCAATTGAATTGAATTTCATCAACAACTTCAATCGTTTGCCAATTCAGAGTAAGGGAAAAATATTGATAATTTCTAATAATTGTATTATATAGAGTGGAAAATTTAAACAATAAAAAAATCAATTTTGTAATGATTGTATTCTATCTCAATTAAATTAAATTTCATCAGCAATTCAAATCTAATGTTACAATGCAAAGTTAAAAAGAAAATACAAATAATTTCTAATTAATGTATTAGACAGAGTGGAAAATTAAATCTAAATAGAAAATTTCTATTTTGTAATGACTGCTTTTTAACTCAATTAAATTAAATGTCATCAACAATTGAAATCTAATGCTACAATATGGAGTAAGAAAAAATATTGAAAATTTCTAATTAAAGTATTATACAGAGTGGAAAATTAAAACAAAATAGAGCAATATATTATGAAATGAATGCATTTTATCTCACTTGAATTGAATTTCATTAAAGATTTAAATCTTATGTTACAAATTGGAGTAAGAGACAAAAATATTAATAATTTTGATAGCAAGTGAATAATTAGTTGTTGCTGTTCAATCTGTTTCTATGCATACTAATTATAAAAATTAAATTTGTTCACCGCAATGCAGAAAAAGAACATAAGTGTCGATCAAAAACTAAGAAGTTCCAATCATAAAGAATATTTTTTTGAATTTATAAACAATTTTTCTGACGATTTGTGATTTTTTCCATCGCAATTAAGACATGAACAATTTCTTTTCTGCAAAGATCTAATTTTTTTTAAAAAAAATCATTGACTTTTTCACAAAAATTAACAAAAATTGGAAATAATTCTATTAACGAGTCAAGATATTATAATGATAATTTAATTTTAATATAAAACGATTATTTTTTGTCTAAATAATATATTTATAGAGGAAAAATTAAACGTTTTGGCTTTTTAAAAATTTAATATATTTAACCTCAAAAAATAGTAAGGAAAATTTGTTGAAAAATCAAAGTTGTCAAGAATCAATTTTCTATTGATAATATTATAGACAGACTCTAAAAATATACCTATCATGGATAATAACTGGATTTTTCTAAACATTTTCCTTTTTAGAGACCAAAAACTGGTATTTTAACAATTTTATACCCAGAAATAGATATTTTTTCTTAATTGAGGTTTTCATATAAAATTAATCGAAATTTTCATTCAAATGTATTATTTATAGGTAGAGTAAAAATAATTTAACCAATAATTTGAATTATTTTAGTGTTAAAGTTAATATTTCAAGTTTAAAATCTTTTGAAAGCAGGAAAGAAAGCTTAAAAATTGATTTTCTTGTATAAAATACGTAATTATCTATAAATAAATTTAATTTTCATTGAAATTGATTCTTTTTAGTCTAAATAATATATTTATAAAGAAAAAATTCAATATTTATAGCTTTTTAGAAATTCGATATTTTTGACCCCAAAAAAACCACGACCTATAGTATGGAAAAATTGACGAAAAATCAAAGTTGTCACAAATCTTTTTTTTGTCGATAATATTATAGATAGACTCTAAAAACATACTTACCATGGATAATAATTGGATTTTTCTAAAAATTTTCATTTTTAGAGTCCAAAAACTGGAATTTTTACAATTTTATACCTAGGAATAAGTATTTTTCCCTAATTGAGATTCTAATAATTTTTTTATTGAATTTTTTAATAAAATGCATTGTTTGTAGATAGAATAAAAATATTTTAATCAAAAATTTAAATTAGTGTAGCATTAAAGTGAATAATTTAAGTTTAAAGTATTTTGAAAAACAAGAAATAAAGCTTCAAAATTGATTTTTTTATATAAAATACGTAATTAGATATCAATAAATTTAATTTTGATAGAAATTGATTATTTTTAGTCTAAATAATATATTTATAAAGAAAAAGTTCAATATTTTTGGCTTTTTAAAAATTTGATATTTTTGACTTCAAAAAAACCACGACCTATAGTATGGAAAAATTGACGAAAAATCAAAGTTGTCAAAAATCAATTTTTTGTTGATAATATTATAGACTGACTCTAAAAACATACTTATCATAGATAATAACTGTTTTTTTCTAAAAATATTCACATTAAGAAACCAAGAACTGTTATTTTTTAAAATTTTATGATCGAAAATTGTGATTTCCCTCTAACCAAATTTTTTAAAAAATTAATCGAAATTTTCAACAATATACATTATTTTTAAATGATAGAATAATATATCCACCAAAAATATAAATTTTTAATGTGTTAATACTGATATTTTCATTTTCATGCATTTTAATAAAGGAAAAATATTGTCTGAAAATTGATTTTTCTATATAAAATATACATTTTTATCTAAATAAATACAATTTACATAGAAATTGAATACTTTTACTCTAAATAATCAATTTATAATGAAAAGGTGGAACATTTTCAGGTTTTTAAAAATTCGATATTTTTGGCCTCAAAAAATCACGACCTATAGTATGGAAAAATTGACGAAAAATCAAAGTTTTCAAAAATCAGTTTTTTGTCGATAATATTATATATTGACTCCAATAATATATTTATTAACAATAATAATTATTTTTTTCTGAACAGTTTCACTTTTAATCAACATTCTAGACACATAATTTAATTACTATTCATAATTTATAAAAATGATTAAATAAATTTCAGAAATAAAAGAATCATTAAAATAAATTAATACGTCATTAAATAGATTAAAATATTTTTTTTAGAAAATATTTTCAGGTTAAATAAGACAGGTTTTCTGAAAAGCTATATTGTGACATTATATATTTAAATGACCTATTTCGAAAATTATAATGACAGTGAATTTCAAAATATTTAATTATTTTAAAATTCAAATCTATTTCTTTAAAAAGCGCCAATAAAAATAATTACTTCTTTAGTAATATATTTTTGTATTGATAATTTTTGCAGAAATTAAACTGGATAATAAAATAGTTACTGTAAATTCACAAAACGAACTTGTTGAATATAATAAAATACTTTTTTTGAAAAAAAAATATTTGAAGGTTATTTCAAAAATTATAATCATACACGACTCTTAAAATGTTTAATTGCTCTAAAATTCATATGCATTATAATGAATACAATAAATGTAATTGTGAAAAAATCCATAAATCTGAGAGATAATAATTTGTATAAATATAAATCATACAATGGTATATTATTGATGTCTTCGTAATTTTTGCGTGTATAAAAAATTAATATATTATTAATAATTCTAAGTTATTTAAAAACAATATTTTTAACGAAGATAATATAAAAAATATTTATTTTTAATACCCGACATAGTATTAATAAATTGTAATTCGGGAGTTTAGTTTTCTTAAAAAAAATCAAAGATTTTTTTATCTTATACTAAATGTTGTGTAGTAGATTGTACAAGAAAAAATATATTTTATATTGATCGAAATTTAGTCCGAAATTTTTTGTTGTAAACGGGCAAAAGTACTATAAGATATAGATTTTTTTATATATTGAAATAAATTAAAATATCACATAAATTTCACAATCATGCAGCAATATTGACTAACAAACATGAAATTATATGAAACACTTTGTTGTAGAGATGTTCATAGAAACTTATATTTTAAAGTTGTATGCACCGTGAGTTATAAAAGTTGTAAGTCTCTTATGTAATTTGGAAAAAATAATGTAATCTATTAATTGATAAGTTGTATTCACAATTTTTTGTAATATAAATGAACATAAATGCCACAAAAATAAAAGCAAAAACTAATTTCGTACCTTTTATCACTATAATAAAAAATAAACAAACTTAAACAATTAAACTTGACCGGAAAAAGTGACCTTTTCATCTGCTAAATTTTTTCAGTACCTCTTTTGACTTACTTGTACGTTGGAAAACAAAATTATAAGAAGACTTACTCAAATACTGAAACATTCTACGATTTTCAGCATTTGAGTGCATTGAAAATTGTAGAATGTTTCAGTATTTGAGTAAGTCTTCTTATAATTTTGTTTTCCAACGTACAATGAAGTCAAAAGAGGCACTGAAAAAAAATTAGCAGATGAAAAAGCCACTTTTTCCGGTCAAGTAGCTACAAACTTAGTAAAATCAATATCAAGAAGATTAAATAAAATCTTGGGATTAAAGGAAAACCCCACTAAATATTGGAATTAATTTAAATAAAATTTATTATTGTAATTGTGTTCTTTATATTATATCGTTACATGATTATTATGAATCCAAGTAATTACTTTTAATTGCTTAAGTTTGTATATTTTTTATTATAGTGATAAAAGGTACGAAATTAGTTTTTGCTTTTATTTTTGTGACATTTATGTTCATTTATATTACAAAAGATTTAAAGTTAAGAACCGATTGAAAAATAAAGCTCGATGTGGTCATTCATAATTATTAGACCAACGTAGTGAAAGAATTATGTTAAGAAAAATCAAACAAAATTCAAGATATAAACACTAAAGTTAATACTCATTTGGAAATAACAACTAAAAATTGTAGAGTTATCATAATCTTCTGTTTTCATAGAAAAACTACAAAGAGAATTTTTTTATGAGTGAAATAAATCGAAAAATCAATTCGAATTTGAAAAAATTAAATATTGTAATACTGGAAACATATTTGCAGATGAAAATAAATTCAATATTTTTAAGGGTGTGGTCGTATAACTGTGGCGAAAACCTAATAAAGAATTTAAGAAAGACAACTTAATACTGACTCTAGAACGTAATGATGGGGGTATTGTGATATTTTAAGGGTGTATATAGTGGGTAGAGTTGGAGATTTAGTTTTTATTGATAAGACAATTAATTAGTCCGTATATTTAAATATTCTCGAAAATAATTTAAGGCAAAATGTAAAGGTATCGGGCCTGAACAACTCTTTTCAATATTATCAGGACAATAACCCAAAGCACAAATCATGAATAGTACGCCTTTGGTTATTATAAAATTGCTAAAAGTGATCATAATGCCTCCCCAGTTTATCGATCTTAATCCAATTTAATACCTTTAGAATGTTCTTGAAAAAATAGTTGTAAAATATGCAATTACTTCAAAAGATGCACTGAAAAAAATTTTAGCAGATGAATGGGCCACTATTCCTATTTAAATAACTACTAATTTAGTCAAATCAATGTCAAGAATATTTAAAAAAAGTCTTGGGATCAAAGGAAAACCTCACTAAGTACTGAAATTAATTTAAATAAAATTTATAGTTGTAATTGTGTTTTTTTAACTATATTGTTCCATCACTTTTATGAGCTCGACTTGTTACTTTTAATTATTTAAGTTTATTTATTTTTATCAAAATTAAAAAAATATTTTTTTCTTTTATTTTTGTGACATGTTTGTTTATATTAAAAATGAATTTGAATATAACTTATCAATTAAACTAATATTTCATTGGTTTTTCCAAATTACACATGCGTTCCATGACTTGTGACTCATTGTATTTAATTATAGTTATTTATACAACAGTACCATAAATGATAACTCAAAATATATATTTTTTAAATTAACTGAAATGGATTAATATCTGCGATAATTTCTATTGTATATTTTTATGTACGATTTTATGAAAAACACTTAAATTTATCAAAAAGTGTAATAAAAAGTATACAAATTATTTTAATAAAAATAAATTATATTTTTGGGACATAGCATTTTTAATATAGATTATAGATAAAAATTATATAGATACTAACTCCGTTTGAAATATTTTTGAAAAATATGTCATTTTGTCCATTTGTTATAAAGTAAAAGAGAAAAACGTAATTATTTTATAAATATTTAGAATGAGTATATTAAAATATATGTTAAAACAGAATATACCACCCTACGTGTAAATATTTTATATTCTTTAATGTATTCTTGATTGCCAAACAAAATATATTTTTTATAAAAAAATCGTATTAAATTGAACTATTTTCCACAAACATTTAACAAATGATTAAAATGATACAACCAAAAAATATATCAATAATATAATAATGTATAATATTATATTTTTCTTTTTATGATTAACAAACTTAAAGAATGTCTCAATGAAAAGGATATGTCACAATATTATTAATTATTATAGAAAAATAAAATACTACACGAGAAAAATCATTTCATACTACTGTATTATATTTCAACAAATTATGTGTTTTGGATAAAAGGTTAGGAAAAGTATACAGCAATTATAAATTATAATTTTGTCACTGATTATTTTGGAAATGTAGCGAATTGATTTTCACACAAATGCAATATCATCCAAAAACCACAAGGTATGAAAAGTGTTCAATAATTATTTATTGTTCACTTTATAAATTTATAAGCTGATGCTCATTTCGATGGCAAGTCATTATTATCAAAGCATTCGGTATTACCATTGAAATGAGTATCAATTTATAAATAATTAAAATGAATAATAAATAATTATTGAACCATTTTTCAATATCTTTAACATTGGGATTATATTTCATTCTAATTTTATCGTATTAGAATATGTTTTTTAAACTTTAATTTAGTTTATAAGAATTTTGGTAATAATTTAAAATTGTATTTATTCTTATTCTAATAACATTTTCGTTTCGAAAATTAATTAATTACTTTTAAAAAAATTAAAATTAGTAAGTATATTAATGATACTTAGAAAAATACCTATAACTTGAATTCATTATATTTATTAATGTAATTTAGAATATCGGATAGTAGGGCAGAAATTTTATAAATGTGGCATTAATTTAGAAAAAAAATTTCGTTCTATTTTGTATAAAATGTCATTTGTTAGAAACATTTTTTAATAAATAAAAGAATTGATACCATCTCGAAAAGGTTCTAATATTTTTTATTAACAATAAAAGTAAATGTTAGTTAGAAATCTATACAAAAAAATAAAATAATATTACTATTCAAAAACTGACTTCAAACATCAAAATTAATTAACTAATAACATTCTGAATAAGCTGATGACTTATCCTTGTCTTTTTTCTGGAATGATCTTTCAAACAATTATATTTTTGGAACGATTAATGATTCTAATGCTTCTTTTGATAACCTTTTTAATTCTTCTTTAGGAAGTTGTCGCCTTTATCATAAATTATTGCAAAAAAAAACTTTTACAGTTTAACGAAAGATATATCTGTTATTAATATTTTCTACAAATTGGAAGTTAATCGAATATTTAATGTCTGAGAAATATAATTCGTCGACTCATAAAACGTTCTTTTGAGAAAAACACGTTTCAAGTTTCGGAATTAATTTTCGTTATTATAATTATTTTTTTCAATTTATCAAATTTCATCAATCTCAAATCCATAGTCTGTATTTTTTAAAAAAATCAACAAAAATTTAATCAAATGTCAATAGAAATGAAAATTAACAAAATACAGTTTCTAAACTTTCACCGAAAAAATAATAATAGAAAAACAATTAATTATTCAAATATATTTTTTTATTTTTTTCACACAAATGATTCAAAACAAAACAGTTGGTTATTATAATTTTACAAAGATTAAATAATGTAAAAAAAATAATTTATGACTATTGTGAATTTTTGATTATAACAAATAATTATTTTAATACATACATATATATATATATATATATATTCATCATCATCATCATCATCATCGTCAACAACGACCTCTTTCTATATATGCTGGATGACGGGCTCTTCCAAAACTCTCCACTTCAATCGATCTAATTCCTTTCTGTTTCAGCCCGTTTCAACGAATTTTCTTAAGCCTACTCATGAATCTCTACCCATCTTATTTGGGTGATCAATCTAAAAATTTTCTTGTACATCAGTACCTTTTTATAAATATTATATATATATCAGAGGATTCCACCCCCTATTAGCTTCACTCGTCCACCCTTGGACATTCTGTTTAACGATATAAGGATCATCATTAATTTATGCTATAAAAATTGAACTTTGGTAATCCTCGGAAAAGTTCGGAAATAAAATTTCTCGTCACGTTGGAGCACCATACTTTTTTAAATAGAAAAATATACAAATATGTCTTTGCAAACTATTTGTATGCTGTTTAAAAATTTATTTCGAAAATAATTATATCAGTTCGTTTTCATTCGAATATATATTCAATATTAAATTGTAGTTATCTATTTTTCTTAAAAAAAATAACACAATATCCTTTGTCTTAAATCTTAGAATAGATCTTTGATAATATTTCCATAATAGTCTGTTAGGGTATTTAAACATCATTTCTTGAAATATTTTGATGGAAACTCTCTCCTAACTATTCAGAGATTTTATAAAAATAAATACAAACGTAATGTAAAAAGTGAATCTCGAAATATCACTGAAATATTTTTCAAAATTTCTTAATAATTTTGTCTTTTATTTTTCACACAAAAAAATTTCATGTTCATCTTTCAATGTAGTCCATTCTTTTTCACACAAATGAATTATTACCTCAACATCACACGATATTGGAAAAGTGTTCAATAATTATTTATTGTTCACTTTATTTGTTTATAAGCTGATGCACATTTCGATGGCAATGCCATCATTATCAGAGTACTGCGTTATAAAATCTTATAACGATTTTAGAGAGGTTTAGAGAATAAAAAATTTATAACGCAACATTCTGATAATGACAGTATTGCCATCGAAATGCGTATCAGCTTGATAATAAAAAAAAATGAACAATAAATAATTACTAAACACTTTCAATATTTTGTAGTAATTCGTTCGTGCAAAAATAAATTCGTTACAATTCTAAAACAAATATTGACAGTCCATTCTGATAATTCACCTTAATTCAAATTGGAATTAAACATTTCATTTTCATAAAAATAAGTTATCGCCACCTACACCACAAGAAATCAAAGTGTTCAGTAATCACTTATTATCACAATTTCACAACAGTTATCACAATTTTTTGGTAGATATTTCTATTTTCAGATTATTTCTTGAGATTAAGTCTTGTTCTCATCATCGATGATTCATTTTAAAATGGTTTAGGTATTAAATTTTTCGTGTGAAAAGCTATTGGGTATCAAAAAGCAATGATTGATATTTTTGACAATGTTTTAATAAGAATAGAATTTCAATTTTCTTATTCAAATAAAATTAACATTTTATTAAATTATCTTTTTGTTTTCATCAAATGAATGATGCATAAAATGGAAAAAATATGAATAATCTTTTAATTACTGTTTTAAAAATTTAGTATACATTACAATTGGTAAAAGTAATAAAAGGAGTTGTTTTTATTTTTTCCATCTTTTTTGAATTAAAAAAAAACTCGAATACTTTTTCAACAAATGAAATGTTATTAAACAGTCATCACACGTGTAATAAAAATATTTATTAAGCAAATCTAACACAAGTATCAACAAATCAGTTTTTCATTTTCATACAAAAAGTGTTTTTATTTATCGTGTTTATTATCTATATTGATATTTTTCTGACTTCAATTTGGAATTATTTAATCTATAAAAATTATAAAAGTGAATTTCAAAACCATTTTTTATTTTTGATGAATTTTCAAAAACTTTAATTGACTATTATTGTTTACATCTTTATTTTAAAACTAAAACATGCAATGAATCTAAAAATCGTTATAAGTAATATTCAAAATGTATTTCAAACAGAAATGATTCATAAGTTATATAGAGTCTCAAATTTATTATAAAAAAATGACTGATTGACTTTAATATTTTCATACTTTCATTAATAAGTTATTTTTGAATGATCATCATCGTTTGTGATTTAATATCAAGATTCATGAAGTCGCCTTTCTAATATTGAAATATCATCTACCTCAGTACTCATATGCTAATTATCAACGACTAGACCATGCCTTTCATATAAAATATTTTTGCGGATTGTAGATAAAATTCCATATTTATATATAACTAAAACTGGTTCGAAAATAATTAATAAAAGTTCCAAGAGAAATATTACTGATAAAACAATTAATATTAAAAAATAATATGCCTTTATTCACAAATATATAGTTTACCTGGTAAAGTAGTCGATTTTAAATTGAATGCAATTATTCAAACAAAAGTTTTTTTATCTAAGGCGTCGCAATTCACCATAGATTTTTTTCATGTATTGTTTAATGTGTTTGAAAATATTTCACCTTTTTAAATGATGGAATATGATGTTTATGTTTCGATAAAGATTAACTTGAATATTATTTTTAATCGAGAGATTTTTTTCATTCTGAACAATAAATGAATGATACTGATGGATTTATAACTCTCTATGTTCTTGAATACTCCCAAGTCAAGAATTGAAAAAAATTCTTCCTCACTAAGTAGATGAAGAAATCTGTTCGGAATTTAAAGGTAAACGTCCATTAATATCTTTTAAAAAAACATTAAGTATACATGGATGGATAGGAAAGTTTCTAGAATGAGGAAGAAAACATGATTTTTTGGCTAAAATCAAGTTTATTCTTCTACATAATCTCCTTCGAGTTCGATACATTTAGTCTAACGATTTTCGAGAGCTTTCATTTATTTAGTAAAATAGTTTTGTCCAAACTCTAGAAATATCCATTTATAATTTCGAATAGTTCAGTGTTTCATGAAAATTTTATCATATACTTATCATGAACTCCATCTAATTCGGTTTTTATATCTTTCACGTTTAAGTTTTTCAACAAATAAATATTTTATCACTCCACAATATTTCGTGATTAAAAATAACTAAAAGATGTTGTCTTTGGTTGACCGTCACAACTATACTATATGTATGATCTGTCTGAAAATGTTACAATAGTCATTTGAAAGACAGGTCTTCCAAAGTATGCTAGCAACTCGCTTTGTAACGCCATGTTTTGATTCGTTCTAGAAACATTCCGATCCATTCTCATAAATTACTAATATTTGTGT
Organism: Neoneuromus ignobilis; assembly: GCA_029203775.1. Taxonomy (NCBI): domain Eukaryota; kingdom Metazoa; phylum Arthropoda; class Insecta; order Megaloptera; family Corydalidae; genus Neoneuromus; species Neoneuromus ignobilis. The sequence goes on from CP092095.1 coordinate 24,166,141, forward strand.
TTTATTAAATACCACTTTTTAAGATATTGGATACTATCAAAGAAGAATTAAGAAACTACTAAAGAAGATTTTGGAAACTATTTAACATTTTGAAAACTAGTGAAGAAATTCAAATCTAATATTAAATTCAATTAAAAGGAAAACTGAATTATAAGATATGATTCTGGAAAAAGGTGAGTAGTAATAAATATTATAATTAATAATAAATGCAATAATAACATCACCAGGTTGTTGCATATGAAATGGCGGATTTCAGGATTTAGTAAAGTTTGTTACGATTTCCACAAACAATTGTTATTTATAAGTTAATCTATCTGCCTTTTATAATTCGATTTTTTTGAATTGCAGTGGTATCCAACATCGGCAGTTCGATCCTAAAAACTTTGAAATTAAAATTCAATTTTACTTCGACATTACTCTGTTGAATAATTCAATGTTCTTGCGTACTGAATATCGACCAAATTGTTATAATATAATTATTCAAAAAATGTATTTTGGAATATATATTACAGATGTCAAAAGTAGTTTATATGTTTATATCGCTAATTATGTTAATAACCACTTAGATATTAAAAGAAATAAAAACAAATGTGTAAATGAAATTATATTTGCAGTAAAAATTGTTTAATGGAAGTTCACAAAAAAAATAACTAACAAAAACACGCACAAATACAAATTGAATATATAGTAATATTTTTTTTCATTTTAATTTTTCCCTTATTGATACTATTTAATTAATAAGCTCATTTGTTCAATTATTTATTTCTTTTAGTATTATGTGATGTTGAACTCGAGTTTTTAATCTATATTAAAATGTTTAATTTTGTTCAATTCAAACAATCATTTTCTTTTGAAACGAAAATGAAAACAAGGAATTTAAATCGAAGACAAATTATCAAATTTAAAGCACTGTTTGAAGAAATAAAACTTGATGAATTTTTCTTGGGTAATCAGGGTTTAAAAACCATTTAACTTATTAAGTGTTTGAATAATAATCTTGTAATGGAAACGAACTTTTTTTTATATATTTGCTTACAATCACAATTTATATTATCAGCTAAACCATTATATTCGAAAATTGTTAACTGTCTTTTTTTTAAAAAAAAAATAGTAATCACAAATAGTGATTTATATGAAAAATTGAATATTTTAATTGTTATTACTTTATTTTAAAGTATTTTTAATTAAACGCAGTTCCATTATAAAACTACATTTGTAATATTACATTGAGATATATGTTTAAATAATTTCCATTTATAAAGAAATATCAGAAGTGTATATTTATTTTTTCACTGTTCAGCTATTTGATATTTCTAAAATAAATATTTTTTTTAACTCTTAGTAAAACGTAAACTTGATATTTCATAAAAAAAAGTATAAATAAATATAACGCGCACAAATAGTTAATATTTTTTTTTTATTAGAAATTAAACAATTTTTACTGTAATGAAATCTAAACATGTATTGTACATGATTGAAAAATGCTTAATGTGTATTGTATGTTTTGATATATTTTTTTTAAAAAAAAAAATGTTATAAAGGAGAAATAAATTCAATTTTTTGATTTTAAATACAATATGTAAAATATTTAGTTGTATTTAAATACACAACTAAATATTTAAAAATGCTTTTTATAAAAATAAATCAAAGAATTATGAGATTAAAATTTTCAAAATGTTTTTAATTTGCATTTTCTAGACTTTTCAAGCATAAAAGAAAAACATAATTAACATTATTTATAATATTGATGTTTTCAAGTTTACTAATAATATTAATTATAAAACGCATTATTAAATTGAATATATATATATATATATATATATATATATATATATATATCAATAAAGATGTATCTAATTACTATATAATTTTATTAGAAATTAAGTCAGTATAGACAGTTTATTGCACAAAAACCATCAAATATTTTGAACGGAGTAATATAGATTATATATTCGAATTTTTCAAATCGTCAAAGAAATTTGTAACAATCATATGTTGAAGATTTAAGGTAAAAATTGTACATTAATCAAATTCATTTCTCATGTAATGTTTCTTTTCAAATATATTTGTGGTGTTATTTCATAAAAATATATTATATTATTCAGCAGTCACATCTAAAATATATTATAGCATCAAAAGTTAAGTTTTGATCAAAATTATAATATTATACAGTGCTATGAAAAAAATATTAATTGACTACTTTCTAAATTTTTAAAAAGCACAGATCCTAATTAGATGAAATACATACAGGTATTAATACATGTACTTTAAAAAAAACATCAACATGCTGCTTTCTAATTATCAATGAGAAAAAGAATGAAAATTAATTTGAAATTTTCTCAAATATTTTCAATATAAAAAGAATTTTTCATATGAGTATCATTGTTAAATAGTATATATCAATTGAAAATCTTGAATGGTAAAAGTTGAGTTCCTTAAATCTAATTGGATGAAACTTATGTATGTTATCGTTATAATTCTCGTTTTTATTTTTATGAAATTGAAACTTCCATATAAAAATTATAACAACATATTTTATGTATACATCTCATTATTTAAAACTGAGATATACTCATTCTTTATGGATAATAAGCGATATTGTTAGAATTCGATTCAATGTTGTATTAAATGAAGAAAAATAGTTGTCATTGTCTTTAAAAATAAACAATGATCGATAAAAATTATATTAAAAATGTTAAGAGAAATAGCTACACTTAATTATGTTATAATTATGAAAAGGAATAACATTCAAAATTATCACGTTATTAAGAAATATTAGGAAAATTTCCATTTTTAAAAATAATTCAAGAAATGAAGAATATTCCATTTTTTACAAGTATGCACATTTCTCCAGAAAATTAAAAATATTTGAATTTACGGAAGTAAGCAATTTTCAAAAAAAGAAAAATATTCATTTTATAATACAGCTAATCATAATAAATAATATTGAAAATTCTGCAAAAATATACATAATTTTACAGAAAATCGAAAATGTAATGTGAACTTATGGGAAGAAAATATCATTTCATAATACTTATTAAGTAGTTAAACAGAATTAAAATTTGATATTTAAAAAAAAAGTCAAGTATGAAAATTCAAGAGAAACAACAATATTTCAAAAACCATCAAGAATACAAAACACCAGTAATACTTCGGACATGTTTTCTATTTGTATTTTCAAATAATAAAACAGTTTGCTAACAGCATGTTAATATTTTATTTCCAAATTTTCATTCGAAAAATATATATTAAAAATATTTTTTCTTGTAGCAGATAATTATTTCAAGCAAATCTAAAATTATAAAAAAATGTTTCCACATAAATAGAATTGAAGATCTAAATAAACTGTTACGATTTTTAAACTGAAATTTCATTAAATATTTATGAAATGATTTCAACAAAAAAATAATTTGAATAGACTTTTCATTTGTGTGGTTGTATCGTCAATTAAATTTAAGAAAATTCAAACAATATATGATAAGATTTCTTAAAATTATAATTATTGAAAATAAGCATGTTTGCAGGATCAGTGATTGTATTTTTCAAGTAAATTTAAAAACATCACTATTCATTTTTTCTATTTTGTTTTGTATTAAAAAATATATCTTTGTACTTCAACAGAACAGAAAAAATTTGTACTTTTATATGTAGTCAGAAATATGTACAAAAAACACTCAGTTAACTGAAAATTTATTGTAATGTAATATTTTATTTCAATATATATATATATATATATATATATATATATATATATATATATATATATATATATGCATATAAAATAACTAATTCTCTTTTTATGAATTTTTGGAGGTGTTTTGAAATAATGCGATGTAACAAAAATTTTTTCGAGCAAAATTAGTGTCATGTAGTAGAAGAGGAATTTCAATGTATAACTGATAATATACTCATTACACATAAACAACTATAAAACTTATTAGAAATCTTTCTTTGTTAATTTTACAAAAAAAGCAATATCTTTTTTGTGATTTTTTTTAATACAGATTTCTCTGGAATTTATCTACTACATTTAAAGATAATTGGATAAATATATATATATATATATATATATATATATATATATATATATATATATATATATATAATATATATATATATATATATATATATATTAATATATTTATGTTCCTATTTAGTCTTTTATTATATATTTTATGTTATTTCACCATTTTAAAATACCTTTCACTATGTATGTGTGTGCGTGTTTTATATATATATATATATATATATATATATATAAAATGTGAAAAAAAATTGTGTTACACAAATCACATTATTTTTATTTGTAAGATTTAAATTTAAGTCAAATATACTCATTAATATTTTAATTAAAGAAAATCAAATTATAAAATGTGTTTTTTTTGAAAATTGTTTCTTACAAATTGTGGATATTATATACAAATTTTAAGTACTACGAACATTTTTTATGTTAACAATTTTTTATAACTTAAACTATATAATTATGCAGTTTGTAAAAACTTTTTATTTAAAGAACGCATTGTGTTTGGAAATTTGTCATAAATAATATTCAAATAAAATATGTATTTCATTGATCTGATATAGTTTGGATTTATATTTAATTATTTGAAAATAAATATAAATAAAATTATTACTTTGTCTTTTCTTCTTTCTAGACGTCAGTCTATCAAAGTTATAGGTAAATACTGCACAGATAATATATATTTACTAGAATTTATTTTTTAAGGAAACAAGTACAGGTAACCCTCGTATAACGCAGATGAAATGCCGCATTATATAAATGGTGTTATATGAAATTCAGATCATTAGTAAAAGGTATTTCCTTTAATATAAATTTGTTATTTATAACTACAAACACGATACGGACAGCCACAAATTTAACGAAGATAAAACTTAATTTTTAAGTTGCACGGTGAAAAATATATGAAAAAATAAAGAGCTACTACAATTTGAAAACCGGATTAAATGCAAGTTTCAACATTCTTAGTGTATGAGGAAAATGCAACTTCATTTCAAATTCTTTTGATATTTGTAACCGTCCTTTTGACGTGTTAGACATCTACAATATTAATTTCAATATTTGTTTAAATCACAAGAAAGTATTCTGATTATTTTGAACAGTGGAATCTGTAGTATGTATTTCTAAAAATGAGTGTTCATCATCTGACTTGTCTAGGAACAAGAAAAAAAAACAGAGGACTTAAGGTTGGAAAAGACCTTTCAAATACTTGAAAGTGCTAGTAAAAGGGATGAGAGTGATGATACGTTTGGTTTATTTGTAGAAATGATGTTAAAAAATTATACTCGAAGTACTGTATAACATAGTTAGTGATATCTTTTCCAACGCGGGTATGAGTTATTATGAACATCGTCCCATTGATTATTTTACTCCATAAACTTCCATACAATAAACCACGTGATAATATATGTACAGCGCAATGTCATATTTATAATAATATAATTAAATAAAATTATTCTTATATGTATGTTTATTGTTCTTTAGAGTCTTTCACAATAGCTTCAAAAAATTCGAATACAATGCAATTTATTATCTGTTTTTAATTTAAAATATTTTACTACTCTATTTGTTCCAACTTTCGGGAATCTCACTATAGTAATTTGTATTCAATATAAATTTATTTATGAATAGTAAATTTCAATAAATAATGATATAGACTTTAAGCAATCAAATAAATGCTGCAAAATTACGTTGTTGAAGTTAAAATAAAAAAATGTTAGGTGTACGAGATAAATATCAGAAAAGTTTGATGTGCACTATCGCAATTGTAATCAATATTTTATTTTGTTTACTTGAATGAGTAGGTTATGTTAAGAAACTGAAATTAATTTATTTTCTAGTAAGAATTAATTAAAAAGTTTATATATATATATATATATATATATATATATATATATATATATATATATATATATTTTTATTTATATAAATTTTCAATATATTTTGAAAATAATATAAATAAAGATAAAAAAATATGTTAAATATTAAAAACTTATTATTTTAATAATTAAAGCGATGTCTTCGACAAAATATGACTCTCATATAAAGAAACTATTCTCAAAAAAATATACATTCCATAATGATGATAAACAGTACGTAAATTCCATATAATATTAGTAGAATTAAGGCCTGCTGATTGAAAAGATTTATTAATTATATTTCTATATAATAACGATTTTCAAAGTATGTTTTATGTTTAAAACTTTATTTTGATAAATATTTATTTAAAATTATTATTTTCACCACACTTTGTGATTAAATATTTTTTAAAATATTCAAATAAATACTTTTGTCTATATTATCATTTATAAAGTGAAGTTTTTATATCCAGTTATAACATATCTTTATATCTTAATAATACTATTGTTATGTTCAACAATATGATATAAATTCTTTGGATTTTGTCTTGTTTAAACTTTTTTTGCCAAACTATTGAATTATCTGATTTTTTTGTAAAGTAACTTTGAATTACTGTAAATGTTAAAGTATTTATAAAATGTTAGTTGTTTTCATATTTTGTATTACAAATAAGTTTAGTTTTTTGTTTCATTTATGAAAATTTATATTTTAAATATGTATATATATATATTTATAATTGAAATAAATATTTTAAATCTGGAGTTGGGTAAATATCTAATACATTTATTATTTATAGTCTAGATAATTAAATAAAAAAGGTGAAAAGTTTCATATACATGTAAATTAATTTTAGGTAAATTAAAATTGACATTCAAGTAACAGGCAAGAAATATGTAATGTGAAATATGTAAATATATTTAATATATCTGAACACTTTTTGATTCAGTTTCTTATAAAATGTAATAAAATTAGATTTTTCAGAATAGTGTTGATAAATTGTTTGAAAATATAAAAATAAATGTGTTTTAAAAAACAATATTATCTCCATTAAGTTTATTTTAAGATTCTGATTTCATTTTATACACGTTATTTTTGAAAGATATTGTAAATTATTTAAAAATACAGATGGAATCTTCCGAATCCCGATGATGTATTCGTTACGAATCATTGGAATGTTGAATCTCTCCACCAATTAAAGAAACAGTTGAATGATGTTAAAAATAAAACGAGTGAACATAATTTAGAAGATTGGTCTGAACATACAAAATTACATGACCCGTCTAGTAATCTTTTTCAAAAGTTACGTTCTCAGTTCAACACTGAACTTCTTACACAGGTCAAATAATTAACATCTTATGTATGAAAATATCAGATTGCTTATTATGTTTTTTATATGTATTTTAGGCTTGGATTAAATTTTTTGAAATTTTGACAAGTTTCAATGTTGTAAATGAGAAATGTAAAAATTTTACAGAATTTAATTCTGTTCATTTATGTGAGGCTCCTGGTGCATTTATTACATCATTAAATCATTATTTAGTAATAAATTTTCCAATGCTGAAGGTATGCTATATAATGGACTAACATAATTTACTTATGTTTCTTGAACTTTGTATTTGTAAGAATCGCTTTGAAAAGTAAAATAATTTTACAAATATTCACTTTTTATTTTATATCTGTTTCAATATATATATATATATATATATATATATATATAAATCATATAATAGTTTTGAATTTAATCATACAAATTTAATACAAAAATATATAAATTTTAGTACAATCATCTTGCCATGTCATTAAATCCATATCATAATGGAAACAGTCTCTCTGAAATGATAAATGATGATCGTCTCATATTGAACGACTTGGATAATTGGTGTTTTGGACTTGACAACACTGGCAATATATTATTATACAATAATCATAAAGAACTTATTTCAAGAGTCCACTCAAAAATGAGAAAGGTATGAAATATATTCTACTGTAACTAATGAAAACATTTCTCATTTTTTTTATGTCAAAGGTTGATTTAGTAACTGCAGATGGAAGTGTTGATTGTATGTCTGATCCAGGAAATCAAGAATCAATTGTATCACATCTCATTTATTGTGAAACTATAACAGCATTAGCTGTTTTATCTACAGGTAAAGATTTTGAAAATACTTCTTTTATATTGTTTTTAGTTATCTAATTTTTAATAAAAAAAATATGTTTATACTTTAATATTTAAACATTTAAAATGAAAACATTCATGAAAAAGTGGTTAAACTAAAACAACAGTTAGTTATAAATTAAAAAAGTATATTTCATTAACTTTTAGTCATATATTAGGTCACCTAAAAAGTTTATGCCATTTTTTTTTTGTTAAATTACTATTTTATATATATATATATATTACACTGTTAAGTTATTAATTGTAACAAATAAAGATTGTATGTGATATATGCATGTTAATAGTATATGATGAATTTTTTTGAACAACAATAAAACAGCTCAAACCTTTTAGATGACCTAATGTATGTTAGTAGTTCATTTTATAATTTTTGTGAATACACTAGAAATAGTATAAAAAAAAGTTTAAAGTTATATTCTTAGACAACTTTTCACAATTATTGTTTATATTTTTAAATTTATTAGTACAATGTGTATAGAATTGTTCCTCTGACTGTATTTTTAGATGGATCGTATGTGTTAAAAATATTTACAATGTTTGAGTCAATGACAATTAATCTTCTATATCTCTTGAATTGCTGTTTTCGGGAGGTTCATGTTTTCAAACCATGTTCATCAAAAGGAGGAAATTCAGAAGTTTATGTCATCTGTTTACAATACTATGGTTTTGAAGTAATATCTTCGTTGTGGTCAAAATTATTAGAAAAATATCGCTGTCAAGATGAAAATCTGTGTCTATTTCCTTTAAATAAAATTCCAGAAGATTTTATTCAACAAATAGAAACTTGTGCGAAAATGTTTATGAGTTATCAGATTGAAGTAATAGAAAACAATCTCAGGATGTTTAATTTCAGTTCAGGGTGTATGACTGCTGATGTTGATGATTCATTATTACACTTAAAAGATGCTGTAGCAGAGTTTTATATTGAAAAATGTAAACCAAAGTATATTGATTCAAAACACCACGTAATCCCTGAAAGTGATTATGAAAAGCACAGAACTACAAACAGTTTTAATAATTTATCAGTGCAAATATCATGTTCTGAATTTCCAAAAATATCTGATATAATGTACGTTAAAAGTAATGATCGTGTCAATGTCGTTTTCAATGTTGTTATCGGAAAAAAAATCGATAAAGTTTTAAGTTCAAAATTTCTCTTTCATTGGATCAATGATTCTATAAGTGAACGAATTGAGAGTTTCTTTTGTGGCAGTTGTAGGAAATCGAAATTATCAAAGGCACTCATTAACGGTCAAGTCAGATATTTAGATTTTATTCATTTCTACGATTCTTGTGACTTTAGTAAATATGAAATATGTTCTTTACTTGACATAATCAAAGAATTGATGCAAATAAAAAATGGTGACAGTCTATGTTTGATTAATTTTATTCCGCTTACATTTTTCAACGCAGATGTTTTATTTATCTTAAAGAGGAATTTTCTATTTTTTGGTTGTCACCCAGATAATTTTATTTTGTTATCAAATTATGCACCAGATACATCTTTAGGGTTGCTACATTTAATTAGAGTGTTTATTATTCGGGTTGAAATTGAACAGTTTGAAGAAGTAGATTTAAAAAATTATCTCGATAAATCCAAATCTGAATTAATAACATTTTTGTACAATTATGATCATCCGCATGATAAAAACTTCATTGCGAATACTTTTATTGAAGATAAAAAGATTTTACAAGAACAAAAATTTTCTACAGGCGACTATTTTAAGAAATCTGTTATATATTTCATAAATCCTAGAATTATAATATTGGACGATTTTTTTCCGCTATTACGAAAGTTTAATTATTATATACTTCATGACAATCATAAATCAAATAAAGGTACTAAAAGAAAAAAATACCGATAACAAAAAAATCTATTCTTTATTTAATACCATTTTTTTTACACTGAAGTTTATTTTTTTGAAAAGAACATAACTTTTATGTAAAGTTCAGTAATAGAGAAGGAACATTCCTGATCTGTAGTTTAAATTAATGACTATATATCAATTGACTGTATATTATTTTAATTAATATTTGTCAGTTATATATATTTTTCACTATTAAATTGATGACTTCTTGCTGGTGGAGTTGTTTGAAATTAAGTGTTCAGAGACTGAATGCATTGCAATGGTAGTAATCAAAATGTTCAGAGCATCTCTTGCAATATATATATATATATATATATATATATATATATATATATATATATATATATATATATATATATATATAACTAATTGAATATAAAAAAGGTAAAAAAATAAATAGAAATTTTTAACAGTTGACACTTTTTATAGTGTAATGTGTTATTGGAATCTATATTAACTAGCATAAATTTTTTAGTAGTACTTATATTTTATATGTAATATATAAGAACTATTTTGTACTAATTATATTTGTATGTAATATTTATAATACTAGTAAAATGTTTAATAAGAAAAGTATTCAATACAACGATATAAAAGTTGAAAGATTTTCAATCAAACTATTTATATATTTTAATTAAAAAATGTTTCCATATGATATCAAATTGACAAATTATGATATGAATTACATAATAATAGATCACAGTTAGTATATATCGGAATCATCTTGTTTAAAGATATTTTCAACCTGTACTTGTTTCATAACTTTATTTTTATTATCATTAAAAATATTTATACGGTTTGCATACAATTATGCCTTGTTAAACTTCTTCTATAAATAAAATTCTTTCCACATTTCTTGCAATTATAATTCGGTCGTTCACCATGGGTACCCATATGTTCTTTCAAACCATCCGATCTCACAAACGTGCACAGGCAGATTTTACATTCGTAAGGTCTTGCACCTGTGTGTGTCCGTAAGTGAACCGTCAACATATATTTTTCAACAAACTTCCTACAGCAATAACTGCACTCATATCGTTTGTTTTTGTTATGGACTCGGCGTTTGTGATCCTTGAGGCATCGTGTACTCTTAAATGTCTTCGCACAGACTTCACATGTATACGATGCGTTTTCATGCTTTGACTTATGAATATACAATGCGGACGCCGTCCTTCCCGCATATGAACAAAATCCGCAGCGATACGCTCTGATATCGCTGTGAGTTTTATGATGACTTGTAAGCGAAGTTTTTGTACTGAAACATTTACCACATGTTTCACAGACGTGCTCTTTGATATCTGTATGCGTTGAAATAATATGAGTTATCAAGTTGGCTCGAGTTGCAAAACATAAAGTACAAGTTGAACACCTGGTGGATTAAATAAATTAATTGTGCTAAATAAAAGTGAACTACTTGCATATTTAACCTATTTGTAAATAAAACAATATAAATTCAAATTCAGTATTAATAATAATAGAAAACAAAATAATTAAATAAGAAATAATTTAATTTAAAATAATAGATTTTATCATACAAAATGTTTAATTTTTGCACAGCCATAAACGTATTGTAACTATGTTAACTTATTTTTCCATGTTTTTTTATGGTTTAAGCTTTGAAATGTTTATTATCAGAATTGGGTTTTGTCTGTCACGTTATTCATTTTTAATTGATGTGTACAGTACAATGACTCTAGAAGAGATCCTGAGCATTTTTTTTGTATGAACACAAATAAAGTAATAATATATTTAAGACAACTTGTAATATTAATATTGCATTCAGTGAAGAAATAGTTAATGAACACAAGTTTAACATTAGTATGAAAAGTTTCATTCAATCAATGAAAATCTTTCAAATAAACCTTTTGAAAAATCAGACACTGTTGTTTATAATGACCATTCAGGAGGTATTGTTCAAGATGTGTGATTAAAATTATTATAAAAGATAAAAAAAGCTATATAAATATATATTGTATCAATTGATATTGTACAAATTGAATGCAACTAAAAAATCAAATTTTAACTGACTTGTATTTTGGTACAAAAAGGTATTAATACTTACTGATATTTATCTGTATGAGAAATTAAATGCGCCTTCATACTAGACATTAAAATCATTTTTTTACACTGAGAGCAAGGAACTCTATGTTTTGATTCATGCATTTTTAGGTCTTTTTTACTTGTAAATACCTAAAACAGTTGAGAAGTATAAAGTATAAGTTTTATGTTTTATATTCACATTAATGACACCCATAAATCTTTTCTTTTTTTTAATAAAAAAAATATTCAAATACATGTAAATATTTTATTTAAGTAAAATTTATTTTAGAATAGTCCTCTTTGTTAAATATAACTTTTGAATAGATTTTTATATAATTTTTTTTATGTAAATAATGTTGCATTATTAAAATATTTAATCGGCTAATTCATTTTTAAAAAGTTGATTTTCAAATTTTATTCTATTTCATACCTTTGAGCAACGATCACACTTAAAAACTAATTCTCCTTCATGAATGTCTTGATGATCTAAGTATTCAATTACATCATCATACTTTTTTAAACAAATATCACAAGTATACGCCTTATCTTTCAATGCTTTTAATTTCAATTCAAATGAAACGATGGAATCTTCTCTTTCTAATATTGAAAGATGTCTTTTTAAGTCTTCAATTTGTTCTTCAGTGTTTGATTCTAAAACAGCAACCTGTTTTAACAGATAATCATCATCTTTAACATTATTGTCACAAATTACATTTATGCTATTCTGTTTATTTAAATTATTTTCTTGTTTATCAACGCTATTAATTTCATTTGATACATCGTTAGTTATTTTATTGTTGAATTCAGTTTCTTGTACACTATTTATAACATTAAATTCTTTTATTTCTTTTTTCCCACTTGATACTGTTAATTCTATTCTATCATTATTTTGGCCATCAATAACATTACTAATACATTCAATAGAATTATTAATCTTTGTACAATCATCTACAGAACATAATTTTTTATTTATATTACTTCCATTATTCTCTTCACTTGCTAAGTTCTTTGATTGGTGTAAAATATATTCTGTTTTCAATATTTTGTCAGATTCCTGACAGATTTTTTTGAAATTTTTCCAATTCATTATTTGTAAATAGCATTTCAAGCAAATTGTTTTTGAAAAGCTGTCATTCTTTTTAATCTGAGAAAAGTTAATAAACTATTAAATTTACAATTAATATTTCATACATGTATATGAATTTTTAAAAGGCCAGTACGAGATTTATTTCTTACAAAAACCTTAATTTTGTGTTTTTTAATACATATTGCACAGAGGAATGAGTTTACCCTATTTTCCTAAATGATTTTTTGTTGTACAATTTAAATGTTAAATTTCTAACTTCAGTCAGTATTTTCTATTTACTAAAATTTACTTTCATGATTTATTAAAATAATTATTCTAACTAATGACAATGAGGAAAAGATTGCAATTAATTCCAATCTCAATTTAAGATTGAAGTTTTACACATTTTTACTTGGAATGAACATGCAAAACATGGTGCACAATAAGTTTATGGAGACTATTTTACTATGGTTCTTAGTACTGAATTTTGTTTTTCTAGAAATGAATTTAAATGTTTTTTAAAAAAATATATAGATGTACTAGATATAGTATATAGATGTATTTTTGTTAAATTTTACAAATATATATATATGTATATATATATATATATATATATATATATATATATATATATATATATATAATTGTAAAAAAAAATACTAATCTTTTGTTGTGAGTGGTAAATGTACAAAGACCTTTTTGTCTAACTATAAATAAATGTATAAATATTGTTTTAAACTGTTTAATAAAAATATACTTGATTTGTATGTATATTTACTACTAACTTTGGTGTTATAACTCTTGTAGGGTCTTGTCCTCTAAAATTTGTATATATATATATATATATATATATATATATATATATATATATATATATATATATATATATACACATTCATATTCAACATATATACATACAAAAAGTGTTTGTATAAGATATAATTAAATCTAACATGTGAAACATTTTTTAATATTTAAATAATTAAAATAATGTTTTATTATATGGAATATATTGTAAAAAACAATAAAAATATTAATATTGAAGGAAGTGTGTTTGCTTTCGAATTCTTAGTAGCAGTACAGTTACTCTGTCATATTTGTACACTAATAGCTTACTAGTGTGCAAATACAATTAGGAGAACTATGTACTAAATTTTGTAATGCAATACTTTGATGATGGTGGTATTGCCATTGAAACATGCATAAACTTATAAACTAAAATAGTGAACAATTAATATTTTTTTCAATATCTTGTGGTGCTGGGATGATAGTTCATTTGTGTGAAAGTGAGCTCATCACAGTTCCAAAATAAATAATAACTACATTTTCAAATTTTTCATTGGAATTAAATTTTCAGGAATGAAAACTATAATATATTGTAAATTAGAAAAATTTCTAAAACGATATATACGAACCTTAACTGCAACACATTGAAATATATTTGTTAGTAAATTATTAGGTGTTTCGAATATATTGAACATTTTATAGTGCTCATTTAAACATAATCTACAAATCTTTTTCTCCATAATTTTTATGAAACATAATCTATGTGTATTTTAATAAGTAATTATTATGTTATGTAAAAGTTTTATGATTTAGACTCATTTCACATTTTACTTATAATATTTAGTCTTGTCAGATTTTGACATCTGTTTGTTTACACGATGCACGTTGTACAGTCACTCGTAGAAGTTAACATACAGTGGAAATTTTAAATTTTTATCCATTTTTTTGGATTAAATATGTAGGGTCATCCAAATGTGACGCCTAGATTTGTGTTTTATTAAAAAGAAACATATGTATAGGGAAACATGTGTTTAATTTCTAGAAGAATATTATTATTTTCAACATCGCCATCTACTGACAATTAGTACAACTTGTACTAGTACTTTATTAAAAACACGCCATGGACTTGAAATTACACTCTTATTTGGTAGTAATTGCTTGAAATATTTTTTAAGGGTAAAAAACTAAAGTTTTTAATAATTTTTTCGAATAAAATATGTATTAAGATGAAAAATATTACTATTTAGTTTAATAACCGTTTAATATACAATAATAAATTAGTTATTATAATTAATCTTTTGTTAATGTAAGATATGCTGCAGCATAAAAAACTGTGCAAATACTTTAAAACCACAAATTATTTGTAAAAATGCTACTGAACCAAAAAACAGCCACCTAACTAATTATCGCATTGTACAATTACTAATAATTGATTTATTTAAATCTTTAAAAAACGTTAAAGAAGAACTAGAATTAGATATAAATGTTTGAAGAGTTCGTTGGCGATCTTTGGAAGAAAATCGTTTGATTAGATCAGTCATTTGTTACTTTATATAATATCTTACTTTTTTATAACCCCCATAATTTTTATTTTCTTTCTGATCCATTCGGTTTTCTCTCCGTCTCTATGTGTTATTTTTAATATGTATCTTTCCATGCTTTTTTGTGTTATATGGAGCTTTTGAATTATTCATCCCTGTTTCACTATCATAAATGACAATAGGTAGAATGCACCGATGAAAATCTTTGTTCTTTAAACATAGAGGAATATTCGACTTTATAAAATGTGAATTTTTGTTGGACTTTAATCATCCTATTTTTATTTTCTTGTTCATTTCATTTATGAATGTTCCTTCAATGTTAATGAATTGTTCCAGATATATGTATATAATTTTCAATTTACATAATTTCTACTTCTTTTATAATAATTTGATTTTTACCAATTTTTATCTATTTTTTATAGTTTTAATTTTTTTTTCATTTTCAAATGAAATGAAATTATTGTATTAAGTTTTTATAATAACTGAGGAATATAAAAAATTAATACTTTTAAAATTTCTAATTAATGCCATGTTTTTTATATATTTTTTGTCGTACTTATTTTTTTATTCGTCACTCTATGTATCTCCAAAAGTTATTATTTATATAATATTAAATCAGTTTCATCGTCAAAGAATATAGACATACTAAAAGTATATCTATTTCACTCAAGTTAAACTCGGAAAAGCAATGTGAAAACTAACTGTGTGAAAAGCAAGTGTCAGCCTACAGATGTAATTGTGTTCAATCCTCTTAAAATAAAGTAAGACTGTGCCAAATACTAGTTTTAATTAAGTCATAAATATAAAATAATGTTGTAAAGTGTGTATTTTCTACGGAAAAATATTTATTTGGTAAGTAAATGTTAAGTTAAATATAGTATCCAAATGAATTCGATCAATATTGTGCTGTCTGTATTATATCCAACGAGAGTTTTATAGAGTGGGTGCGAATGATGTACTACAGAATGAAAGAAAAAGATGTTTAGACAGCCACCACGTGGATGTTTGTCATGGTTTCCGGGTTTTAAAATGTCAGGTTATATATTAACCGGCTTACACACATTACACTTGCATATCCACACATACAAACATGTATGTTATTATCATATCAGCTTATATTAGCCCATTGTTGAGCGAAAGTTTCATTGAATGTTATCCACTGATACTTTGTCATACTTCGTTAACTAGACGAATTGGTGAGGATTTTATTACAGAGTTTACTCCCTTAAACATGTTGCTTTCATCTCAGCTAAAGAGCTCTCCCTATTTTATATATTCGACTTGGGATCGAATGTACTTCTCCCGGATGATAAACGGTGATATTATAAATTATATAATCAAATTCAAAGTGTAAAAATTCGGATTTCTAAAGAACTGGCTTTACTTATTTCTTGTCGAGAGAAGTGTATTACGTCCTATGGTGCTTGTTTTGATTAATAGAAATTATTTTTAAAAAAAGTTACACATGTTTGAAGTTTTATTAGAAAATCTACCATCCATATGAAACAATTTAATCTCTTCTATTATATCGCTTGTTTTTCTACCTTACAATATATTTCTTGATGATCAAAGTAAATAAAAAGTGGATTTTTAAAATAGATTTTTATAATCGTCTAATATTGCACTGTACAACTTTAAATAATGAGTTTTGGTCGAAAAAAATAATAAAATGCTAGTTATACTGGATATTACCATGTAATAATCGATAATAATAAATAAGTCTATTTTGATGGCCTTACGTTTTGATAAATTCTAAGAAAATGTCTGTTGTTTATTTTACCGTGGTCGTTTTATTGCTATTGTATTTTTTTTCATCAGTTTTACGTCTATACCATGCATTTTTATTATGTCTAGATGAGAATACAGCATCTTGTTTATTTGATCTTGACACTGTTTCTTCTCATGGCCTATGTTCAGTTCGTTAGACTCATATGAATACACACACACACACACACACACACACACACACATATATATATATATATATATATATATATATATATATATATTCATAAGTATTTTTGTACTCGTATAAAACACGTTTTAATCAAATCCACACTTTTCCGGTTCATACACGATTTCAAGTCGATGGATTAAAAAAATCTACATATAAATAAATAACAAAAATAACGATTAATTTTATGCGCACTCTTATGTAATTGGTAACTCATGTATATTAATTGGACTATAAAAATCTGTAATGACTCAGAGAACTATTAAAAAAATCCTTTGATAGCAGGTGAAGGACGTTCGTTTTAGACGTAATAAAAGGCGATTCTCGTCAATATCCGTTTGCAATAAATGACTTAATAAATTTAATTTAATATTATATTTAACGTCTTCTCTATAATTTTTCTGAAATTTTATTTTTATATATATTTGTATAAAATTAACCTTTTTCTATCTACTGTTGGATGAAGACCTCTTCCAAATCTTGACGTTTCAATCGATGTAATATCTTTCTCTTGCAGTCCATTCTAATGAATTTTCGTATGTCTTTATTCATTTTATCTATGAATCTTTTTTGAACATTTTATATATTTAGATTACCAATCGGCGGTCTTACTCGAAATATGTTCTTTTTTTAGATATTAATTTTACGCTAACAGTTTTTGAATTTATTACCGTTTTTAATCACAAACCGAGATCGTTTATATACTACTAAATGATAAAATGACCGTTTACTAAACATGCAATTATAATAAATTAAATACGTTATTTTTTTTAAAAAAAAACTTGTATATAAAATGTATATGAATTCATTTGCATTTCGATTAAAAAAAGAGTATTTTTTTAATATAAAATTGATTGCGCAAAAGAGATTTTTTACTATATTTAATTTCTGAATAAAAGTTAATTGTTTTGGGATTTTTGTTTTTACAATGAGTATTTTAAATGTCAATGAAAATTTTATTTCTTTATTTAATTTATTTTTAAAGATGTTTGAAAAAATAAACAAGATGATGGAAAAAAATTGTTTTATCAAATTACAAATTTGAAATAGTATTTATTATTAAAATATTGGGTTGACAAATATGTAATTGTATTTTTTTAAAAGTAAATAAAAGACCATTTTTTCATTGAAAAAAATAATTTTATTCAATAATGTATTAACCATTTTCTGCCATTACCTTTTGTCATCTTTCAGGCATTTTCATAATTTTATACTGAAAAAACTTGATTTTTCTGAGTGAAAAACTAATCCAAGTACGATTTGATAACCTGATTTGAAGTGAAACTTTTACTATTTAAAGAGTTTTGTAAGAAATGTAATAAACGGTAATCTGATGATGCAAGATCAGGTGCGTATGGTGGATGTGGCATCACATTCAAACCAAGCTCCAATAATTTTTGGCGAGTGATTAAAATATACGTGGACTTGCATTGTCATGGTGAAACACAACACCTTTACGATTCACCAATTCTGGACGTTTCAATTTGGTTAACTGTTGACAATACACATCCGAATTGATCGTTTGTGGATTGAATGTAACAACGGCAACTAAAAAAATGAGATATCAATAGTGATGTGTTTGAAGTTCGCAAATTCCTACATTTATTTGAAAAAATTTCGGAAAGTATCATTGACCTTTCTGATACATCTTGAAGTGGAAGACTAGTCCAATTTGATAATGAGACTTAAAAATCTCTCGTTGAGTCCGATCCAAAATTGATTATTATTGAGAAATTGTTAATAATTTAGATCTACACTATCAACAGTTCACAGACATCTGGAAGAAATTAGTAAGGTTCGCAAAGAGAGGAAATGTGTTCCACATGGACTGTCTTCGGTTAAAAAAAATAATAATTTGTAATTCGTTACTAACGAAGTATAACAGGGAGCTCCTTCTCCTTAGGATTGATTAGATTGTAACTGAGATAAAAAATGGTTCTATACATTAAGTTGAAGTGAACTAAGCAATGGATTTCATTAAATCAAACTGTAATTCCAACATTAAAAACTCTGAAAAAGTGTCTTTTATACGTTTGGTACGATTTCCATGCGGTGATCTCGTAAATAAGGTTTTGAAAATTATCTTAAAAATCATATATTGGAAAATGTCCATTCGATTTGATTTCTCACTGTATATATAAACATTTTTAATCTCTCATAATGATAATAAACTCTGTTTTAAAAATATCTACTCCGTCTATGTGTTAACCTTCATACCATCGTATAAATTATGCAAAATTTTAAAAAACACCGTTGATACAAAATGAAACAGTCACCAATTCGGCGATAATTACGGCCGAAGTACATTCATTTCATCTCTTTTTCTCTTAATTTTAGTTGTATGAAACATGTTATTGTCTCGATATTCGAGAGAATGATATTTTCGACAGCGATCGATTAATCAAGATTCGTTAATTTATTCAAAATTGAAAATATGGAACGTGACAATCTCACGGACCTCCCGGTCATGTGACTGATTTGCATATTGATGTTTGTTTATACAACTTGGATTTATGTCTAATTATAGTTTTTCATCAGTTTGTTTATCAAGAAAACGAATATAGCCGTTTTTAATAATCAACAAATACATTTACAATTTATATATATAATATATATATATATATATATATATATATATATATATATATATATTTATTGTATGCATGCATATATTTTTTCAGGGTCTAAATTTGACATTTTCTTGTGACATATTTCTAAAATTGAAATTCTTGGAATAAGAAACTGTTATATCTATAATAATAATTGCTGTTTATGGATATTCTAATAGGAAATACTTAAAAGGTTAGAGATAGTTTATATGAACGCACATATATCTATAATGAGTCACAATAATTTACATACGTCCAACAAATTTATGGTGTTAAGAAATCCATGAATGTTGAATTACTTCAACATTTATAAAATTATTCAATGTGTACTATAATGTAAATATTGTCTATAATGTATTTGAATTACATGTTACAATGTACAATTTTTTTAATATACTTAATCATTTTGCGATGTTTATATATATATATATATATATATATATATATATATATATATAGAGAGAGAGAGAGAGAGAGAGAGAGATTAATAGATAAGGGGGGTCTAAATAAAATTGAAGGATAGTAAAGAATATCAAATTATAGTAAACAAATAAATGTGCAGTGAATCAAAGTAAAACTCATACGTCAAGATATTTTATATATCTACTGTGGAAAATTAATCACTAATCATAATTAGAATATTTTTTTGTCTTTCTGACTTTAGTTTCATTTTGTATTATTTTTTAGTAACTTTTAAGAATTTTTTTTCCTCAAAATCCAAACATTATATTATGATTAATTATTTCAATTATGATGGAAACATTTCCAATAAAGACATAAACATATTTTAATTGTGATTATTAATGAATTTTCCACAGTAAATATATAAAATATCATCACGTGTTGGTTTTATTTTGATTTACTGTAGTTCATTTGTATGAAAATATGTGTACATAATTTAAAAAAATAAAAACTAATAAAATCAGCATTTGATACTACTTTTTATTACATCAAGTGTATACATTGAAAATAAAAGGTTTTTTTCACAGAGTGTATTAATTTCATACACATATGAAATAAGAAATCAGAATATTTTTATTCCATCTCAACATTTTTTTGTCATCTTTCAGGTAAATGTGAATTCGATTCAAAAATTTTAATGCAATTAATTCGTTAATCAATTTTTGTATTTGTTCTAAATTTTGGAAAAACATGTAACTTATAAACAGTGTTAAATTGATTAGAACTAGAGTAAGGCAAAAATTATCCGATTGACGATTAACATTTTTGTCATTTAAAATTAATCGTTAATCATTTCAAACGATTGATTTGGAATAATTGTTTTTAAATCTGTGATTACTAAAAAGATAATCGTTAGTCGTGATTGATTTTTTAGTCATCAGTTATAAGCAATTAATAAACTGATTGATTTGAATATTCAAAATTATACAATAAATGTCTTCTGATATTTTTACGTGTTTTTTTAACGAATTCAAGCCTTTTTCATTAATTTAATTATTTATCCAGATTGCCTTTTGTAACGTTAAAAAATAAATTAATAAAAGTTTTAGTTATTTAAACTTCGTCGATTTTTTAATAATGATTTTTAACAGTATAAAATTTTGTACTACTTTTACGTTATGAATTCATATATTTTTTTTGGAAACGTATATTTCAAAACTTAATCAGTATTCAACTTCTTTTCTACATTTTATTTGTTTTGGTTTAAAATCAGATTTTATACTGATTACGTCACGCATAAAAGTAATAAGTATTTTAATATTTCAGGTGTAAAATCAATTAAACGATAATTACAACTTGTTTTATTCTAAAATTAGCAATGAGCCAAGAAAAGCAAATAAAAATATTAAATGAACCTGTCTGTCAACAAATAAACCAAACAGTGCGTAATATGATTTTGTTGCCTCTGTAAAGTACATAATGTTTTATTAACTTTTAATTATCTTAAATATCTTATCATCTTAAATAATATAATGTTTAAACAATAATTGTATACAAAAGAACTTTATATAGAAAACATTTATTTTTTTAAAAATAAATAATAATTAAAGGCAGTAAATCATTTTATAAAAAAATATATACAGGTGTTTTTTTAAAACGTGATAGAACTTTAAATTTAATCTCTATCAAAAGTTATATCTAACCTAAAAAACACCTTTTATATATATATATATATATATATATATATATTCCATCAGTGTGGAATTTCTGGCTAAAAACTGAGACAAGTGATTTTTGCTAGTTTCTATTGAAATCAAATTTACTCCATTAAAGGAGTTCTACAATGGTCAAAATAAATCGTAGTCTGACAATGCTAGATCAGAACTATACGATAGATGCATCCAAACTTCCTTGCAAAGCTTTTTTAATTTTTGCCGAGTCTTCAAATATGTGTGCGATTTGTGTTATCAAGATGGAAAACAATACTCTTTTTATTCTCTAATTCTGATCGTTTTTCCTGAATCGATCTCTTCAATCGCATTAATTGTTGACAGTAGAGATGAGAATCAACCATTTTGTCAAACGGCAGCACCTCAAAATGGACGATTCCCTTCCAATCCCTCTAAAGATATAGCATCATCTTCCTTGGCTTTGCAATCGTTTGTGGTGCCTCATCTCGCTTTAACTTTTTTTTCAAACATTATTGTTGTGTGTTAAATATGAGGTATAGTTTATTTCGAACTTTTCATTAAACATTAGATACTGGAAGCTGTATGTTATTTGATACAAAATTATTTATAATTTTTGAATTTGATTTTGATTTTATATTAATTTTTAAAAAGTATATTTCGAAAATCAATTCAAATAACAATATTAACAAATTCTAACTGATCATTGTAATATTTTTTTTGGATTTTTAATTAAGATTTTTAAATACTGATATTAATTTTAATTTATAGGAATGCCCTCGTACTTTTTCCATGTATTTACATAAGTGTTTGTCGTACAAATTTCTGTTCATGTAAAGATTTCACAATATATTTTAACATTAAGTTTTAAAGCCTTCTAGTCAGTATACATTTAAATACTAACGTTTATAAATATTACGGTAGGCTCACATATATAAAAATGTAAAATACATTTATTACATAATACTATTTTTCTGCACGAGTGAATTTCAACAGAGTGTGACGTGTGCAATATTTTGTATTCTGCAAACTTACACGAATTTATATCAACAAAAGAACATGTTTTTTATGCACGCTCATACACACATATATTCTCTCTCTCTCTCTCTCACACACACACACACACACACACATATATATATATATATATATATATATATATATATATATATATATATATATATATAAATACACATGAATAAAAATTTAGGTTTGTAAATGTATATAAACACTGACGTTTTCAATGTACTCGTATAATGATAATTAAATACCTTTAGGCATTCTATTTGGGATTTACGTCATAGTATTTTTTAGGTTTGGTAAAAAAGTTTATCCATCATTTTTATTTTTTGAAGATTTTACATTACAGTTTATATATTTTATTAAGAGTGATTAAATATTATTCTAAATCAATTCGAAATAAAATAATTTTGGTTTGAATTGTTAAATTTTAAAAAATATTCCATAAAAATTATATAAATAAAACAATTTCAGTTAAAAATTACCAAAACTTTATTTGAAACGTAAATAAATAAATTATTTTAATATAGTCAAATATGAAACTTTAATTAGCTAGTAAAAAAATGAAAATGAAACATTACAATAATAAAAATTATAATAAACACATTATCATAAATTAGTCTGAAAGTAAAGGTTAGTTTTGGTATAAAATATGAATTGTTATTTATTCTATGTCTTTTATTGGAGATAGTGATGGAATTTTATAGTCGATATTAATGAGAATACATTTTATAAACAAAGAATTTTCAATTATATTCAAACGGTTTTTTATATTTCACTATTAACATTTTTCATTTGCTTCACTATGAGTATTTAATGTGACATTGATCAATTAAAATGTTTCGTTTACGGTTCTATGGACATAATACAATATATTGATGTAATTATAATTAGTTTTTTTAAATACAACTAAAAAGAATAAAATTTAAAAAACAATATTTCGTCTAGTTCATGTAATATTCAATAAAAATTGCATCAATCCACATACAATTATTCTTTCTTATTAGAATAGAAAGGCGTTCATTGGAACTATAACCGTAGATCTGTTCATTGTCAATTTATTTTTTATGTATTCAAATTTCATACTTTTAGCGACAATTTATATTTGCACATAGTATGTCAAAAAACAAATTAAACTTTTTAAATTAAAAAAACTTTTTTGTATTTTTCCAAAAAAAAAAAAATAAATATTTATTCCAAATATTGGGTGTTTCAGTTAATTTTAAGTTGTTTTTTTTATTGAAAGAAACATTTATTTTGAAAAAAATGTAAATTTTATTTTAATCAAAATAATTTCCATTACTTGCTATATCTTTCTGGCAATAAATTCTATGGTAGAAAAACGACTTATTTTTTGAAAAAATAAATTCTATTTATCGACCCATTTGTTGATCTTGTCAAAATTTTTCAAGTGCACAGCTTGAATCATATTTTTCTGTTTTTTCCAATTGACTTTTGTAACTCTTTGTATCAAATGATACTGAATGATAATAAGCAAGTAAATGTATGACTAAACCCTTCAGTCTCATTTACATCATCTTATATACAAATTTGTTACTATTCATGACTTAAGACATCAGTGGAAGTTTTTAGAACATTTGCCTACGAATACGAGGAGTCTAGTGGATATTTTTACAGTTTAATGAATTTCTTCTTGCAATACACAATCTAAAAATTTTTTTTTGTGTTCATTCAAGTATTAAATGTAAACATTGTATTTTAAGTTTTAAATATATAATACTTATTAACACCAGTACCCATTTATGCAATAAATTCATTTTAATTATTTTCTTATAAATGATTACAATCTTGAAAATCAGTCTTATGTATGGAAATAAACTGGTCTGTCGACGCCACTGCCATATATGCTACGTCTTTCAATAATAGCTTTAGGCTATATGAGTCACTGTTCAAAACAACAAATTCAGGGCATATATTATTTATTCACATATACATATATATATATATATATATATATATATACATATACATGTATTAAACATGTGTATGTTTAAAAAATTATGTATATATATATGTTGATATACATATATGATTCATTATGAATGAATATGTGTATTTCATACCAATACACATTGACAATATATAACCAGAATTAACCAGTCGCAACTCACTTTATAAAGCATTTCTTAAACAGCTTCGTAAACCGGATTCGAAGACCGATTTTTTTAATATACTTTAGCAGTTTTTTATGTTGATGGATTATAACTGCCAGTTTCAAAAAAAGAAGACTCGTCATATATGTATGTACATGTGTATGTGTATGCACGTTGATCGAGAAGATGAGGATCGCATAAGGAATGAATAATAATAGTTTGCAAAAAAATATAAATAAAGTAAACGACTTGAAACAACACGAGTTGATCTGAAAGGCATGAAAAAATTAGCAAGGCAAGACCGTGGGCAAGGCAAACATGCAGAATGAGAATTATATCGGTGCCGGTTTTAAAGTTCTTGTTTTTTTTTTGGTTTGTTTTTTGCTTTACTTATTTGTTCTTTTCTTTCTCTCTACGTTCTATGGCTCGAACATCGAGTGTTTCAAATACAACCGATGTGGTTAATCTATATAAATACTTTTTCTGATCAAGTTTTTTTTAAGTACATTTCAGTTTTGTAAAATAACGAATGTGGGGAATTAAGAACGTGTATTTTCACACATATTAATTAATAGATATATTGAGAGTAATTATGTTGAGAACTGATAAAGAAATATGACTACAGGTTTTTGAAAAAAGGGGGTTTCCAAAACCTCAACTAAGTCGTACTTTTTTTTTACTACACTTGTTTGTTATTTATGATTTGTTGGATTCGTTTTCTTTCAAGTTCATTCGAATGTAAATCAGTTAATGTCGATTGATTCGTTAGAAAGATTTGAAGTTAGTCAGTAATTACTATAAGTTTAACATTTATAATTCATTACTTAGTATGATGTAATTTTTTTAAGTTAACACATATAATAAAATATAACAGTTAAAATATTTACAGTGCGTCGGAAAAAACGAACTTTCATTTTTCTGTCAAAACTTACAACGTCATTTAAGATCTAAAGAGTGGTACTTATATATATGTATATATATATATATATATATATATATATATATATATCTTTATCAACTATAAAAATTTAATCAAAATACGACAAGTAGTTTCTGAAATACGAGTATACTAGTTCAAGTGATAGTAATATTTGTTGCATTATCACAAAAACATAATGGAATATTGTGTGAATATTAACTTTTGTTTTAAATTTGATAAAACCTTCACAAAAACACATAATTTGATAGGTCAAGTTTGATACGTCTGTTATGCACATAAATTTACATATGCTACGGATGTTTTAAAGATAGTAAATATCAATAACGACTCAAGATCAGGTCATCCTAAAACCGCAATCAAAAACGAACTCAATGAAAAAGTACGTGAAATTATTACTGTTAATTTGAATGTAACATGTTGAATATTAACCAAGGAGATTAGCGAGGATACAATTTATAAAATATTAAAAAAAAATTGAACCAAAAAAATTTACACTCTATTTGTGTCACTTAAAATAATGGAAGACCGGAAGATAGTACGCATTGACCATAACAAACACATCATTAAAACAGTTTAAAAAAATCTAAATTCTTAGATTTTATAGTCACTGCGGATGAGACTTGGTATTTCAAGCACGACCAAGAAACAAATCGCCAGAATGCATCGTAGAAATCACCAAGGTCACCAAAAGTGAGAAAATTGTGTTTTAAGAAAGAAGTGAGTGAAGACAAAGTTGATTTATTTCGATTCAGAAGGAGTTATTCATCGTGAATTCTTTCCATAATAATTATTGGGAGTGAGAAAAGGTTATCATTTACAACTATATCAAAAATGGGGAGTTGGATGTCATTATTGAAGAAAAATTGATTTGGATTTCAGGAAAAATAAAAGAGAATAAAAGATTGGATAAAAAGACGATAAAAGATTGGAGGGAAGTATCTAGTGCTGCAGATGCTGTAAAATAGTACTCTGCTATATCTAAAAGATCTATTAGTGAATTTATAATGTAAAGAGAAGTTTATAATATTGATGTATTAACAGCTGAAAGGAAAAAAAACTTTTCTTAATTGAAAGAAATGGAGATAAATTAAAATATAATAAAAGAATATGAAACATGGACATCTGAACAATGAGGAAGAGTTATCTGTCAGATGACAGATCATTTTATTGGTTAAAGTAAAAAAAAGCATTTTCAACCATCACAGGTGAGACAGACTTTAGAGCATGATTTATGATCAATAATGATCTGAGGCTATTTTTTACGCCATAGGCTAGGATTTTTAATAAAAATGAGTAGCATAATGAAAAAAGAACAGTATTTGAATATCTTAAAAATAAATTTATAGAAGGTTTTGTGTTCAGAATTTCATAAATTCGTATTCTGATATGACAATGACCCATCATTCAATAAAAATCATTAAAGGAGGAATAAATTCACAAAATTGGGAAGCAATGAAGTGTTTAGCACAGAATCCTGATATTAAATGAATCAAATGTTTATGGGCTATTGTTAAAATTTGGTGAATTAAACTGTTTCCAATTAATTTAACGAATTATGGAATCAAACTGAAGCTGAATGGAAAAATATTTCAGTTAAAACATTAATCTAAATGTAAAAAATCAAAACACTTTTTTAATTTTAAGTATTTTGTACGATCGTCATTATTCTGCAGAATAGTGTTAAGCATTTTAGGCATTGATTCTACCAGGATTTTGAAAGCACTGAGAGGCAAACTAGACCACGTTTCCAAAATTTTGTATTTACATCGATTATTGTTGTCTTGAGTATGTGGGGATCCCGCTGTCCAATTCGTCCCACATATGTTCAATAGGATTAATTAAAAGGATAATTTATTACAATCACTTAATCATTTTTTAATGTCACTTGTATGAGAAGATGACCTGATATTACCAAACGGAGAGAAAGAACAGTCTGATCATTTACCAAACACAGAATGTAACAGACGACCACGTATGAATGAACATATAGAAGATATCTTTCACAAATATCGTACTACACATTAGGGTCATTGTACCAATATGAAATAATCATTTGGACGTATGAAACAGCGGCACGAAAGGTCATATTACAATCTTGTTTAGCCTATAACCGTACCGTTTTCTTCGATTACAGTCCTCAAGGTTGTTACATTTATCCGAAAAATCATTATTTGTCGAAGTTTTCGTTCGATTCACGGATCGCGAACAACTGTTTCTGGTTCATGGAAAGTCAAGAAGGTCCAATCGAAAGATTTGATTCGGTGAAAGCTGTCTTTGTCGATATCAATATTATATCAATGTTTGTGTGTGTGTTTATTTGAAATTTGTTTACTTTTCGTTGCCGGTATATGTTTGTATATCAATTTTAATAGAATGGTATCATTGAAAATTACAATTAAAAGTAACTGTAAATTAATAAAAACAGAGAAATATAAAACGTAAATATATGATTTTTCCATAGTAAAGTTTTAAAATATCATTCCATATGAGTTTCACTTTGATTCATTGTATATATACATACATACATACATATATATTATTCTTATCAATATAATTATGGTCGAATTATTTTGAAATAAATACATCGATATCTCAACAAACATTTTTTTTATTTTCAAAAATATGTAAACGTTATTATCCGTCATCTTGACAGCTATCTTAAATGATTTGTTTGGGAATTTCTAAAAATATCGTTTTTTATCGTGAATATAGATTATAGATCTGTTACACAATATGTTATTTGACTGTTCTGAGAATTGTTGGTTTTAGTAGGAAATCGAATTGATATGCAACCTTGCCACGAATTAATTATATTCAGAGAAGATGACATTGCAAAAAATTTTCACAAATAATAACACCGTTTTATTGTTCATGTACAATTATGCGAATTTTAATAACAATTATTTTAATAATCGGTGAACATTAAAATTTAATTATAATAATAATAAAAATAATAGGTCTATAAGTAGGACAATTTGACAACCTTTAAATAAACAAGATTATATATATTTGTGATCATTTATTGAAATCTTATTTTTATATTTAATTTTTGCTACTGTATGACCTTCGTACATTTTTTTGGTAATTTATATTAGGTTCATGGAAAGTAATTATAGTTTAATATGCAGTAGCTCAAATTGATATTCGGACATTTGTTTTTTGACATTTTAATAATGAATAAATAGTAAAAAAAGAATTGCAAGTATAAATAAATCTATTTTTATGAAGCTATACTTAAGGTTATTTAAATTCATTACACACACAAATCAAATTCATTTAGGTTCATTTTTAAAAAAATATCACAATTAATCTTCTGTCAATACTGTGCTTGTTTTTCTGTATAGTTCGGAAAGTCCATAAAAATGACATCTGTTATTTTCCAATTATATTTAAAATTGTCAAAGTGATTAAATTAATTCAGTTATATCAAATTTGACTATAACAATAAATCATACAAAAATGGTTAAAAAAATCTTTTGATACTTCGTTAGAAAATAAGAAAATTCGTTATATAGAACTTCGAGATGACTAGTCGATGCGTATCATCGTACAATTAATAAGAAGGAGTCGTTTCGCGTCAGTTCAATGTCAGTAACATCCGTGACGTATCAATGACGTCAATACACATATATCTATAGTTTATTCAATTCCAAATCAGTGATTTTTAAATTGACGAAGTTTACAAATATGGAATTAGTGATGATCGTGATAATTTTAGATAAAGGGGAAAAGGGAATACAACAGGTGAAGAAACAGAAATGGATATTGAACATTTGTGGACGTATTTCGAAGAGAAATTGAAAAATCATACAATTTAACACAAAAAAGATCTGGAAATAATGCTAGGAGAGAAATAGTCAGGAATTAATCTATAATATCATGAGAAATTAATTCGTTCTATCAATTAGAAGCTTTGAGGAAAAATAAAGGATTATCTTCAAAACATTAAAATATAAGAGAAAAAAATGAAATATTTATGTAAATACTTCGATTTTTTGTATCTGAATATTATTTTGAGATTGATTTGGATATGTTTTTAAAAAATAAATTTAAATGAATTTGATTTTTGTGTAATGAATTTAAATAAACTTTAGTAAAAATAAATTTATGTTCATCTTTAATTCTTTTCTTTATTGTTAATTCGTTTTTGAAGTATGTTAAATCAAGTGTCCGAATATTATTCTGAGCTACTGTATATTGAATTTGAATGACGTGTTTGCAAATTCAATAATAAATATATTTAGTTGCTTTTATTATATTGCGGAAACACTTACATATAATTTATAATAAATGTCAGTTCAGTGAATCGTTTTAAATTATCTCAAATTGCTACAAAATTACATCCGGAGAAGTATGATTTCAATTATGTTATTCTAATAAAAAAGTCAAAAAATTGTAATATCGTTGGTATTACAGAATATGTATACTAATGTAAAATAAAAATAGTTTATTTTATAAATACATAAACAATAAAAAGTGAAAAAACAATATTAGCTCAATATCCAACAATTTTAATATACAGTTACATTATTTTTTTTTAATAGAATAGCTGAGTTATAATCAAATTTTAAAATACATGTTCAAAATCACATGTAAATCAAAAATTATACCAATAAAATCTTCTTGAAACTTGAACTTAAAAATAGTTTTTTTCTTCCATTGAATGTAAGCATTGTCTGTGTTCTTTTGAACCAAATTTCCATTCGTGGTGTTGTTTCAATTGAAGATAATTTATCATTTTTCCCATTTCTTAGCCTATTTTCGAAGTTGGATTTCTACCGGCTTTATGCAGAAAAAATCGTCAGTATAAATTCTACTTTATATATATATACACTATTTATTTATTATCCAGTTAGAAATAAACATAAAGTTAAAAGAGATATTTAGAACTTTTGTGTTTCCAAATATACATTTTAAAAATTTATTGAAAAAATATTCGATTATATTTACTTAATATATACCATAGAAAAATAGATATTTGAATTACGTAGACATGTTTTTATAAGTGAGGAATTTGAAACGATTTAAGGTCACGTTGTACAATCTATTTTTTCGCAAGTCAATTTTTATCAATTTTTTGTATATAAACAATAAATAGAAAGTACTGTTCGTTTTAGGTGATTCCCAGTTATTAACAGAAAGTTCATTATTTTATTATATTTTTTCAATATTCTAACGAATTTTCAAATGAATCATATACTGGTTACATCTTGTTCAGTACTAGATTTACTAAGTTAAATATCCGAGAATAGATTGTTTATTTACTGGTCAGTTAAATACATTCACTCTTATGGTAATATTTAATTTGTATATGAAATATATTGGATTTAATAATAAAATTTCGATTGATATTATTTCATCACAGTAAAGTTTACTATGTGAATTTCATAAAAATATTAACAATAATTAGTATTTTTAAATACCAGAAGATTTCCAATTTATTTATTATTTATTACATTAAATAAATGATCACATTTACATATATAGGTTAGAATATAATAAGTTATTTCGATATCAAATTCATAGTGACATAATAAAATTGCACTGGATACAATAGTTTTATTATCTTAAGTACCTTATGTACTTGTTATTAATTTTAAAGTGCTAAGTACGAATATATTTTTTTATCTATCACGTTTGGTTTTATCTACACATATTTAATGTGCTTAAAAATGGACACATATTGTAATTTTTATTATATTAACTATTGGATGATGTAAAATTTTCACTTTTTATTGTTACTAGTTTTTTTCTTAACATTTGAACTAAATTGATCATTTTGAGAGAAACAGTGACATCAGAAGAGAGTAAATTCAATGTTTCATTAGATACAAGCTTTCAAAATGAAAACGCTGGGTAAGTTTTTGAATCAAGATTTCAAAATAGAAATATACTAGCTTTAAACATATTAAGTCATTGAAAATAAAATGGCCATTTATCAAAATTTCAATTTCTCGTCTTTGCAATTTCTTTCCATATAGATGGATAAAAATACACATGTCATACGTGAATATAAGAACATAACCTCATTATATGGTGAGTTTTACATATTTAAGGATCGTTTTTCTGGCGACATGGAAACGAGAAAAAATATGATATTTTTTTGTACAAATTCAAACCCAAATATTGCATGGTCGAAGCAACGTGGAATATTAATACAGATTTCGGTGAGGATTTTATGAGTAAGTGAATCTCTAGGCGTTGGTTGAAAAGTTTGTTTTAATGATCCAAATATTGAAAATTTGTCTCACGGATATGCGCCATCCGTCATTGATGACGATATTTGAAAAAATATAGTTCAAGTAGAACCGGATCTGATTTTTCGAAAAGACACGGAAAGGTCGAATGTTCATTATTCAACTATTTCCATACATCTGAATACGTTATGCATTTAGGAGCCGGCATTGATAAATAAATGTAAAGATAAATAGATGTAATGTGTTATTACCCTATAACAACGCCAGACCATATATTGCAAAGCAGATCATAAAAAGCTCATTTTTTAAACATTTCGATTTTTTTAACTGTGGTGTATTGGTAAAGATAGTGCTCGAAAATTGGGAATAGAAAGTAATTTTTATTTCTAGCAAGATAATAATCCCAAGCATAAGGTCTGTCATATTATAAATTGATTCTTATATAACTACCCTCGTGTTTTAGAAACACCACCTGAGTCTCTAGACCTAAATGCAATTGATAATTTATGGATTTACTTAAAAAAAAGTTAAAGAATAATATTTAATCAAAATGAACTAAAAATAGCATTAGATGAAGAATGGAATAAAATTAAGCCTTCCTTCTGTCTAAAATTAATAGAGTCTATGCTTAATCGTTGACATTAGTTAAAAAAAAAATAGCACCAACTAAATATATAAAAATGGTTAAAAAAATAAATATTTCTTGAATAGTAAATTCAAGAAATATTTTTATTATTTTAAAGATATATTAGGTTGGCAAATATCTCCCTTCCGCCTTCTGGTCTTTTGAATTTCGCAGCTATGTACAAAAAAAAAAAAAGCGGAAGGGAGATACTTGCCAACCTAATATAATAGATTTATGATGTGTTCTATTACAATTTTTTTTTAATAGTTTTATTAATTTTTCATAATAAAAACATCGATTCAAATTTAGCTGTTTTATTTGTTCAATGCTAACTAATAACTTTGAAAATTTTATTTCAATATATGTATGAGTTACTACTATTCTTAGATTGAATTTTAACTTTGACCCACTCTGTACGTATAAAAAGATACTTTTAAAAGATTGTTTAGAATAAACTCACTGTTTGTGTATAAAATTTCCAAACTGAATAATATATTCGACAAGTATCCAGTGTTCAATGTACAAGAAATTAATTAAAAATATAAGATAAACAGATGGGTTTATTCGAACAGCAATAAGCCATCAAGCAAAGTAGTCGTCAGAGCAGGAGGGAGTGTATGACAGACACTTTGTGCATTTTTTGATATATGTGTTTGTGTGTTCATGTGCGTTCTTTTTTATTCTCCCCACCAGTCATTCCTCATATAAACAACACTCCACGTGCTACATCAAACAGTCGATTCCGAACGTTAATCAGATCGATATGTGTACTTGAATAGTAGTCGATAACGTGTCTACTTTCATTTCAATCGCGAGAATATTTATTTCGATCGACGAAATCGCGTTATGCAGTTATTGAGATAAAAAAGCAAATTCGTGTACCGGACAACAAAGACGAATTTTTCTCTTGTTCGTGTGCAATTATCCAACTTTCGGTGTTGGCTAATTGATTTTCATTTGCTTATAAATCGCGTTTCCTGGTACCGTGCGTGCTTGCCTGCAATTGTGGACTATAAAAACCGGATGTACAGATAATCATCTTAGTCAATTGGTGTCTGTTATTATTTTCATTAATTTTTCTTCGCAATATTTTCGTTGAACATTTTTTTTCGTAAATTACATATTTATATCTGATGAGTATTACTGTGACAGGTTAATTTATCTATCGCAAATTGAATTGACATTGGATTGTTGTAACCGTAGCTAATTTGTGCTGAATTTTTTACCACGCTCTGTGTTTTTTATTTTTTTGTATAACATTTTTGGTAAGTTTTTTTACATCTCTACTTTTTATTTGCGCATGTACTAATTATATTTAATTATATGCCATTTGATAGATGTTTTTATCAACTTTTTCGTAGAAAATTCACAAGGCATGAAAAATTGTTATGCGATAATTTGTTTTTCAAATAATTAAATATTTTTTGAGTTATTTAATATGTTTAAAAATGTATATACATACATATATATATATATATATATATATATATATATGCATGTATGTGTGTGTATGTGATCATAAAACAGTAGAAGACTTTTGGGGAAAAATTTGAGAGAACCTACCTGATGATGATATATATCATCATCTTAAAAACCTATATCAGTCTATTGTTGTGCAAGATCCTTATCGAATATCATTACATATTAAACATTTTGTTAAGATTTTTTTTTATTATTTCCTGTCTGCGACAAACCTCATTCAGCCTTCATCTCCACTATACTTCACAATTTCATCCCCCTATTTTAATAGGGTCTCATCCTTTGTCTTCTAAATGCTCTGTAAGATTAAGATTTGATGACTTGGGAGATGTCCCGAGTTATTTAAGATCGATCATATTTTTACAATAGATGTTTATTAAAACTAAAACATTTTTCTGAAAATCGCATTTTCAAAACCGGTGACTTAAATATTTCGAAAACGACTACATCGATTTATTTTAAATTTGCAGGCTTATTATAGATACAAAAAA
Organism: Neoneuromus ignobilis; assembly: GCA_029203775.1. Classification (NCBI taxonomy): domain Eukaryota; kingdom Metazoa; phylum Arthropoda; class Insecta; order Megaloptera; family Corydalidae; genus Neoneuromus; species Neoneuromus ignobilis. The sequence goes on from CP092095.1 coordinate 24,201,015, forward strand.
ATAATTCTTGAATGAAAGATTTTTCCTGTCGCATAGTTTCTTTTTTATTAACTAAAAACGAGCGATTTTTGCATCGAAAATGGAAATTTTGAATTAAAATGTTCGTCATTTTATTCTAAATCAATATTTTGGAAAACTGATCGTTCAAAGACTACATAATTTAATATATAAAATAAATCTTCATTTTTTGATTTCATACGATCTAAATTTGAGCAGCAGTGGTCACCATAAACGTTCTTTTTGACCGGATCTACAAAAGAATGATCATATCTCTTTTATTTTTGAATATTTTTTATTTTAAAAAAATATGTAAACTTCTTTTCAAATGTACGTTTTTAGATACCTAACATTTATTGAGTAACTTGTTATAATTCTTGGAAAACATCCCCAAATGTCACGTTTTTTTCTACCTTTTGACTGAGCAACACCACTTAAAGAAACATCTAAATAAAATTTAAATAATCAATATCCATCGATTCATAAAAGATAATAATGTAGTATTTTAAATTCGATTGACATTAGATTATATGATGTTAATAGATTTTTATTAGATTTTTCGAACTTGAATCAGTAACTTTATTCTCTAATTATTATAATATATTTATAATACACGTGTGTGTAGGTGTATAATATAAATTTATTAATAATATTTATGTTCCGTACTTAAATTATTGTAGAAGAAACTTGATTTGAAACGAAAATTTAAAATGAAATAATTATTATTTAAAACATATTTAACAAAATTTTTCAAACACAAGTATGAGGAAAAAATAGTTATTTAACGCGAATCATTAATTTTTTTTTCCCCGAATTTACAAACATTCAGAGTTCATCTAACTGAGAATTTAATTTACTTATTAATACAATTGAAATTAATATATTTGTGCTACATTTGTGTATACAACTCGTTGATTAATTACTGTCTCAAATGTACTTCCATTTAATTTATCTTAGTTTTATGAATAGCGATATAATTTTAATTACTCATATTTATTTATTTATAAAAATTAAATAAATACTTAAATATAATTACTTTTTTATCGGTTTGGCATGTACTTTTATTATTATTAATAAATATTCAATTATATGTTTATATAAAAAGTTTAAAGAAAATAATTAAAATCTTATTTCAATAGCTGAATGTAGTTGTATATTTTCATTCTTAGTGAGTTAATTGATAATTTTAGTTATTTTAATTTAATTATTTAATTTCTAAACTCATCATTACTGTTTAAAAGTGGATTGTGTATTAATAATTATATATATATGCTTATTTATCCAACTACATTGCACTTATTGAAATATGTGTTGATACTGGAAAATTTATACTGAAAATTATTTTACTTATAATGAAGTTAATTTGTATTTTAAACGTTTTGTTTTTTATCAAGACCGATTTGTAAACAAGTTATTTAGAAAAAATATAAATATGATAACTATATTTTTTAGTCGAAAATAATTATACTGGGTCATATAATTAAATTGATTAGAATGGTTTTCTAGATAATAATTTCTTAAAAGACTAACTTAATGTTTTTTTGTTATTACTAGTAATTTTATTATAAATTAAAGTAATTATTTATAAGTGTCTGTTAATGTATTCGTTTATCTGTTTGTTTCACTTTTATCAAAAGTTATTAGATGATTCGAAGTTATTAGAAAATTCGTGGAAATTAACTAAAAAAGAAACGTATTTGATTGGTCGAAATGGAAAATTTTGAGAGAGACATTTATTTAACCATGGTTAGAATGAGATTGATGACGATGATGATATATATGTGTGTCTCACTCAAATATATGTAAAATTATATCATCATCATCAAAATCAATATCAGTCCACTGTTGAATGAACCATCAAATGCTATTAAATTTTCTTAAATGTTTTCCAAAGATTTTTCCATTATTTCCTGCCCATGGTTAATCTCATCCGAGTCTCACCTCAACTATACTTCAAATTTAATTTTTCTATCTTTGATAGAATCTCTTTTTTGTTCTCTTTTTATCTTTTGGTCGCCATTATATAATTATTTTTTTATCTATTGTCTTCCCTTTTTACTAGATATCGAACTTATGTCATTTCAACGATTTTATTCTATTACATCAATTATTCTTATCTATTCTCGTATTCATTTACAGAATTTCCTATCACATTCAGAAATTTCTAATATTATCCTTTTCATGTTTCACTAAAATGTGAAAATTTGTTGCTTCATTTTCTTCAATCAGTGTATAAGTTTCTGACTTGAAAAGTATCAACAAGTAGTGTACATTGGTTAATTGATTTCCATTTTAGACTCAATGGTATTTTACTCTTCATTATATTATTTATTATTCTAAATGCTGCCTTCGTTATCCCATTTTTAAATCGAATTTCTGACCATAGGTTTTTATCATATAGTATAATTTTTCTCAGATATTTCATTTCATTCTCTTGTGCCAATCATTGATTCTCTAACTGTATATTATCTCTCTCTACAAATCTATTAAACATGAGTTTAGTTTTGTTCATATTTATTTTTAATCCAACTATTTTCTTTTTCTCTGAAATTATTTTATTTTTTCAAGTAGCAATTTTAACTTTTCTAAGTTTTCATTAATGAGTGTTTTATTATAATAAACCGTAGATACGATAAATATTATATATATATATATATATATATATATATATATATATATATATATATTTAGTAGATCTTATATAAAGAAATTGATATAAATAATAAATTCTGTTATCGTTTTAACAACATTAAAAATATATCATTTAGATAAAAAATGAAATACAGTATAAAGTAGATTCACAGTTATAGATTCGTAAATATTATTTACAATATTAAATATCGAGAATCTCAGTGTATCATATTTTTAATAAAAAGTCTTCTTATTGAAATGTATTGTAACAGTACAATTTCAATTAAAATTATCTTGGATATTTATTTAAATATATGTGATGATTCATGTAAGTTATTTAACTTAATTGTGTTTCATCATCTTTCAATTTAAATAGTTGTATGTATATATATATATATATATATATATATATATATATATATATATATATATATATATATATATATATATATATATAGTTTATTGACGACATACAACTTATAAGTAAAAAGCAGGAGAGTTAAAAATGCAATTTGAAACACTTTCAGAGAAAAATGGAAGAGTTGAATTTATAATAAATATGAACAAAATTAAAATAATGTTTAATAGATTTATAAAAAAAATATACAATTAGGAAGTCAACATCTATACCAAATAGATAAAATAAAATCCCTTGAAAATTATACGATTTGATGTTAATCTATATGGTTAGAGATTTGATCAAGAATTATGGTAAAATGGGTGGTATTCAGAAAAATGAATAATATAATAAAAAATAAAATACAATTGAGGCTATATAACCAATGTGTACTACTTGTTTATACTCACAGATCAGAACCTTGGATACTGAATGCATAAATGAAACAATTTTTTTTTTTGATAACCTAGCGAAATTTTGAAAGGATAATGTTTAAACGTAAACGGAAATCTTGTAAATGGACTTGAGAATAGACAAAAGTAATTGATATATAACATAATAAATAAAATCGGGCAGGATATGTAGCAAGAAGCAAAGGTTGTAGATGTACAAAAATAATTATAGAATGGCGACTAAGAGATAACAGATAAATAAGGAAGAGAAGCTATCAACAATGGAAGGATGATCTTTTGAAATGTAGTGGATGTGAGATTTGGATGAGATTAGCTGCAGACAGGAAATAATAGAAGAATCTTGAGAAAACTTTTAAAAAGACTGAATGTCATTTGATGAGGCTTTCACTCAGCAATAGATTAATATAGACTGTCATGATCTTGATCACATATATATATATATATATATATATATATATATATATATATTCAGGAAGTTCTAATGTATTTAAGGACATTTAGATCAAAAATTAATCATTTCCGTACATTTTTTACATAGTAGTTTATTTATAATATATGTAAACATACACACATATACATAACATATATATATATATATATATATATATATATATGTTTGTACATTTTTGTGTATAGGTATTTGTGTCTGTATTAATAATCTTTATGTTTTATTTATTTTTCCGTATGAATAATGCTTAATGAATCTTACAGTAATACACTTTAAAAACAGTAATACAAGTTATTGTAATTAAATTTATATAAATTTTAAAAATACATCTGTGACAAAAATAATATATATATATATATATATATATGTATGTATGTATGTATGTATGTATGTATTATGTAAGTGTATATGTAAGTATGTATGTATGAATAATCATCCTTTTATCATTTTCTGTAATCTGTTTTTTAACAATATTGTCGTGCATGAAGAATCGTTTTGTTGATTTTGGCCACATGGATAACGTAACCAATTAAATTATTCAATGAATATTCAACGAAAGAGTAATAAAAAATTATATAATTACGTCCTTGATCGTACGTGACCTTGAATGGAAAGGTATAAAAATGTAGATATTAGCATAATTCAGTTTGTAAATAGAAGGTAAACTTATCTTAGGCAAGGCCGAACGAGTTCAATTTTAATAACCGTAATTTTAGTAGTAATATATATATATATATATATATATATATATATATATATATATATATATATATATATATATATATATATATATATATTGTGTGTGTGTGTATGTAATAGTACAATATCAATACTGTTTGAAATATAAAGAAAAAATAGATAATAAATAATGAACTATTATCAACATTTAAAATAGTTGGAGTATGAATAGTTAACATTTAAACAAATTATAAATATAATATATAAATGTGCCAAAAAGTGGTTATTTATCTCGCAGTTGTCATTTTTGAATGAAATTTTAAAACTAGTTCAAATTATGTAAGTTTATCACACATTATTCTCAACTTAGATGTCAACAAATTGTTTTGTTATTTAAACTGATTTCGTATTAAAAATTCGTTGAAATGGACTGGAATAGAAAGACATTAGATCGGTTAAAAAGAAATATTTTGCGAGATATATACATCTGGTTGTAATAGAAAAAAACTGACGATGATGATAATGATTATATATGGATACAGAAAGATAACTGAGTGGGTTAAGAACATCATAAGATTTATGAATGTTATAGCAAAAATCAGAAGTTTAAAATGAAAATGTATTTATCAGATAACAAAAAAAGAAAGACCATTGATACACAAGAGAAAAAGTATTAATTGGAAACCCAGATACATAAAAAAGTCTTGAAAGAGGTCTATAGATTGATAGGATAGAGAAATAAGAAACTTTGACAGAGTGGAAAGTGAGAGGTATTGGATCGGTCCAAATGAAAATTTTTCAACTAGCAGTGAAAAGAAAGAAGCTGCTGTTGATAATATATATATATATATATATATATATATATATATATATATATATATATTACATATACATGCATAAAAGTACCTATGTTTGTATACTACTTCATGAACAAAAAACATGTGTTAAAAGTAGTCTAAACATTGTTCAACATTGTAAATATTCATAATTTGTAATCAACAAACAATTATAGACAATACAAATAGTGTTAATCCAAGGTTACATAATTTAAATATTTCAATTATATTTTTGTGGTTGAGTATAGAAACAAATAAGTTCAATATAATGTATATTTCATCATAATAAAGGCTATATCAGTTTATTTCTAACCGAATGTCTCATCGAATGTCATTTAATCTTCTTAAATGTTTTCATAAAATTCTTTTATTATTTCGTGTCTTCGGCTAATCTAATTCAACCCTTATTTCGACTATATTCCACAATTCCATCCCTCTATCGTTGATAGAGTTTCTTATTGCCTTTTTTTTGTCTTTTGGTTGCCATATGATAATTTTTGGCCATCTTTTTTCTATATGTACTGCTCATACCCATTTCATCGATTTTATTGATTTTATTAGATTGTATTTGTTATGGTTGTCTATTTTCGTACCCATTTACAAGTTCTCCAAACACGTTTAAAAAAACATTATCTTATCTACGCTTCTCTGACCTGTCAAAAACTTTTTTCTCATATTTTCTTTTAGACGGTGAAGTGAGATGAATTCTGTTTGACAGAGAAATTCATTTCCTAAGAGAAAATACATACGTAAAAAAAACAACAACTTGAGATTTTAGTCAATTTTCTTTCAGGCTAAATTTTCATCCCATTAAATTTTTAGTTAAAAAAACGATTAAAATAACATGATTAATGTTTTAGTTGGATGATTAATCGAACAAAAATTTAGTTATTAAATTTCTAATAATTTTTACGACTAAGGAATTATGATTGAACTTTTAATCAGATGAAAATTTAGTCAGATAATGTCCTACTCTGGTATAAACTAACATAAAGTTGCTTAAAATATTCAAAGAGCAATTATATGATAAATACAATGTAAAAATTAATTATAAAAAATATTGATAATATAATGATTGCATCAAAAGAAATAAATTTTTTAAATAATTTCAAACAACAATGACATCAGTTTTGCAAATATGCAATTACAGTTATATTGGATAGCTTTGAATATATAAATAAATAATAGTTATGTCTTATATGCTTTTGAGTACAGTAGAATTTCAAAAGGTAAATGAACGCAAATTATTAATAACGTAAGTGTTTGTTCTTTTCTTGACTACTACATAGTATATTAATTAAATAAATAAATACTTTTTTTTAATTAGAAAGAACAACTTTCGTTGATTGTATTCAGTCAAATATATTTGAATTATTTATTTATTGCCAAATGTACAAATAATTTAATTAAAAAAATAAATTCGTGTTATATTTTTTTTTTGCAATTTCATTTTTTTTATTTTTTATTACCAAGGGGCTTTGCTCCCTACTTGCTTTACTCGTCGATCCCAGAACTTCAATATAAATAATACGTTTAAAAATCTATGTTAATGCATCTGTGTAGTCGATATTTAATATATATTTATTTGATATTTTTATACATTAATAAATACGTTTGAAAATATTAATCATTTTCCCAAATGCGTACTTTGTACTGAACAAAGTATTCAATATCTCATTTCAAAATCATTTACGACATTGTTTTTATTGACAGCGGTTTATGAGAAACCGCCTAAACGACTTTACTGTAAACACTTCCTTAAAAAATTCTATATATTATAATATTTGATTTGATTCAAAGAAAATTATGACTAATCCATAAAGCAAAAAAATAAACATAACTACCGTGTAGTATAAATGATTTGCAAGGTCGACTTTTCAACCTTTGAAAAGCGTGTTTTTTTATTTGTGTCTTTATTGTTGTTGTATATGACGCATATTACGACACTAAGATTTTTTAGTTAATAAATAGATATTATATAAGTGATCCTAAAATCATTCAATATTTAAGTTGTAGATAAGTTTGGTTCGGATTTGTATTTTTGTAAATATAAAGAAGCAATTTGGTTAAGAACTTATTTCTTAATAAAGATATTTGTTTGTCATTAATATCAACGATTATTCTTATAATCGTTGGATGAGCACAATTGGGTACATAATTAAAAAAAAATCGTTAATGTTAAAATATATTGTTATTAACAACCGAATTAAATATTATTATTTCATATCAATTTTGTTAATGTAACTTATTTACAAAAAATAAAAAAAAATCATTTTAAAAATAAAGTGTATAATGCAAAAACATTTTGATATTTATTTATTCACTTTTGCACGTTTTTAATAATTTTTTTAAAAAAATTCACACTGTACAAAAACTTATTCTTTACCACATTTCCCACTTTTTTAGTTGACTCAATCAAATTTTCGATATTTTCATTAGTGATATGCCATTCCTCTTGTACTCTACTCCATAACTAATTTGAGTTTTTAAGGGGTTCTTCGTATTAGCACAATTACCTCTTTACAATAACTTATAAATTTTCGATTGAATTTAAATCTGGACTCTATGGAGCCCATTTTATATGTTGAAATCGTTTTTCCTGGAACCAGCTTGTCACTATTTTCGCAGAGTATTTAGAGTCGCCGTCATAACTAGAAAATTATTCAATCGATTGGATACGCACATTTGTTAACAAAGTCAAGCAAATAAGTCTATAGAATATCAAAATAATTTTCTTTCTTCGTTATCACATTAATTTTCATCAATAGACTTACATGCTATCAAGTAAATGCCTCCTCCACCATTTTATTTCCTCCATGTTTTTTATCTGATGTCTGAATGATTTTTTCATAATAATATTCTTTTCCATCAGACTGAAAAAGATTTACTTCGGTCTCATCAACCAAATAACTCGTTTCCATTCACCATAATTCCAAAATTTATGTCCCTTGCAAAATTCCAATTGAGCCTCTTTGTTTTTCTCTGATACGGCTGACTTTTAAAATTATTTTCAAAAATTGGTAATTAATTTTCAAAACTTCTTGTATTTAAATATAAAAATAAGAAAACCATTTCAGTATGACTAAGAGCGTAGTATAAATTATTACTATAATTTCATGCACATAATTAGTGAAATGAATACAGAAAAAAACGTAAATAATTGCATCCACTTATTAATATTTATGCGGAAATTGTTTTGATCCGTGTGAGACAAGACTTAATGATGTTGTTTGTTCATCTTTTCATGAATATTAAAATAGTCTTTTTTATTTAACGATTGTTTGTCGAAACTGAATATTTCATTGATTTATACCGAGCTATTTTTAGAAACTATCTTTTATAGTAATCATTGTCTCGTTTATAATAACCGGTTTTCTTATTTATGAAAACTATACACATAGACAGTATCATCTAAATATATTGGTTCTGCGTAAAAGATACATAAAAATGAATAGTTATTACATTATTTATTTAACAATATGTACTTAACAATATACAATAGAGCACATTTCCATAATTGGTTTGTCACTGTTGGTATTTACTTTAATACAAGTGAATAATTTACTTAATATTTACTCAAGTCATAAAGATGTTAACTAATCATCTATTTTGTGAATTTTCTTCGTTAATACGAATTTTTCGAGATTGATTTTGCAAAACTGCAATTTTAAAGACTTGTTTTTTTTATAGGGTGGTTTAAATAAGATTGAAGGATTTAAACATACATTTACTCGTTTACTATCGCTCAGTCTCATTTTAAGTCAACCTATATTAAATATATATTATTTTTTAAAAAAAAATTATAAATCAAAAATCATCGAAAGAGTTTGCAGCTGAGGTAGAAATCTCAAAAACACAATTCCATGTCATTTTGGATGAAGTATTGGACATGAAACGTGTCGCTTCTCGCATGGTGCCACGAACACTGAACTGTTTGAGTTTTTGGCCAAAAACTCAACCAATATCGTTTCGCAAGCTCTATATAGCTCCGTGCGAATTTTCCTATTCCTAAAACTTAAGTTGCTGCTTCGAGGGTATCGTTTTGAGTCGATTAAAGTCGTAAAAGAAAGTTCACTGTGTGAATTATTAATTTTTTGTAAGTTATGCTACCATCATTTCAATGTAAATGTATAAAATAGTCACGGTAATAAAATAAGTAACAAAAAATAAATAATATGTGATTATTTAACGTTCAAAGAAAATCCTGTATTAGTGTAACAATTCATTTATGAAAACTTCTTCTTTGCGGTTTAAATTCGTTTGTAACCGGAACTAAACTAAAAATACGAATAAATAGAAAAAATAATCAATTAATAAAAAAAAATCTGTTATACTTTTTTGTCTCCGTTATAATTTTTTATGTATTTTTTCGCATAAATAATAAAAAAACTTGCTTACTCATACTGAAATATATTAAATAAATCACTTTACCTATCAATATTTATAATATAATAAAATTGAAACGTTTACAACATTTTCAATGTCATTCTCAGAAATATAAAAGAATTTATTTCATATTTCTTTTATTTATTATATATTTTTTTACTATTTTTTTCAAAAACAAACAAATGTGCCCATAAGGTCATTTTTTCTGATAGTTAAAAAATTAATTAACTGCTTTGAAGTTTTATTTTTTCAATTTAATTATCCAGCATTTTTATTTCGATAGAAATTGTCATACAATGAACATATAATAGAAAAATAAACACTTTATTAAATATCAGTATTTTATTACACTTACGTATGCAAATAGCTTTAACCAGGCCCGTACAATGTGCGGCCCCTCGGATTTTTCTGTAAAAAAATAAAAGTAGAGTTAATTGAGATAATTTATTTAGATATACAATGTTTAGCTTAAATATATTTCTATTAAAAAAAATGTAATAACGTCTCTCTTAACAAGCTACACATAAAATACACTGTTTTTACCAATACAATCATATTTGTCTTGTCCGAAAAACTATCTGAAAATCTGTCTTTTACATATAAGTGTATGTGTGAATATGACTTATGTATATATTGTATAAAGTGTTTTTTAAGTGTGATAGAACTTTAAATTGAATCCCTATCGAAAGTTCTATCTAACCTAAAAAAACACTCCTTATGTTATATTTATACATTGAGATATATTTATATAAATTTAAATATATGTATGCGAATATATGTTTATATTTCTCTGCATTTAAGTATTCTTATATATTTCTCAGTGTTTTATATCCTTTTAATTCAATTTTCGAGTGCAGTATTTTTCTGTTCATAATTCTGTGTAATATTGATATTTTTATATATTCTTTGTTACAGAACATATCAAACATGTCTGAGACAACGCGATGGAAGTCAAGGAAAACAAACAGTGCGTTAAGATACGTTCGCAAGAGAGTGCCGATTGCAAGATGGTTACCCGAATACAATTCAGAAAAAATGATCAGCGATCTAATCGCTGGCGTAACAGTCGGACTAACTGTAATGCCTCAAGCATTAGCATATGCTACATTAGCAGGACTTGAACCACAGGCAAGTTTCTTAATTTATATAAAAATATATATACAGGGGCCTAAACGAAATTAAGGGATATAATTTATAAACCTGTCTAAATCGTGAAGTCTCATTCGGGCCTCTAGATAACATATATTGATAAATGTATGTACCACTTTTAAATGATCATAAATTATATATCTTTGCGATTATCTCGATTTCAATTAATATTAGGTAACCAAGAAAGGTCTATTGATATTGAAATTAATATAAAAATGCTTGTATAGGGTTTTCTAATAAAAATGTCAGAACTTTGACAGTTGCTGGTAGCCATGTTTGATTGTTTAAGCTCATTTTGACATTTCAACTCAATATAGTTTCATAGAACGTTTAATACTTCAACAATGCTTAGAAATTGTACAAACTTCAATAGACTTATTGAAACGAGAGTTTAATTAAACTCTTATTTACACCCATCAAGATCATGTGATCTAACTCCAATGGATTATTTTCTGTTATATCTAATACATATTTTAATATTCACTTTTGACATATCACTTTTTGTCCTTATATTATCTGTAGACTTTTTAAAATTGACTCGTCATATCTGTTACAGTACGGACTGTATTCGGCATTCGCTGGATGTTTCATTTATGCCATTTTCGGTAGTTGCAAAGATATAACAATTGGACCAACGGCATTGATGTCATTAATGACATATCAGCAAATTGTTGGCAGAAATCCGGACTTTGCTGTTCTACTTTGCTTCTTATCAGGAATTGTACAAATTATATTAGCACTGTTTAACTTAGGTAAGTTTTATAGTTTTATTTAAAGACATAAAAATTATCTTTTAAACATTTTCTGTAAAACAGATAATAGTAATGTAAAAATAAAAAATTGGCATTGTTCGTATTTATAAGGTATTAAAATTTATGAAATTTTTCAAGAATTACCAACTTAAAAATTTTATGACTATTGAAATGAAAAAAAGGGAAAAAAATATTTCCAAGGAGATTTTACGGACATTTTTTTTAAGTAAAACGAAAATTAATTGTATTGCCTGAAATTAAATTTAAAAAAAAATATTTTCAATTAAATATTTTTTTTAATTTAACGACTTTATTGAATTATATCAATAATTTGCTTATGTGTGCCATGACTTATGTGCGTCAGTGTAGCTTGGTAAACGTTTGATATTTTTATAACTTATTTACATTGTTAAAAAGAAGCAAATTCAGGGATCGACGAACGAAGGGAATAAGGAACAAAACCCCTAGTATATTATATAAATATCACAATTTATATATTCTATATTGAGGCAAAAATGATTTCATGGAAAACATATTTATAATATATAATAAAAAAAAGTTAATTATCAGTACTAATATTTAATAGCAATTCATTAAGATTACGAAAATATTTGGTGTTAATGAACGTCATGCAATTATTTAAATGTATTACGTATGTGATGAATTTATTTCATTTAAATCGAGTTATAATTTTTATTCATTGTCCTTGTATATTTACATATTTATGTGTTAGTTGCCCTATCGATAAATTCCATTGGTATTACATCAACTATCTGTTCATATAAATTCAAAAGTTTATTTTGCAATAAAATAAAATTGCATTACGATATATTCGATTATAATAACTGATATGCATATTTGTATTGGAATAAAAACCCGTTCAACTCTTATTATTGTTCACTGCTTATGAAACTGATAATTATTTAATTAATTCCATAAAACGATGAATATATATTGATGAATAAAGAAAATAAATATATTTTTTTACAAATATTGTTTCGATCAAATGTTCATTAATTTTTATGTTCTTATTTTTACAAGTTAAAAAATAAATATTGTCTTAATCATTTATAAAAGAAAGATAATTAACATCTTTTCATTTATAAACATGTTTACTATTATAATAATATACTACAGGATTTTGACTGTGAATCAGTATATGTTAATTTAATATTGATAAATATTGGTTATGAAAATAAAACAGTAATAAAATCATATACAGAGTGTTTCAAAAAGAAACCGAACTTTTTGAATAAAAAAGAACTCTTTTTTTCTATTTTGCCAAAAATTTAAATATTTATTCAAAATGACCTTCGACACGTTAGATGGATTTAGATGGATCTCGATGACCCTCGTTATTTTTATTGTTAGAAATAAAAATATATACTGTTTCCGTGATAATGTAACAAATAATATTACCACTTCTACTATCACATTTTAGAAACTTACTGTTATATTTTAACCAAATTTCGACAGTTGGTTGAGAAGATGGTTTACATAAATACCTCTATATCTTAAATGGTGTTGCAAATTTTGACAAGAAAATAAAAATTCGGTTTCTTTTCTGACTCATACTATATATATATATATATATATATATATATATATATATATATATATATATATAAGTGTGAGTAAAATGTATTTTTACGACTTGTAAATAGATATGTCGTTTTATTCGCGTTATACAAACAACAAATCGCGTTAGAGACCGGTTCGATCGCACCAAAATGTCAAGAGTTTGCTTGTCGATGTTTTCGTACTTTTATTTCTTTCCTTATTTTATATCCATCTATAGAAGATATTTATGTATTTGTTCGATAATACGATGGCGACCTTGCCAGTACGACGTGAGGTCGCTCATCTCGTGTTTCCCACGTACAGTGAGACGATGATGACGACGACGCAGGTACTACATAACAAGAAAAACAAGAAATTGCTATTCGTTATAAGCCTTTATATACAGTTGTTCTATAATTCCTCTCGAGAATTGTTAATTAATTATTTTTCATGTCTGAAAATAAAATAAAATTTAATTTTTATTTTCTTGTTACGACGATCGAAATCTTCATTAATGGAACAACATTAAGTAGTCGTTTAAAATTGATTATTTTTAAATAAAAAAGTATATAAAAATGTATGAAACACTTGCGCAGGTTAATGAATTACAATACGATATGCATATTAATTTTATTGTAAAATTCACTTCCTGGAGAGAACTGGAAAAATATGAACTTTGTTTACATATACCTAAAGAGATTTCATGATTGGAAATCCACGAGTTTCTTTAAATAATTAATTTATAAGATAATTCTTAGATAAAAACAATATCATTTAATAAAATTATGATCATGTAGTAAGTTGATATAAAGATTTTAGTTTTTTTAAAAAAGAAAAACTGAACTTTCTTGATAATTCGATACATACATACATACATACATACATATATATATATATATATATATATATATATATATATATATATATATATGCCCATATGTGCGTAGTTACTGTAACTATTGGTTGTTTACAAGTTATAAATTACAGCAAGTTAACACCAGATCACACTGGTGTGGTACCTCTTAAGTATTTGTTTCATGTAAAAAGACAAAAAATATGCATATATATATATATATATATATATATATATATGTTAATAACGGAATGCTGATTCATTACAATCACATGGACATTCAATAATGTCTAATAAAGCAGGGCTGTAATTTTACACAAACCGTATTAAAATGTTTACTTATCGTATATTGCCTTCAGAATTCTGTTTTATTAACATTTAAATGATTTTTAGTAATATTTTTAATTATATACTTAGACATTTCTAATCAAATTTAAAATTTTTACAACTGAAAACTGTTTAATGGAAGAACGAATAAATGTGACTAATAACCTTTTTTATTTAACCCTTTAACTGTTTAATTTTGTTTCGAAAAACTTTTTCTGTCTGCTTAATTATTTCCCAGCGAAGACGAGTATACTCGACATAAACAGAGTAAAATGTTTCTGCCTATAAAAGTAGGCAATTATGATTAAAAATCAAAAGTTGCGTGTTGGTTTTTTAGAAAATATATATTTTTATTCGTTGTTAACAAACAAAATTTATTTCATTGATAAAAAAATACACATAAAGATAAAATTAAGGCATTATAGGAATGAAAACAGAAGCAATAAAAGACCAACTGAATTTCAAGAAATCTAAGTTACAAAACTAAAGATTTAAATTAAGATTTAAAATAAATTAATTTAAATTAAGATTTAATTAAAAATTTAAAGCTTTGTAACGGTACTTCCCCAGAATTTGTTATTTCAGCTTAATACAAGCTATTGTGTATTAAAATAAATAAGGTTGCCAGACTAACGAATATTCTAAAATGTACATTTTTTTAAAAGATCTTTATTTGCCCTTTTTCAGGGAAAAAAAATTACGGTTGATTCGTTTAATAATAATACGAATGCGATTTTTTTATCTTCACGACGAGTATACTCGACATTATGCGAAAAATTTTCGTTTCGCTCTGACGAGTATACTCGACATAAACAGTTAAAGGGTTAAACTTGCTTTCATATGATTGTTTTTTATTAAGATTGTTGCTGAATGTTTAATCAATGTGAAGATAATTTTGTTTTGAAAATTTTCTATTTCTATTCACTTGAATATTTTAATTCCTACGATATTAATTTAGGGGTGAATTGTGTACATAAGAATATATTTTAGAACAAATGTTTTAATAATAAAATATCTTGTTTAACACACTATAAAATGCATGTATGAAGTCTGCACAGAAGTATTAACATAGCTTTCTAAATATTTTGATTTCTCTTATAACTCCAGTTTTAACACCAAATTCTAGTTTAACTTTGAAAAATATCTTTTATGCTTTTGGTGGGATTTACTTTAAATTGCTGAAACATGATAACAGTTGACCTGCATTGATCAGCAGTAAGAGCGTCACTTTATAGTACCATAATGTGAAATCACATGCAGCAAGAATTATGTGAAAGAAAATCAAAGCACTGAGATGGGAAGTGTTATCGCATCCTCCCTACTCACAAGACGTAGCTCCATTCCTGGTCGCTGAAACATTCACTTGGTTGGAAAAAAAATTAAAATATTGAAGTCAAAAATCATTTGAAGTCATTTTTCTATTCAGAAAAGTTAAAATTGTTTAAGTATCTTTGGAATTATTGAATCTTTGAAGACAAGATGGCAAAATGTTATAAATAATAATAACGATTATATATAACTGATTAAAAAATGAAATCCTTTTGTACAAATATGTTCATGTATTTCATTTCAATTACTTATGGAAATCTATAATATTTGAATTGAATTTGTTGATCTAGTTAATAATTAATAAAACATTAATTCAATTAGAAAAAATGACAAATAAACGTATTCAAATAGAAATTTAGTAAATAAAAATGTGAACATAAAACCTATTGTCAGTAAGTTTCTATCTGTTGTTGTATATAGTTTGGTACGAAAATCGTTGCATAAACAACATAAATTATATTATTGCAAAATTCAATCAAGGCATGAAATCAATTTCAATATTTGACCGGAAAGTGTTAAATATATAATATTTTTATAGGTATCATGAAATCACTTGAAATAAATATTATTTTTACGGAAGGGACTTTTGAAACTAAAATTTCTTTATGTAATTGAAATTAATGCATGGTTGATTATTCTATTTTTTATATACTTTATTATTGAACAAAATATTACAGGCAGTAAAATTAGTTTAAACAATATAAAATATTTTCGCTATGCTTTAGTAATTTAATATATTGTTGAAGATATACAGTATGTCGAAAAAGAAACCAAACTTTCATTTTCTCGACAAAACTTGCAACGTCATTTAAGACCTGAGGAGTGATTTTTATGGACACATCTCCTCTACTAGCTATTGAAATTTGGTTAATATATGACATTTATTTTCTGAAATATCGTTATTATGTTATTACAAAAACAAAAAGGGACAATGCACGAATTTTTTTGTAAAAAATAGTAAAACTTTTACATAAACACTAGAATTGATATATCAAGTTTACAGTGATGATTGTCTGTCACACACGTGGACGTTTTCAAGATGGTAGAGTGATAATTGAACATCAGACCGTCCTAATAACGTAACTTATTGAAAAAGTATACGAAATTATTGCTGCTGATTCAAATGTAACATTTAGAATCTACGCTGAAGAGTTTAGCGTGTCCAAAGATATTATTTATGGCATATTAAGAAAAAAAATGAATCGTTACTAGATACGAGCTACGATGTTTCAAGTATAACTCGAAAACAGAGCTCTAAAGTGCATCATTCATCAAAATTTAATAGGATCACTAAAAGTGAGAAAATTGCATTTTCAAAAGATATAATTTATCACAGATTCGTTCTAGAAGATGAAATTGTCATTGGTGAATGCTATTTAAGTGTCATTGAGTATTTATGGCGGAGGATAGAAATAAATAATATAGGAAAGTTAGTAATTGTTGTACAACAATGCACTACCTTATAAGGTCATTGCAGTATGTGAATTTTTGATAAAAAAAACAAGTATGTGTCATCCAACATCCATCATATTCGTCAAATTTGTCACACTACTATTTTCTTGCCTCAAAAATGAACGTGACGAAAGTCATCGAGGTCATTTCAAAAAAAAGATTTATTAAAACCCATCATGCGTTGTTTGAACGTATCGAGCCGAAGGGATATTTTGAATGATTGTTTAGAAAAACTTGAATCGATCGTCAAACTTACGGCGATGATTGTCTGTCACGCACATAAATTTACCAAATGTTGTAAAAGTGTTCAATAACACTTCTTATTCACTTTATTTGTTTATAAACTGATGTGTATTTCGGTGTGCATGCTATCATCAGAGTAATGTATTATAAAATCTTTCATAAGAAATAAATTCAAAATTGTGTTCTAATAAAAAGTTTTGAGAAAAATGTAAATGGAAAAGATTATTGACATTTTTATAAAATACTGTAGAGTAAGGCAATAACGATTCACTTGTATTCAAGAGAATTATTATTACTGCGTTGACACCGATTTCGCATAAATCATTTAAAATTAAATGATAAACATTTATTTAACACTTTATGAGAATGATGTTTGGTTTAGTAAAAGTTATTATCATTTTTCTATCTAACACGATCGTACTTGATATCTTTGTGTGTATTGGTTAATTTTCTAAGCGTTTCTGTTTTAAAAGAACACATTTTTAGAGTCGAACACGTAATTTCTCAAATAGTAAAAGTCGTTTCAAAGTACTCCATTAGCAAAGAACGAATTAAATGTGAATAATCCCTGTAATGAATTTACCATATCGTATAGAATTTGTATATTAATGAACTACCATTATATAAAATGTACCTTGACACATATTTTTCTAATCGAAAATCAAGATATTTTTTTTACAAATCTGTCCAAACGTTTGCCGGCATTTCTCCAATAACCTTTCATATTGTTTATTTACAATCAATGAACGTAAATTCTAATTGTAAACGATGTTTGGACACCCGCGTCCGAGATGAGATCTTCGCACGCGGGAACCGGTTTTCGATCAGCGTTACATGAAGTGAAATCTAGACTAGTCGTAATTCTTACTCGTATCATTAAAATGACATTTGGCGAAAACAACTACTAAATATAGACACAACTCGTATAATTTAAATTGTAAATTTCGTTTCTTATATTTATAATGATGCGTAATAAAATAGTAAAAATATTTGACATGAACTAAACACGCGTGCGAAAATGTATATTTCTTCGACATTGTTATACATATAGGTGTTTTTTAAACGCGATAGAACTTTTGATAGGGATTCAGTTTAAAGTTCTATCTCGCTTAAAAATCATCTTATACATATACATACAGTGAGTCCATCCGTCATACTATATCTATTTTACTTGATAAATGAACTTTGCGATAAAGAAGAAAATGTTTAAAAATAATTTTATTCTCATTTATTAGTATACTTCAGAATATCCTATTTTTAGATTTGAAACAAATAATAAACTCTAGGAAAAAATTTTCTTTATTCAATATATAATATTTAAACGTACAAAAGTATCTGGTCATGCAATTTATTATAAATAAAAATTGATGAATTCCAAAATATTTTCCATTATTATGCGAACCCTAAACATCATTATCGTTATTATATTCTTCGTTGGTGTTAATTGTTTTCCTTCGCTGTGTTATAGTTTTTTATTATTCGAATAATAAGTGTTAAATTCTTTTATTTTCTTTCCGAATAAATAATTCTGTCACACACCTTTATCATCTCGGCAATTATTCTTGAAAAATATTCCTGAGTACTGAAAAAACAATGTTGTTCTCTAAATCAAGTGAAATTTTCATAATTTTTCTTTTTTATTAAACATGATTAACTTATTTGATAAGAAAACACTTCAAATGTACTAATCAGTTTTAATTAAACTGATAATAAATGTAATGACGTTTATAAAGTATCGAAAATGGTGAATTCCCTAAATAAAACAACCGAAATTGAAAACATGCAAAAGTGGGTAAATGAAAATCAGGATATTTTTCGTGTTATGCATTTTATTTTTAGAATGATTTTTTTGGAAACAAGTTATTTAATATATTAAAAAAGATTCTTAATATTAGCATACAGATATGTATGTTATCTTTATTTTTATACAATTTTCGAAAAAAATACTATATATGCTGAAAAAATGTAATTTAAGCTGGATTTTTTCAATTTTAAATTAAAAATATCTAAGCTAATTAAATAAATATGTTTTTATTATATTATTTTTTAACTTTATAATAAAATCCTCGACTTTTATAGAATAAGAGTATAAATACTTTTGTATTGATTTTATATTTATATATTAATTATTATTATTATTATTATTTATAGGTGTACTCATTGACTTCATATCAATACCAGTAACAGTTGGTTTTACATCAGCGACATCCGTGATCATTGCAGTATCACAATTAAAAGGATTGCTCGGATTACAGATTGCATCTTCAGGATTTCTTGACACCCTTGTAAAAGTGTTTAAACATATCGACCAGAGTAATCCGTGGGATTGTTTGTTAGGATTTAGCTGCATATCAATTCTACTATTTTTAAGGGTAAGTTTATGTAAAAGTCTTATTTTCAATATTTGTCTGCATAGAAACAGTTATGAAATTATTTCATATAACATTGATTTCTGAATAAATTTCATAATATCTTATTGAGTCTGTTAATACTTTTTTTTTAAAAAAAATGCTTAGTTCAAGAAAACAAAAAAAAAATCTTTCTAATTTAATAAATTACTTGTTTATTTATTGACCTAGAATATGTTTGATTTTTGCTCATTTTAATTAAGAATACTTAAGTTTGTTATTGTGAATAAATGATTAATGACTAGTTATACATGTTGTATGTAAAAAAATTCAATTTAATATTTTATTCCCATTAAATATATTATGTATACATTTAATATTATTATAAAAATATTTAAATGTTACATACAAACATTTCATAATATTTAATTATATATATATATATATATATATATATATATATATATATATATATATATATATATTGTTTCACACCTTTCATAATTTTAAACTTTGATGTTTCTTTGTGTATTTGTATAGAGAATGAGGTGTGTATATTCTGTTTTATATATATATATATATATATATATATATATATATATATATATATATATATATATATATATATATCAAAGGCGGATACACTGTTCATAAAAAATAATTAAAATGTTTCTCAAAATCGAGTAAATATTTTATATTGTTTACAACATACAATATAAAATATTTGTAATTAAATCAAATATCACTTAATATAGTCGTTTATAATTATTGTATTCCGTATAAAGATACGATCAAGGTTTCAAATAAACCTATTCTATTTACAGTACATTCTTAATATGACGTACGAGAAATTTAAAACATGTTTTCAATGAAATACAAATTATTTAAATCAAAATATAGATATTTCGTTGAATACAGTTCCGAAGAATGATTTTATTCTACTGAAAAATAACTTCGCTTTTTCATGAATGAACTCGCACTGTAAATATGATGTATAACCTAGTTCAAATGTTCGACCTTTCTATGTACAATTAATTGCGAATAAGGAAAGTGAGAAGAAAACCTTCAAGGTTTACGACAACCTTTACAATCAACGTAGTTCACTGACCAACTAGTTCGACCGATAAAATGAATAAGTTTATTTATTGAGATTATCTAATAACGTATTTTTTTAAAAAAAATATATAAATGAACAAAATTCATTTTTTTCTCTTTTTAAGATTGATAAAAAGGAATTTTAAATATCAGTATTTCGATTATTTTCATTTTGTGTATGAAAGTAGAGTTGGTTAGGAAAATATCGATCCACTTAACATATTCAAAAAAAGTATTATAATTTATTTTTTAAAAAATTAAATTCTAATTTTATTAGATAATTCTAGAATTCCAAAATATTTTTTGATCTAAACAGAAGTAAATGCACCAATTTTGTTTTCAAATTACTCTTTATTTTATCTCAATAAAATACTTTTCCTGTATTTAAAATCATATGATTATTTAATATTCTTTCTTATAAAATATCCTTCTGAAACAGTTAATATGATTCATGTCAGGAGATTGAGGTGAACTCGAATGTAAATTTACCAAGGGTGTTTGAACCGTTCTAAAGAGAATATAATTGATTTTATTCGTCGTCGATTTGTAACCACTGATCAACTTAAATATTAGAAACGAAACAAGGGAAGTGTAGTGATTTTTCTCCACCAAAAAATACAAAATCCATTTTGTCATTAGGAAAGGTTATCGCTTCCATTTTTAAGATACTTTAATTGATTATATTCCAATATAACAGAGGATAAAAATGTATTATTATTAAAAGCAATGAAACGAAATTTTGTTGCAAGGATTTAAACAAAAAAATCGTTTTTCATCAAGAATATGCACGTTCCTACACAAGAGTCGTTTCAATACAAAAATTGTCGAATTTAACTCCACTCGACTTCCATCTATTCTCAAGCTTTAAAAAATTCCTTGATGACAAGAGATTTTTTCAACGAAAATGAGCTGGAATCGATGATAAACGACTATTTTGAGGTGATAAAAACATAGGCGTACACAAGAAGTTTAAAGAGATCATATTGAAAATGAAATTAATTTCAAAAAGAAAAATATAGCCTTTCGTTATCAAGTCACGAACTGTTCAAATGACATTCGTATATGTGCGCTCGATTCTATATATTGTTCGAATATTGCCAATTGCGAGAAATCCGTGTCCTTTTAAACGAAATCTACGATATAAACGGAAAAAGTTTGCATAAATCGTGTCATTGAACAAGATTTAAATTACTTGGCAATGTTTATATTCAATTTCAAACGCTTTGCACAGTTATGTAATCTGTTTACAGATTGTCGATCGGTAATGATTTCATTCAATTTCAAAGATTTAAATCACGTGTTAATAAAGTATATATATAAATGTGTATGTGTTGAATACAATTTATAGTAAATATATTAAAGTACAATAATTGTATTTAGTATTTAAATTATTTTTTAATAATTTCATCTATAAACATTTGAATATTGGTTTTTTCTTACAGAAAATCAAAGATATCAAGTTTGGTGAACCGGGTGCAAAACCCACATCAAAACAGAAAATTATTAAAAAAGCATTATGGCTGTTATCGACATCACGAAACGCTTTAGTTGTTGTGTTGTGCTCGTTTTTGGCTTATTATTTCGAAAACCAACGGAGCGAGGATGGAATAGGTGGTAGTCCATTCGTATTGACCGGAAAAGTACGTTCCGGATTACCGGATTTCGGTTTACCGCCATTCGGAACGACAGTTGGTAACACAACGTACACGTTTGTTGAAATGTGCAACGAACTTGGAAGTTCTATTGTCTTAGTTCCGATTATTGCAGTTCTCGGCAACGTTGCTATCGCTAAAGCGTTCGGTAAGTAATATATATATTATCATCGTTGTCGAAACATTTATCAACCTATTGTTGCTTTATTACTGGTTTTTGTCATTTTTCCACTTTTTCCTCCCCGCAGCTTCATACGTTATAAGTACAAATAAAAAAATCATGTAGTTCCTTCTTTGTTATGATTTATTTAGAAGTAACTTCCACTTAGACATTTGAACGGGAACTTATTTTCTCCGGAGTATTTTACTCCAAAAGAAATCATGATAATCACTTAATTGTTCTTATAACGACATTGACAGTGTTAACAATAATTAAATTTATCGGGAAATATTTTTATAAAAAGTAAAGAGTATAAAATCATTGAAATATTATAATTTTCAGCGAGCGGTGAAAGTGTGGACGCAACACAAGAACTGTTAACACTTTCATTGTGTAACCTTGTCGGTTCATTTGGAAGATCAATGCCAATAACTGGATCGTTTTCAAGAAGTGCCGTGAACCACGCTAGCGGAGTAAGGACACCGTTAGGAGGAGTTTATACAGGTTATAATTATTTTTTTTAAATAATTAACATTGCTGATTGTCACCTTTCAAAATTCAGAAAGTTATTTATTACAGTCGATATAAATTAATGGATGTTTTTCCTTCAGTGATTTATTTTTTTACTATTTGTTTTAAAACATAATGAATTTACTTCTACATGGATAAATTATCACCCCAACACTAACAAAACATAATAAAAGTATACAACAATTATATATTGTTCACTTTATTTCTTTATAAACATGCGCATTTCGGTGGCCATATCGTTTTTCTTACAACTATTTTACTATGTTTTAACGATGTAAATCATTTTTAACTAAAGACTAGTTTAGATTTTATAATGTTGTGCTCTGGCGATGACGACATGGCTATCAAAATGAATATTAGCTTATAAACAACTATGTGAACAATAAGTAATTATTGATCACTAACAATATCTTGTGAATTCATTTGTGTGAAAGATTAATTTTCTCTTACAGGAATTCTCGTTTTACTCGCATTGACATTCCTTACACCTTATTTCTTCTACATACCCAAAGCATCACTTGCTGCTGTTATCATGTGTGCTGTTATTTTTATGATCGAATATGAAGTTGTCAAACCTATGTGGAAATCTAGTCGAAAAGATCTTGTTCCAACTTTCGTCACATTCATTCTGTGTCTCGCAATTGGAGTTGAGTACGGGATTTTGATGGGTGTCGGGATAAATATATTGTTTCTACTTTATCCTTCAGCACGACCGACAGTTCATGTTGAAAAAAAAACGGTAATTATACATATCTTATTTACTGTATTCATGAATTATTTGTATGCTTAATTTTTTATTTATTTATATTTTAATATTTATAAATTATTTAAAGCTGCCCATCAAATCAAAAAATGTTTAAATGTTTAATGTTTTTTGCTGTTAAAGAAAACTGTTTAAAAAGATATTTCAAAACATTTTTTAATTTTTTTAAAATAGTGTAATTTATTTATTTTTTGCATAAATAACATTAAAATAAGAAATTTTGAAAAAATACATAATGATTTTTTTTGTACCTATGTAACTAATATATATATAAATAACAAGTTTTTAAAATATTGACTTCGTCTTCTTCCTCTCTGATTTTGTAGTCAAATGACTTTTTATTTGTAGTGTTGCCACTGACAATATTTAATATAAATTCATTCATTCATTCTACATTGTTTTGAATTCAAATTTTATTTTATTTCTAGACTACATCAGGTGCTGAATATCTCTTAGTAACACCAGGAAACAGTTTATATTTCCCTGCAGTTGATTTTATAAGAACAAGTGTTGGAAAAGCAGGAATCAAGCAAGGATCCTCACAATTGCCAGTTATTGTGGATTGTCGATATGTGTTAGGTAAGAAAAGAATGCATGAAAACTATTCTTCATTTCACTAATTTTTATACAATAATTACATATGTATGTAATTTATATGTATAAACTTGAAAAAATATATAATTTTTCATATAAACATGTATGTGTAAATACATACACAAATCTATACATATTTTATTAAGAGATTTGGTTATTTTTAAAACTAAAATATTAAATTAGTGTCTATTTCTACATACACTTGATTATTTCATTTTGTTTATTATTATGAAAATAATTATTATTATGTCATTTTTTATTAGTGGTTAATAGTGTTTCGTATAATTTTATTAAAACAATTAATTATTAAATAAATTTCATTACAAATACTTTATTTATTTTATTCAGGAGCTGATTTTACTGCAGCAAAAGGAATTGCAGCGTTAATTGACGACTTTAATAAAAGAAAACAACCTATTTATTTTTATAGACCACGTGATGATGTTATTTCAGTTTTTAAAGGAGCTGCGTTGGATGATTTTACACATGTTTCAACACAAGTAGAACTTGATTACTTACTTCATGGTAAATATTAGGTTCTAATTATTTAAATTATAATAAGTTATTTAAAATATAGGTGACTGTAAGTTTTTTGTTATTACCATCTTCAGATGATTGATTTTTGCCTTTAAATTTTTATAAAAAAGAATTTAGTATCTTTTATTGTTACAATATTTATTACAATTCAAGATAACTAAAATTATTATATTTATATTTTTATAATTTAAAAATATAATAATCGGTTTTATATTTTATGGAAAAAAAGATCTTTATAAAGTGTTTTATTCACAATGACAATTCCTATTTTAGTTCAATTGTACATAACATATAATTCTTTCAAATATACTGAAGTGAAAATAAATTATTATCAAATTACACAATGTACAAATATAAATAAATATACAAAAACTGAATAGAACATTATCTCAAAAATTAATTAATAGTTCAAATATCGAAATATTCCCTATTAAAATTGTTTTAATATTTATTAATTATATATTCAAATATTAGTGTCAAGTGAACATTAATATATTAATGTTATTTATAATATATTATTAGTAATTTTTGTTAAATTTGTGGTATTTAAGGTATCCAATTTATTTCAGCTCAAAAATCTAATGGCCATGCTCATCAAGATGAAGAAATGAAACTTTTGTCTAGCCCCAATAGTTCAATAAATAATACACCTCTTGAAAACAGCAACACAGTGCCAAGATCAAATTCATATCATTCACTTCATGAGTTAACAGATGTAACTTGTGTACCGCAAACTGTTAGTGATCCGTTACTGGAAGAAACAAATCATCGACCTCCACAAATAAAAAAGTTATGATAACCACGTTCCATCTCAGCAATGAAAATCTATCAGTGCATTCCGTTAAAAAGTATTATTTGTATAGGTTTATTTTTATAAGTCACCTACGTCACACAAATTTTCCATCCAAGTACGATATCATTTCTAAGTTTTATTTTGTGTAAGTTATAAATACTGATCGTAAACAATATATTTTTTTAAAACTATAATTTTAATTTTTAAATATTATATGTAAATATTATATATACTTTCCTTTATATATAACATATATAAACATTTTTTTGTTATTTTGTTCCTTTTTGTTAACATTACAATTTTATATATTTTAACATTATTAATTAAAAATAATATATATCTATCTACACTCTATATATATATATATATATATATATATATATATATATATATATATATATATATATATATATATATATATATATATATATATATATATATAATATACATAAATATATATTATCTGCACATTAAGGATATAATGTAGAAATAAGTTGAACTTTATGTACTTTATAATGAAATGTAAAAATGTGCAATATTTGAATCATTGACAAAAAAAAAACATGAAAAAGAAATGTATATGGTAATCACAATGATGTAAATATAAGATTTTTTTATACTCTCAATTAAATTTGTCCAGTTTATTTTCCACCTTGAATAACAATTTTCATGGCTTTTTAATATTTTGTTAACAATCACTGATTTGCTTTCTTTACTGAGTTTAAATAATTTCGTTATCTCAAAGTCAAGGATTTTTTTTAACTCCCTTTATACCCAAGCAAGTACACTTATTCAAGTACTTCTAAATACTTCTAGATGATAGTGGAAGTAAAGTGTGACACCAATGTTGACGGGTTTTAAAAATTGTGTTGGTAGTGACATTTTATTCGCGTTTGTTTTCATTTGGCAGGGTAAGTTTTAAGTCATATATATATATATATACATACATATAGATAAAATATATTATTTACAATATAATTATTTACAAATAGAGTGAATGTAAGTTCTACTTATATAAAATTTGTAAAAATCTTAGTGACGTCAAAGCAAGGCCAATAACATAAAAAGGATAAGGACTATAGAAACATTCCTAACAAGTGCCCATTTTTGAACTTCAACCATTGACCACTATAAATAATACAATTCATACATTATGTAACAAATGTTACATCTACCGACCCATAGACAAAACACAAATTTTAATAATTTAACACTAAGAGCTTAATTTTATTTATTGTTTTTCTCTAAAAGAAGATATTTTTTATAACACATAATACAATCTAACACTTAAAATTTTAAAAAATTGTTATATGATTAATATTAAAAAAATAATAAAATTAAAAAGTAAAGACAAATTAATGAATAAATCATCAATTAATATACTTATAACTTTTTTTGTAAATAAAAAAAAATAAAAAACAAACTTTGTTTTATAGTATCACTTTGTTAATTATATATAAGTTTAAAATACAAAATTAACATATTGAAAGTATTTCAATAGTTAGTAATTTAATGTAATCATCTAGCAGTAACATACATTAAATCATTAAAATAATTGTAATATATTTTAAATATTAATTATATTAAAAACCAGGCATTTCTGATCGTTTTGAGTGACTTTCTGTCCAAGCTTTTGCTATTGTTCTTTTCATATCATCATCACCACTTTCATACCTACAAAAAATGAAATAATTTAGAGTAACATTAAATAACTAAAACCATTAATACACACTGTAAGTAAACTTACATTTTTTTCATCATGTTCATTAAACTAGCTGAAGGATCTTTTGTGTCATCATCATCAAACTTTGGTACTTTAGACTCGCTGGCTTTTTTCTCCAATCCAGTAATATGTGACCATTTATTAGCAGTCGTTTTTGACATGAAAATAACTACCATATCTGTCTTGACTTTCCAATAACTTTTTTCCGGGTCAATATCCTCCAGCAGATTTTTGATAGTCAACGAATAATCCTTATTATCTAATTCTTTTACGAACAATTCAACCGACTTTGTAGTAAATATGCAAGAAACATTGTCGGCCAGGATATTCTGTACATCTTTCAATGTGACATAGAGCTTCACAAAGTTATTAGTCTGATCCCAAGCATAATTATTTATCTTTACTTGGTAACATTTCTGTACACTGGATGTTGATCCGTTAGATTCTGATATTTTTATTCGCCGTACTGCTTCTTCTAATTGAATAAGTTGTAATTTGAATTTGTGTAACTCATTATTGATAACTTCCCTTACTCTTGGCCGAGATACAGAATCGAGTAAAGATTCTAATTCTTGAATGTCTTTTTTAACCTTAAATTTTATAAATCGTTAACGAGACTATTTAAGAAATATATTAAATGATTTTATTTTTAAATAAAATTACATTTACCTCTTCCATTTCTGTCATTATGATGTCTTTTTGTACGAACGATAAAAATGTTTTTAATTACTCAAAATACAATAGAAAGCGTATAGATTTACAATAGATCAATCCACTACAATACATGGAATATTCTGGAATGGTCACGTGATAACCCTTAGTTTTATATTACTAGATCAGGTAATCATAAAAGATTCTTTAAAAGGTCATAAAAGAAAAGTAACTATAAAGGATCGTTTTTTAAGTCTCTGTCCCATCTATCCATGGATCTTTATTTGGGCATTTTTTAAATATGAAGTTTGTCAATCAATAATTTTTCTTTCTCTTCCTGCTATATGACTGGGCTCATTGCTATTGGCATGGCCTAATTTTTCACTGTTGCTATAATATCCATAACTTTTGTTTACTTTCTGATCCATTTAGTTTATATATATATATATATATATATATATATATATATATATATATATATATATATATAAATTATATGTGTGTGTTCTAATGTGTATGATGTGTATATATGTATGTGTGCCGTGAAAATTGTTTATATTTTTTTCCTACAGAAAGAAAATATCGTCAAAATCAATTTCAGTGTGGGCCTGTATAACACGAATATAATTATGTATGTTATACAATTTATTATTACATAACGATGACTTTAGTTTCACGTTTATCCGTTCGTGATGTCCATCGCTGTTATGGTTTTCATTAGCAGCCGCGTTCTTTCTTATTTGAAATTTCATCGAGTTAAGACGTGTTTTCGTTCTTATGAACCGAAGTTCATGTTCGGCAATGGAGAATATCAACAATTGTCGTGGATAGTTATATCGAATTAAATATCGATAATCATGTAAGTTTAATTAAATTGTTTCATTTATTACAATTATTTTAAAATGAATTTATAATAATATTGAATAATTTTTAGGTTTACAAGAAAAACTGAAGTTTCATGCAGTACACATGGCCGAAGAATATACCGTGGACAGTTATATCGAATAAAATATCAATAATCATGTATGTGTTTCATTAATTTTTTTATTTATTACAATTATATTGAAATTAATTTACAAGAATATGGAATTATTTTTAGATTTTCAAAAGAAAACTTTCATACAAAGAATTATATATATATATATATATATATATATATATATATATATATATATATATTATATTTCACATTGCACATTACCATTCAATTTCATTTTGAATAATTATGTATTTTGAATTTTTCTAAATTTTCCATTTTAGTCTGTTTTCATTTTTTTTCAAATACTTATTTTAAATATAATTTCGATCAAATTGCATAATTTTGAGTTTTTAAATTTAACGTTTCAAGCTATTTTTATTTTATCAAAAACTTGTTTTAAATATAATTTTGATTAAATTGTGTATTTTGAATTTTTCTAACTTCACATTTTCTAATTTCAGATTTCATCTTCAAGGATGCTGCTTCGTTTAAATCGACGCACGTTTCGATCAATTCGAACAGAATGATTGTATGATCATACGAGCGTGAAATGTATGAGCTCTGATGCTTGCAAAAACAGGCAGTTAGTATTCCTTTGCAGTAATTGGCATTTTGCTTAGAAAACATTACCAAGTTATTCCGTGGTGCGGTACGAATAGTTTAATACACGTCAGCGGAGGATGCGTTAAGGTACAGGATATTGTCCTCGTCCTTGTACTTACTTTCGACAGCTTACATTGCCTACTGCTAACCGTTCTCTGCACAGTACGCCATCGGTCTAGGAACCCCGTCGGACCTAGGTGTCTGGCTTTTGCTTTTATCCCCTGTCGAATTAGCGAGACTAGTTTGTTTCGTATTTCGGCATTTAAGATAGGTCTAAGAGAGCGCTCTCGGTTTCGTCTTTTTTCGGGCGAAACTTTAGTTTTGTAACCGTGTTAATTTTGTTCCGATGGCCATGGCCGTACTGTGTGGATTTTTGCGTATAACGGGGTGCGGAAGTGGCAGGTCTGCTGC
Organism: Neoneuromus ignobilis; assembly: GCA_029203775.1. Taxonomy (NCBI): domain Eukaryota; kingdom Metazoa; phylum Arthropoda; class Insecta; order Megaloptera; family Corydalidae; genus Neoneuromus; species Neoneuromus ignobilis. The sequence continues at coordinate 24,231,306 of CP092095.1, forward strand.
AAGTATTTATACTGTGTCGTTAATGGTATCCCCGGGCCTGCAGACTCACACGGGTGTTACTCTGTTGTATCGTATTTGATTATCTCATTGTAGTCTACGTAGAGTCGTCGTGCGACAGCGCTTCGTAATCCGTCAAAACGGCGATGACGACGAAAGTGGGAAGGCTCGAAGGTCTTTGGAGTCATGCACTTTGTATTGGCCTTTTGAGTCTTCTTCACCGAACGTATATTAACATGATGAAACGGCGAAACAGAACGGGAATGTTCGGCTCTAGTATGTTTCGTATGGAACACGTTTATTTATTTATTTTAGTCTCCGCAACGGAGCACATCATTATTCTACGTGTTCCTGCATAAATATTATATGTTAAATTGTTTACACTTTCGTTCGGAATCGCTGTTTCGTCGCCGAGAACGTCGTCGTAGTCGTCGACGTCGACAGATGTGTGATCGGTTCGAATTATCGAAAGGCGTTCGCATTTAAACCATACGACGATTAGTGCAAATCACTTTCGCTCACCGTCCCGACGAAGATGTGTCTGGAAGCAGCAGCTACTTATCATCGCAGAAGCAGCAGCTACTTGTCATCGCAGAAGCAGCATATTAACTTTTCGGCTTTTATAAAAAGCCACAGAATGTAACGAGGAATATGAAGAATAGTTAAAAATGTTCATCTCGGGTATATTTCGTACAGTGCACATTTATTATTGTATAATTTTATCGTATTTTTTTTTCTTTTATGAGAGGACTATGGAACGGAACAAGGTGTATAAAGAACAGTTCAGAATTTTCAAGGATTTGTCGCAATTTCCGAGGACTAGACTATCGAAAGGTACTTGCAAATTAAAAAATACTTTGCCATTAAACGTTCACGATGGCCGTTTTTAGAATTGTAAATTTAATATTTATCATAAAATCAAACATTTCAAACTATCGATCGTTTAAACTCTGTTTATTTAATTTAATTTCTAACTTAAAATATTTTTAATTATTAATAGAGAATGTTTGAAAAATGTAACAACTTGTTTTTTTAGAAAGATGTTAGTGAAAGCGCTACTGGTGTTCGTATACAGCACACCTATTTTTCAAATATCCAGCAACATATAGAATCATTGTCGTTTCTATTTCTTCATTTTGAAGAATGATCCTGGTTATGACTACACAGTGACTGCTTGTTGTCAAAGGTAAGTTATGTGTAAAAAATTAAAAAAATATGTAATAATATTAATTATTTAAAATAATCAGTTTACACATTAAAGACTAATGATTTTCTAGATGAAAAGCAAGAAAATTAGATCCAGGATCGAAGTTGGAACAATTCAAAAGGGAAATTGAAGAAAGATCAATACAGATTAAATCAACTATATCATCATTTAGTTAAGTAATCTATAAATTATATATTTTAAAAAATAATATTTATCAAATTGAATTTTCATTTTCAAGTTGAATATTTCAAACGAATAATTAATTGTAAGATACTGAGTGTCTCAACTAATTGGAATCATTTTAGATCTCTTCGGGAGTGGTTCATACTGAAGAGTATAGGAGTCCCTGCGTATCTAGAGGAGGTGTATCCAGGGTAACATATCCAATAATGACTTCTTTGATCGGCATCATGACCTGAATAATCTTCATGCAGTGCAGCTAAAGATCGATAAGAAACTTAGATTTAGTTGTTTAGTTATAAGTTTAAGTTAACTTTGATAACGGTGATTAATAATTTGGAGGAAAGAATTTCAATTTATCACAGTATAGAAATACATTTGTCTTCTTAAATTCATTCATAATTAAAGCAAATATAATATACAAGTCATGGACTTTTTCATTTCATGGTTAATAATTTTTTATAATTAATAATTATGAAAAATATATGTTATATTATAATTATAACATATATTTTTATTATATAATATATATTATAATTTTTTAATATTCTCTCTATATATATTTAATTCTATTATCAGTTTAGTAAAATTACAGTATTTTCGTTTTAATATTCAATGCAAGTATATATAGCCACTTTTTTTAAATCTATCGTTTACCAAATATTCACTTCAACAGTAGTAAATGAATTAATATTTTAATTATTATTTTGTTATTAACAACAATACATTATTTAATTTAATTTTGATGACTTTAAAATCAATTTAAGATGAGAATGTGTGAAATTTGAGAATTTATGTGAATTGCATTTAGAGATTAAGTATTATTAATTTTTGACAAGGAATGATTTGATAGTAATGTTTTTTAAAATTTTATCTTTATTTATTTTTTTATTTTCTATTTTTAACTGATGGTAAATTTTGTAGTAAATGCTATATAATAGAATACTTAAGTAATTATTTTGTATATTATTAAAATAGCTGGTTTTTTTCTAAATGTTCTCTATTTTTGAAATTCTTGTTTTTTAAAATTTTATTTTTATTTTTTTAATTTTCTATTTTTAACTGATGGTCAATTTTGCAGTAAATGCTATATAATGGAATACTTAAATAATTATTTAATATATTATTAAAAATAGTTGGGTTTTTAATGTTCTATTTTTAAAATTCTAGTTTTTTAAAATTTTATCTTCAATTTTTTATTATTTTCTATTTTGAACTGATGGTAAATTTTATAGTAAATGCTGCATAATAGAATACTTAAATAATTATTTTGTATATTATTAAAAATAGTTGGGGTTTTTCTAATGTTCTCTATTTTTGAAATACTTGTTTTTTTTAAAAAAATTTATTTTTAATTTTTTAATTTTCTATTTTTAACTGATGGTAAATTTTGTAGTAAATACTATATAATGGAATACTTAAATAATTATTTTGTATATAATTTAAAAATAGCTGGGTTTTTTCTAAATATTCAATTTTTAAAATTCTCGTTTTTTAAAATTTTCTTTAAATTTTTTTTTTATTTTCTATTTTTAACTGATGGTAAATTTTATAGTAAATGCTATATAATAGAATATTTAAATAATTATTTTGTATATTATTTGAAATAGTTGAGTTATTTCTAAATGTTTTATTTTTGAAATTCTTGTTTTTTAAAATTTTATCTTTATTTTTTTTATTATTTTCCATTTTTAACTGATTGTAAATTTTGTAGTAATTGCTATATAATGGAATACTTAAATAATCATTTAGTATGTTATTAAAAATAGCTGAGTTTTTTATAAATGTTCTATTTTTGAAATTCTCTATTTCTAATTAACTTGTAAGTCTATCACTAAATTAAGTTTTTTTTCTTATAATCATTTATCTTTGATAAATTTTAATGAAACAAAACAGTTAATCAACCGTTATCAATGTTATAATTTAGAATTTAAGTTAATTTAAGTTTACAATATCTATTGATCAGATTTTTTTACATTGTAACATATTTTTTTAATAATCATGCAGTCTCGTATCTACTTTTTAAATTCACATTGCTTTTAGCTTTTCATTCTTATCATACATGTTTTTTTGTTTGCTATTAAGTTTCTTTTTTTTAACTTATTTTAACTTATACAACAGTATCTTTGCATTTTATCATATAAAATTTCAGAAAATCACACTTGTATAAATAAGTTTATTTTCATCTTGTTTTTATATTATATACTAACTTGAGTCTGACTTATCTCTACTTTTTATTAAAATCATAAGAGTAGTTTTAGCTTTTCGAGTAGGTAGGACTATTTAGGCATTAGTTCTTCTAATAGGTAGGGGATAGTTTCATATCTATCGGGCAATTAGAGGCCGGCCAAATGTAGGTAGGACGAGGTAACATCAGACTCATTTTAGTATCGCGTTTAGTTTTAGTATTGTGTATGAACGGAATGTAAGTGTCTGCTGTGTACAAACATGATGCAGTTATGAGAATGTGGTGCTGTGTGTTTTTCTGAAATTTTGTCAACAAATATTGTAATTTCTTTTTATAGTCTAATCTGTGAAATTTAAGTCATATAATCTTAATCTAACATTTCATAAAATATGTAAATAATTTAACAATCTAATTGATTAAATATTTTTAAATGGTTATTTTCAAATAGTAATTTAATGAAGTGCAATAATAAATTTGATATTGTAATAACACAATTCTAAAATTAATATTGAATATAAGACTATTTGAATATTAATTAATGGATATGCAGATATATTAATTATCCAGATATATATTTTAAACAGATTTGTATTATTGTATTCAGATATCCGATATTTAATGGAGATTCAATCGTTGAAACTTATAGTATCTGATCGTAATCATTACCTTTTATTCTTAATCTTAGTCTATCATTTCATACAATATGTAAATAATTCAACAATCTAATTGATTAAATATTTTTAAATAGTTATTATTTTTAAATAATATTTTTTTAAATAAATATTTTTTTAAGTATTTTTAAATAGTTATACTGTAATTTAATTAAGTACAATAATAAATTTGATATTGTCATAACACAATTCTAAAATTAATATTTATATCATTATTCTTAATAATGTTATTATTCTTAATCCTTAGTCTAATCTATCAATTCATAAAATATATAAATAATTTAACAATGTAAATTAAAGTATTTTTAAATAGTTGCACTGTTATTTAATTTAATTAAGTATAATAATAAATTTGATATTGTTATACACATAATTCTAAAATTAATATTTATTATAAAAATATTTATAAATAATTATTATAGATATATATTTTAAAAAAAATTATAATATTGTAAGCAAATATCCGATATTTATGCAGATTCAATCGTTGAAATTTAATTTCTGAACGATATTTATATCTTATAACATTTTCATGTCTGTATGATTTTAATGAATTATTTTACTCACAATACACACTATTTTACAATCTTATGAATGATTAAATAAATAATGTAAGACTAATAAATTTTCTTCCGATTCAATATCATTCATTTTTTTTGATACTTGTAAATAAATAAAATTCTAACACAAGCTGCGCTTACTGTTTTATTTTCCTTTACTCGCTATATTTATTTTACTTCCGATTTGATCTTTTCTCCGATACTAACTTTTTTCCTATATCTTCTCTACTGATGAATTAGTGTCCGATTCCTTTTTTACTCTGATCGTTATCCTTGAGACTTATGAGAAGGCTCTATCCGATATCTGTAAAATAAGATTTGATCATCCGAAAGCAATACGTCTCGTTGAGTTCGCTCTATATCCTCAGTACAATAAAGAAGAACATGGAGGGGGAGGGGGGTTCACGTACATGGAAAATTCGACGCCGTGACGTCACGCGCCGCCATCTTGGACGTCACGCGACGCCATCTTGTGACGTTCGACGCCTCCAGTGCGCATGCGCACGGATTGAAAAAATTGCACTAAGTCCAAAAAAACCATGAATTAACCATCATGGTCCCCGGCGGCGGCATAAAGTTCGCCTGCTCCCCCGCCCGGCTCGCCGAGACCGGGGTGGCCGGCTAGCTCGGTGATTGCTAAATTGCAAATCGCCAAGCTAGCCGGCCACCCCGGCCTCGGAGAGCCGAGGCAGGGAAACAGGCCCAGAGTTGAAAAATTATTCAAATTTCTAGCTCTGACGGACTTCTAAGTCCACATAATAATATCATTTTAATAAATCTCGCCGCACCAGGCGACGAGATTTGAACCGACTACTGTCGGCATATGAAGCGAGCACTCAATCACGACGCTATAGGACTTCATATAGTAATAACTTCAAAACTTGTACTTACTGTGATATTTTGGACATATTAGACATAAAATAAAAATAATGGACTATTTTTTTTGCTCGCATACGCCTCAGTGCACGCAACGGACAATATAATAAATAAGAAGCAGAGGACCCAACCACAACTCGGGGGTTTAAAACCCAAGTCGGTCAACCTTGAGGCCGAGGCACTTCTCCGCTATGCCCAAAGCCTCTAATAGTTGAAGTTTGAAAAATGTGTACTTTCTTATGCTATTAAGTATACCGACGGTCTGTCATTTGAAATATGTGTATATAATACATACATGTGTATATATATATATATATGAATGTGTGTATATATATATGTGGCGGTCACACAAACGACTGCGAGAATAATCACTCGCACACACAATGACCAATACAACTCGAATGTTTGAACCCGAATCGGTCGATTATCGAGACTGAGCACTTATTCACTATGCCACAGTCTCTAATAATTGTAAATTTGAAAAAATTGTACTTATGCTATTAGTATACCGCCAGGCCATCACTTAACATAGCATTTTAATTACTTGTAAATGATGGATAGAGTGGTTAGGTATAAACACTCTAATCTATATATATGTGTGTGTATATTATATATATATATATATATAAAATAGTTCTAAGTGTAGAACTTAGAATATTTTTACAATATCCATTACTTACTTTATATATAATATATAAAGTAAGCAACACATATTACAAAAATATTCTAAGTTCTACACTTAGAACTATTTCATATATATATATATATATATATATATATATATATATATATATATATATATATATATATATATCACACACACTCACACACAAAACAGAAATTGTTTTGCTTATTATTTGCCTATTAATATTTTATTTAAAAAATAAAATCGTCCGTATTCATCCTCATGTGGTACTTGAGGTTGCTCTTTAACGAGAGCGCCTTCATGCAAATCTAATACACGTACGGACCTATCCCGGTGTGGATCTCATCGGGTGTGCGTCGAGCGTCGGTTTCATCTTGAACGACTTCCTGCACGCGTCGCATCGGAAACGTCGTTCGGTTGCGGTGTTTGTTGTAATTATCGAATGTAACTTTTAACGTGTGATTCTTTTTAATATAAGGAGAAGATATTTTTTTTTGATTAAAATCCTCCAATGGTAGATATTACATTAAGATTTTAAAATATAAATTAAAGTTTTCGTTTATTTTCTCAATCATCTCATCTGAGCTATTCTATCATTTATTGAATACAAATTAAAATATACAAAATGATCATCTTTTATACGTGTTTGTTTCGTTTTACATTAAAATAATAGTGGAATTAATTTTTTAGTACACAATCGAAAAATGTTACCTTCACCTACCCCTTCATTATTCATCATTATAATGCTTTGTTTAATCAACTTTGAACTAGGGATTTATAATCCCCAGTTCAAACTTTTATACAAATCTGCCTGTAAAACATTCTTAGAAATGTATTCTGTAATAAAATATGTATATGTATATATAAAAAAAATGTAATTCTTTCAAAGTTCCAAAATCGTGTCCTTCAAATGATAATTAATGGATTTCAAACCAATATAATTTCTTACAGTTGAAAATCAGCAAATTTATTCCAAAAGAAAAATATACACAATTGTTTTTCACCTCTCAGTATCTTTATACATGACGTCTATGCCAGCAATATCACAAATATTACGAAAATTGAGCTTCTTTGCAAATGTTATATTTTACAATATGACTTTTAACGTTTCGAAAACGAAACGGCTCAATTTTACTTCATGATCATAACAGACTTAACTAATTTCATTCTATTATTCATATATACATACAATATATATATATATATATATATATATATATATATATATATATATATATATATATATATATATATATATATATAATACAGATGATTTTTACAAGAAGCCTGTTGCAACTGTTAAGAAAGAAAACATGACGTAGTTAAGTACTAACTAAAATTAAGTCTGTTTTTTCAGATAACGATTTTTATAACATTTTTTTTACCATGTCTAATATTGTAAATATTTTTTAAACATATTTCAGGGAAGCTCTGATTACGTTTTAATATTAAAAAAATATAATTATTACAATATTAATCGAATAACAGTAACATAAAAAATAAGAAGAACTAATAATACATTGTATTGATTGAATGTTACTCTTTGTCCATTTGCTACTAAACTAAATTAGAATTAACAGTGCACAAATACAATTCTGATTGATGTTTCAAAAAAAAAAATTGATTTGTTTGTCAAGATTTTCTCGTTTCGTTACAATTTTTATACAAGTTTATATTAATTAATTAACATATATGAACTCTACAACAATGTTAACAATCGTATAATTTGGTTTTTTTTTAGACACGAAACATGTTTATTCATGAAATGATTATTTATTATACAGGTATGTATGAATGGGTGGCATTTTAATACATTTGAGATATTGGGCGTGAATTTGAAATAGATATAAAATATTTGTACAATATAAATCGTTGACTTTAAGCCTATCCTTATATCCATCCAGTTACTATATTAGGTCTGATTGCATTTTATTCAATCTTATAGCCTTTTGTTCTTAACTTTATATATATATATATATATATATATATATATATATATATATATATATATATTCGTGATAATTTTTCAACTCTCTCCATAATCATTGCTCTTAGGAATCCTTAACAGTGCCCGAAACATTCTTATTATACTACATCTACTCAGAACTATTATGTACATGAGAAACACATGTAAGTTACACATAATTCACATTTATTAGCAGCATATCTATTAGAATGTAATTCGATAAAGATCGTTTATAGTTCAATAACGTCTAGTTAGATTTTTTTGTTAAGGTTTAAAGGGCACAATATTGTGAAAAGGCTATCAGCACAACTAATTCTTTACTATTATTTAAGGCTGCAATCATGCATACACAGCAATCAAATTACTCAATTAATTTAGGCGAGCAGCGAAATAGTTATTTAACTGTGTTTTTTTAATGAAACGACAACAAGATCATTCAGCAGTCTTAAATTTATGACTAATACGTCACTGTAATTTGGTTTTGTACTACTGGTATAATATGTACGATTTTTTTTATTTTTTTTTGGACAATAATTTGAAATATTGAAATGGCTCTTACTGTTAGTAATTTACATTAATGCTTTCTGGAAATGTAAATTGGCATGTTGAAATAAAATCTACTGAATATGGATAATTTATTATGATCAATTAAGAAAAAATAAAATTACCCAATGATTTTTTTTATACATAATCTAGTTATGAACAAAATATTCGCAATCGGATTTTATGAACAATGGGAATAATTTTAATCGAGAACAAAATTCTGTTAATTTTTTTAAAAAAATAAATTATTCGGGCAAAAGAACAAATAATGTTATGAGATAGAAAAATTAATAAATCCTAGTGACAGAATCAGAAAGTAATTAATTAAAAAACAAATAGAAATAAATATATAACTAATGATTCTAACAAAATCAATACAAATACAGTGAGAATGATTAATTTTTCAAAAAAATATATTTTTTTGTAATAAAAATAATTAAAAATCGTTGATTTTTGTACTGAATCAATATTTATCCTAACTTTTATTTTTAATAATTTAAACTATTTTTACATAAAAAAGAATTATGTATGAAACTCAAATGATGGTTAAAAAATGTCAAAATGTAAAACTGATTCTATAAATGTGAAATAAATTACGTTTCTGTTTCAAGAAATTATTACACAAACCAAGAAGAAACTAAAACTGTAATCTCCAGAAATAAATTAAATTTGTTCATAAATATTTTGAAATACACGAGGAAAGTTTTTAAAAAACATATAAGTTCAATACAATTTCACATGTAAATTTTTAAACAGTTATAGTGAAAGTTGAAAAAAAATATGGTTTTATTTTAAAGAATTACCGGAGAAAACATATTGAAGGAAAACTAGATGATAAAATTATAATTTCTCGATGACCGCATGTGAATTTATAAAAATATTCAATTCATTTATAAACATTTTTTTAAAAAAAGAATAGAAAAAGGTTATAAAGCCAATATACTAGAATTATATTGAAAAAAAACCCTTTTTTCGTCTACAATGTTTCATATTAAAATAAATTATATTTTTTTGCAATTCCTGGTTAATGAATAATAATAACATTGTTTCAATAAATTCTTATATACCCATATTAATTAAATCTGTATTTTTACTAAAGGGAAATTTCAATGATATGATTGACGTTACTTATATACATAGATTACTTTTTTAAAGAAAAAAAACTATAATGTAAGTTATGGTTATATACACAAGTTTTAAAATAATAAAAATTACATTCGAATGAACTTAATTTCTTAATAGTTACTTTTTGATGTGTGTGTGTGTGTGTGTGTGTGTATGTATGTATGTATGTATGTATGTATGTATGTATGTATGTATGTATGTATGTATGTATGTATGTATATATATATATATATATATATATATGTATGTATGTATTTACGAATAAGATATTTTTTTATATTTATGAATAAATGTTTTTTTGCATGACAATTTCTCCCCAGAAAGATCGAAAGCTTTGATTTGAGCCTATTCTATATTAATTAAATATTTCTTATTATTATTTTGTTAAATGTGAACGAGTAATTATTTTTAGTATTTGTTACAGAGAATAAATAATATTTCTTTACATGTCGTAGCAAATGAACAATTCCCCGAAACAAGATCATTGATTAAATAATAATAATAATAATGTGACAAATAAACTTTAAATGCGTACGAATAAGAATAATTATAAAAATAATAAGGAAGATAATAACTACGGCATGTTCGTTCAAAAATAAGCATATCACACGAACACAGGGTTGACGTTCTAGTCCAGAGATATTATTATAAAGCTTCCATATCGATCGCGATGCATTCGGGATCGACGATTACGCCGTCCTGTAAGCTCGTCGTCGATATGACGGCCGGTGGTGGTGTCGGTTCCGGTATCGCTGGCAGATTATCGGCGGACTCTGCGCCCGCACGAAAAAACAAACTGCGCAGTGTGGCCGACGTCGTCCTTCTCGACGGTCTCTCGTCTAACCTCAACGACACATCGACGACGACGGCCGCAGCGGGACCCATAAAACTGACGATATCGTCGAAACGTACTCGTTCCGAGACACCGTCCTCTGTGATAGACCAATCGACCGGATTCCGCGCGTCCGATAAACTAGTCGTCGCCGACGCCGTTTCCGAACTGACACTGTGTCTCTGGACGTCGGCGTGCACTTCGAGTTTATGCGACGCGCCGCCGGACGCTATACTTCCGGCGAGAGCGACATTGCTCGCGGATTCGCGGTCGGCCTCGTGGCCTAATCTCAAGACTTGACTACCGCTAGCTAACGACGCTTCGCCTATCGACGGGTTACCGCCACGGTGGTCCATCGACGCCGTATCTGCCGGATGACGACTGTTCAGTTCGTTTTCGTCGTCGAATTCGAATCGTACGCCTGTACCGCTCGTGCTGACTCCGCAACCGCCTGATCGGCATAATGAAACGGGAACAACGCCGTAAACGTAGAACAGTAGAATAGGAACGCCTATTCCAACAGCTAGTCCAGCTAAGACTGGCGCGACTAAGACCTATAATTAAAAATACAAGTCGTTAATTTATTTATACTTGATTTGAAAGAAAAATCATCTTATAATCAAACATTATACATGAATTATTGAGCATCATTGGCATAATACATTTTATTGCAATATTTTTAAATCATTATTTATTAAGTAATAACCTTTTTTTACTGAAACGCTTGCCATAGGATTTGTAGTATTAAACAGATGTATTATCTTTATTAATTTTATATGAGACACCATTTCATCAAAAACATTTACAATGATTTTAGAGAAGTGTTATAAACTCTTTGAAAGATAAAAAATACAACTATAAAATAAAAATCAAATCTATTTCAAGTTTCCTGATAATACTATTATTTTAGTATACATTTCGAAATGTTTTAAAAATATGACTGATGAATTAGATGACACCGGTTGAAAAAAAAAGAAAACTTAATATAGATCACGAAAAATATGTTTAATTCGTTTATCTGTTCAAACAAATATATAAAAGATTGAGGGGGTAGAAAGAGCGGAAAAAGAAATTAATGAATGTGTGTATTACGAAGAAGAAAATGAAGAGAATATCACAAAGTATTGTAAATGTTTGAAAGTAAAAGAAAAACATTATTGACGGAAATTGAAGCGTTAGATGCGTTTCAAATGTTGGACATGAACATTTGCAACAGACCTCGATTAGTTTAGATTTACTGGATCCGTTCAACCGGATCAAACCAAAGACCATCTATACATGGATCGTCTCCTGTCGCTTCCGTACAATTCGTAATTAATTCACGGTTTCGATTCTCGGTTCTTGTCTAAGATAACCGACGCTTCGTGCAACAATGATATAGATGTATATCGGTGACCGTAACGACTGGATGGCGCGAGTTGCGCCGCTAGAGACTAGATACACTGTCGCGACGACGTTTATCGACGTCTGCCGACGGACGCCACACCCGACTAAACAACATCGTCAGTCAGACACGAACCGGGCGACAGTGTAGACGCCGACACGCGAACGAACCGAATTCGCGTATGAACCGCGGACACGACCACACATTGCCAAACAACAACCAGCACACACGGCAACGTACCGACTGTTTCGTATGTTCGATTGTTCAGTACAATCATTGTTGGTCGTCTAGTCGAAGCGATGCGTTCGGCACGCACGCGACATTTGATTGAAAATAGATAGATTCTCTTCTGCTGGCGCCTCGTCCGTGTATGTCTTGTACAACAATAAGAATCACATTCAGCGACGATAAATTCCATTCTGATTCGAATAAAAGGTCGACGGATCTGTTTAGTTTTCATTTAGAATTCGAACCAACAATGCTCGATCTGCGTGCTCTGTTGACCGATAAACTAACACAGTGAGACCCGCCGACAAGCAAAGAAAACAAATTAACGATAATGATCGATTTAGTTTAATCGTCCGGACGATTAGATGATTATCAGTCGATAATAATGTCGTCGTAGTTGTGGTAATTCGGTGTGTTATCATCGAAAAAAATGTGTTTTTAAACGGATGTTTGTGGTGTAATTACGTTCGCGTGATAAAATATTCGTACCAGTTTGTTTTATTGTCGTATTTCAGCTCCACGTCGAATCTGATCTTTGTACGATAAATCAAATTCGTGTCGAGTGTTTGCACTGATTAATACCAATTGTCAATATTAATAGTTCGTAGATCATTTCACTGTAAGTTATTACGGGTATGAACGTTTTTGTTTATTCAAAACACGTCTACATTTTCAGTGTCATCTACCAATCAATTTATTATATATATATATATATATATATATATATATATATATATATATATATATATATATATTTTACAACTAAATCTATTTTCAAAAATTAAGAGTACATCTAAATATTTCAAATGTGACTGAATGTATTTAATTACATTTATATATTATTTACTGAATTAAAATTGCCAATTTTAATAATAATGTCTAATTTAAAATTCACATAATATTCTTAAAATTTTTGCTATAATACCAAAAACCATTCATGCTTTTACAATAATATTACTTTAAATAAGAATGTATTACAAATCCTTGAAATATTGTAAAAATATTACATGCATATTGTATGTATGTGTGCATATAGGCACATATGCATATATATATATATATATATATATATATATATATATATACATACATACATACACACACACACACACACACACACACACATTAATACTCTTAATTTACTCTTTATACTTCAAAGAATTTTAATTAAACACGAGATTCATTACAAATCCTTATATATGTTTAAACAAACAGGAACTAAGTTCAAAATCATGTTTATATATATATATATATATATATATATATATATATATATATATATATATATATAGTGTGTAAATAATATTTTATTTTTAAAAATTTACTAAATTTTCATTTATGTTTTGACTTTTTAAAGAAAATACTAATATGACTGCAATTTTGTATACATGCTGGAAATGTTGCTAATACAGGATAGTGTGTGTGTGTAAGTATGTATATGTGTGTGTGTGTACATATATATATATATATATATATATATATATATATATTGTGTGTGTATGTGTGTAATATTTTACTAACACCTTTATAAAAGCTTCCCGGGAAATTGCGTGAATACGAATGATTGATTTTTCTGGGAAAACCCAGTTCCCTCATTTAAGGTACATGCAAAATGTGTAAATTTATTATATTTGTTATATATATATATATATATAATGAATGCATGTATGTATGGACATGACACACACACACACACACAATTTACTTAGTTTGAAAAAAATTAATACTCTATAAAAACACTTTTCACTTTTAAGAACTTATTTTTGATGCAAATATCAAATGTCATGTATATAAGTGTGTACATTATTTTTTTAATATGAAAAATGTATGTACAAGAGATTAAATTATGCGTTTCGAGTTAATATTAGGAATGAAAATCGTTTAATTTGCAAAGAAATTAAATAATATATTGCCATATTGCACGTTACGTTGACGTAAGTGACATTATAAATAGATTGTATGGTTATTAATCTTGAGCTGTGATTAAATCATATTATATATATATATATATATATATATATAAAAAAATATGACCTTATTAATACTTTTTATTAAAAAGTAAAAATGTAGTCCTGATGTATAAATGAAAATATTAGGCTGTCTATTTCTTTCTTTTCCAACTGAATTGAATAGTTGTAATATAGTGTTTTTAGGTTAAATAGAACTTTCGAAGGGATTCAATTTAAAGTTCTATCACACTTAAAAAACACCTATATTCAAATAAAAAACAAATAAATTAAAAATAGTGGAAAATATTAATATACGTGTATGTTATCTTACAAGTTTATTATTCATTAAAATGAATTATTAATTTATGTCATCATAAAACTTCAATATACTTTTTTGAATGATCATTAAAAAGTATTTAGGAAAATAATTGAACTGAAAATAAATATAAACAACATTTTTTCTTTAAAAAAATGATTAGTTATAAATTGGTTCTGGTCTTAGAATTCAAACCTTAAAAACATCATTATTGACTATTATAATAAATATTTTTACTGACACGTTTTTCCACAACTTTAATTTAATTAAAAAATATATTAAAATAATTATATTGATTTTATCTGCTTTACTAAATTTTTAATCTTGTAATCTTCGAAAACGAATTATATACTTTTGACTATCAGACTATATTTCATTAAATATTTACATATACATATAAACGTCTACTTTATATAAATTTCAACTTTATGTAATAATTACAATAATTACATTTTCATAAAGTTTACAAACACACACACACACATTAAGTTTTAGTTTAGGTAAAACGTAAACAGTTTTCTTTTATCGATTCAAAACAAGTGTAAGTACTTACAAAAAAATCTAAACGGAAAAATCCAACAGACTAATTTAAAAAGTATGTTTCATTTGAATTTTAAAATTATATACATATTTGTATGAGTATAGAAATTAAATATAATAATGTAGAATAAATATTAAAATATATATACTTTTAAATCAAAACATGACTTTTTAGAAAGTGAATATTTTATTTTTTTGTAAATTCAACGATCATTCTTTTTCAACATTCTTTAATGATACTAAATTCTTTTTTTAATTTAATATACAAAAAGTGCGTTTATAAACAAGCAAGGAATAAAAATGCATATTAAAATGAAACAAATATTTAATTAATATTATTATGAATTCAAATATTTGAATTTATGAATCTGTTTTTCTTTCCCTCAAACAAACACCACCATATAATATATATATATATATATATATATATATATATATATATATATATATATATATATATTTATATATCTTAGGACTTTATGTAAAGACAACTAAATTAATTATCTTAATAAGTTCGTTCGAATCAATTTCAACTTCTTTATTTGGAAATTATAATTTTAATTAATGAAATCAATTGTACATGGGTATAATTTAATTAAAAACTCTGACTTAATTAACACAAAAATTACTTTCAAACGTACAATGTAAAATAAATCGATCGATATGGCTTTCGATTTAAAATGATGTTATTCTTTTACGATACTTAATAAAAATTGTAATTGTATTCTCGTAGAATATGAAAATATCAGATACGAAATGAAAATTTGTTAATTTGTACATTTTACTGAATTTTTAAAAAAATACAATAACAGGTGTGTAGAGAAATATATATTTTTTGAAGTACACACATTTTTTTAAAATAAGCATGTAAGTACAAAAAACAGCTTTATGTATGTATATATATTATACTTAAACACACATAATTGAAACATATTTGTACACGAGACTGAAACATAATTCCAATTTTAAATATCCGAATCAGTAGAATACAAAATGGTTTCATAATGAAATAATCTCGCCATTCTGTATTTTAATTATATCGTAATATAATTAAAACACCGACAATTTAATTCCAACAATCTATGTCATAATTTCAGTAAATGAAACTTGAATTTCTATAACACAAGAATTAAAATATCTAAAATAATGGACTTGTCATTTCGAATTCCGATATTATACAGAATTATGTTATTAATTACTATATTTTTTTGTATAAATGCAAACCTCACTATTTCAAAATAATAATAGAAATGATTTTTATTTTAATCACGATTCAACATTTTCGAAACGGAAAAATTGTACAGATCAGGAAAATAATTTTATAAAAAAATTTGTAGATCGATAATCGTTCATGTGACATCATACATCCGTGAATATATTATTAGAATTACAAATAAGTCAGACAACTATCCTTTTTTAGAAAGGATTGTTCTTGATCTGGAGATTATCACTTCCCACTTTTTATTGTTGAAATATCTTTCCTTTTATAGATAATCGTGTATCGATCGTTTTGTAGCGATTTCTTAATGAAAACTTTTACAAGTTGTTATATTTTATAACGACTATTTATGAGAATGAACAATTTTTTACTATATTTTTTTTTAAAAAATACATTAATCGAAATGAGTATTGGTAGAAAAAAATATTACTATGTTATGGAGTTGAACAATTATTTATAGTTTATTTCTCTATCAAAAGTTACTAATTTTTTCAATAATATAATTAAATAAAATACACATATTAGAAAAATTGTATTTTGAAAATGACTTATAGAGACAACCAAAATTCAATTATAGGAATTATTGAATATTTGTTGAATTGAATATCTTTATTAAGAAATGAAATAACAATTTATATTTTTAATTTACTTTCTCGTAAGCAAAAATTGATTTTTTAAATTGGATTATATGAGTAAGGGAGATCTAACTTGTAAGCTTATAAGGGGAATGATTTTAGAAACATACACACATACGTACGTACATACATACATACATACATCAACATTTGCTGAACTGATTAACTTTGCTTTTAAAAAAATCTATGATTAAATTTTATATTTTTAATTTACTGGCTGGTAACCAAAGATTGATTTTTAAATTGGATTATATGAGTACGAGAGAATTCAAATTGTGTGCTTTTAAAGGGGATCATTTTTAAAATACACATCCATCCATATGAGTATAGATATAATATAACTAAAAATTTTAAATTCTGTCAATATAAAAAAACAAACTTTTTAAAATTATCAGAAAAAATATACTTTAATAATTATAAAAAATTGTTAATCAATCAAATATTTACATTATTACCATCCTTGCCTGTTGTATTGACCACTGCTTGTAAATCTTTAGTAACTGATAGTAAAATATTTTTCAGTTCTTTTGATTTCACGATTGATGAATAATAAATTATGAAAAAAAATATTTTAATTTTAATACTTGTGTAACATATCAGCTTATAAATGGTTATGGAATTGTGAATAATTCACTTTTTATTAGAAAAATCACTCTTCTATACAATTAGGGAGTGTTTCCTTTGTTGAATACAATATATAGATTTATTAAATACTACAAGTATACCATACACACATGTATCAAATACTTTTTCATATTTTTCACCAATTATTTCTTTTTATCGTAATATATTTTCAAAAAAAAAATATTTGAAAATAAAACGAGTCAATTAGTCATAAAGACAAAATTAACTTTAACAGCCCAATATTTTTTATATATTTTTATTTTCTCTAATTTGATTTCTATCTTATTATCTGATTTAATACAAAAAGACTACTAGCTTGTATATAGAAAAAATGATAAATTCTATTTTTTCTATATTGCTTTTAGTTTTCACTAATAATTTTAGATACTGAGTTATAATCAGGAAATATAGGGTATATTGTTAAATAATATTTACTTATAGTCATATATATATATATATATATATATATATATATATATATATATATATATATATATATATATATATATATATATATAATGATTATGTATATTTGTGTGTAGAGCATAAAAGGTAATTTATATAAAAAAATAAGTGCTGAAATCTTGAACATAAAAAATTTAGTACTGGCAAGATGTCGGACAGTGAGGATGACAGTTCATCATCCGGAAGCGAATGGCCGGTCAGTAAAGAATGGATGGAGGCAGTCCTGCGTGACCATCATTCGGTCGACACAGTGACGATCATAGATTTTGCCGTCAGGCCCGGCTGTGACGCCGGCGAGAGCGTGCTCAGCGATATACTGGCAGTTACTGTCGAATACTCGATCGAACCTACATCTTCATCAGAACATAGGTATACAAACAAACACGCAGATATTTTTACATTCAGTTTAGTTACTAAACTTGCATGCAATTAACGCTGGTTCTTATTGTTTTTGTTGGCTTCGAAACGTTAAAAAAGAGTGTACTAAAAATATTCGTTCTATGAGTCTATAATAACTGTTTTTCTTCTATTTTCGTAATTAACACGAAATGTGAATGTAGATTTTTTTCTCTACGAGAGAAAAAGAATATAACGTGAATAAGATAGGATTTTAAAAAAATGTATATGTATTTTTTCGATATTTTACTAAAAATAGATGCTTGGAAAATTGTAGTTTGCAATGTATATATGCTGGTGTTTTATAGATTTTCCTTCCCCTAGAATTTACAGCAGCTCAAACAGATATCTGCGATGACTCATGTGATAATAAATTCGATGGTAAGAGTCTATAAAACAATAAAAAGCTTCTGGAATAATAAACATTTGTATGTAAATGAGCTATTATATTGCCTTTATATTACATTGAATGGGATTTTAAAATTATTTCCAGACATTTCAATGCCAATAATAATATTTAATATACCTAAATATATATATATATATATATATATATATATATATATATATATATATATATATATAAATGTATTAGAAAATATTTAAATTACATTTGTACCCAAACTTTTCCCAAAATAATCATTCATTTAATGATAAATTAAATAATAATAAACGAATAGAAACAGAAATTAAAAACTTTCTAAAAGTTTAATTCATATAATTCGAAATAAATGAAAATGACACAAATTGGAAATTAATTACCTTGTATCTAACTTGTAATTAGATACAAGGGTTTAACAATTCCCCAAATTTTGTAATATATTTTTTTTATTTTAAAAAAGTGACAATTTTTTTTATTTTTTCCATTTATTGAAAAAATAAAATTTGATATTGTTAGGTATATTTTTGACAAATATTCATAGTTTTTAAAATAAAAGTTCGTTTATATGAAATACAAATAACTATCTGAATTCTATTTCAAGTCGAATTATTATTTTTCATGCACATACATACACACCTTGTATATTCTTTTAATCGATATTTATTTTTTAATACTTTTAATTGTATAAACTAATCATGTTAGCACGAAAAGCTTTTTAAGTTAAAATATTTAGGTTCTAAAACGCAATTATCTAAATGAAATATGTATATATATATATATATATATATATATATATATATATATATATTAATAAATATTTCATAGAATGGAGACTAATAAAATGAAACAGAATTAAATGTGCATACGAGGTCTATATGATATAGAAAAAAATGTTGAGTAATTTTATTTAAATGACAATGAATGATAAAATATTTTTTTAGTATACTATTAAACATTTCTTTAATTTATTTCGTGTAAAGAAAAATATATAATGCATAATTATTTTCAAACGACAATCAAAAAAAAAAAAAAAACTCCATGAATACAGTAAAAAATATTTTTGTATAACTTGTAGGTTAAGTAGATGAAAAGTTATCAATATGCCTGTGTACAGATGTTGATTTATCAATATAATTTTAATAACAAACAAAAAAAAATTATATAAAATATAATTTGTATGATACAGGTTTGAAAAATTTGGCTGTTTAAAAAATGTTCCATTTTAATATTTCTAAAAATTATTGAAAAGTCTTTTAATCTATTTAAAAAATTAATATATATTTAACGTTTATTAGAAAATACATTTAGTCAATTATTTCATTTTTAAATTGTGCAGTAAAAATTATTATTTATATATATATATATATATATATATATATATATATATATATATAATAGAAATATTCCTTCCAAAATACAATTCATTTACAACTATTAACAAAAAATAGAATAAATATTTTAAAAAAGTTCAATAGCTGATATTCATGAAAAAATCATGAAATATAAAAAAATCTGTATATTTATTTGTTAAACTAGTTTTTTTAAAAAAACACAATACTTTATTATAAAATTGATACTTTTATTACTTATAAAGCTTCTGATTTGAAAATATTGATTATACAAAATATATAAAAAAATAAAATAAATAATTAGGAACGCATTTACATTTCTGTGTTAAAAAATTAGAAACGGTACTAAATGTTCACTGGACGTTAAAGACAATCTGTAGTTTCATATTTTTTATTGTTTAATATGTTATATTATATATTGTTATTTAAATTAAAAATAAATAGTAATTGAGTATAAAATCATACAAGATTATAGTTTAAAGTATATTTTTTATAACTGTACACTATATATATATATATATATATATATATATATATATATATATATATATATATATATATATATATATATATATATATATATATATATATATATATTATATATATATATATATATATATATATATATATATATATATATGTATATTATATATATATATATATATATATATATATATATATATATATATATAAATTGAAAATGAATGACCATTATTCCTCATTGAAAAATAATATAAACAAATCCAATAATGAATGACTTAAAAAAATAGTAAGAATCTATAAATGAAAATAAACAATTATATCCAAAAAAGAAGAATTTAGTTATCAAGTTTTAAGCTTTTTCATGTAAATAACAAATTGTAATAAAAAATTATATATACATATTTTTTGAACACCGATTTTATTTCCAACTTATACTCCAGATAAAATCTTCATAAAAGAATTTCCACAGCCCTAGAATTTTCTTTTTTTCTATTAAAAATAAACGATGGGCATTTAATTTCTGTCCGAATTTAAATTTCCTTTTCGAACCAATACCAATAGTTGTTATGGAACAAAAATAACATTCTTTAATCCATTTAAGTATATAATATAACGTTTTTAAGCCGATCGCGTGTTATTTTTTCCGAACTATGGCGTGCAAAATACGCGTGAAAAGTTACAGAAATGAAGATTGATACGTGTTTAAATGTTATGTTACGAAAACGTAAACTATTATTTTTCTATATGTCTAAATGTATTCTTCGGCGGAATCAAGAGAGGTGTTTGAACAAATATTTTATAAAGAATGTACATATGTCAATATTTGTTTGTTACAAAAGGGCTTATGTTTGTTTATAGATGAAACATAGTATTTTTCGAAAATATGTATCATTTTCTTATCATTCATATTAAATATATTTCAGATAAAAACAATAATTTTGAAAATACAAAAAAAAACAGATATATGTATATTTTGTCTTGATATATATTTTGTCAAAAATTCAATAATAGTGTATATATATAAATATATATACATGTATGTGTGTATTTGTTTTTAAGAAAAAATATAAATCAATAATTCAAATAAATTTTAAAACATTAAAGTTACATTTTTATATTAAAAACTATTTTTGATACTAATTTCAGTTTTAAAATTATTTTTTCCATACAACAAATTCGATTAATAACAATTTTTAATTTACTTTAAAATTCGTAGAACAATGAGTATTACATTACACAATTTTGACATATATTTTTACTTGATATTTTAATTTACTCAAAAAATATTTATAAACTGATTATATAAAATTGAAATAGAAAAAAAAATATTTTTCTAATCCACTGAATCTATTTATTGATAAATTTTAAAATATATTTAGTTGTCTTTAATTTTCAAATAAGATTTAATTAAATTCTTTATATAAAACTGAATTAAAGCAAACAATATCTATTTTCTATCAAATCTCTATTTTTTCTTCTAATCAAACGACAATAAATATTTAATTATATATTTGGATTAAAAAATATATTAGCAATCAAAAATTTAGAAGAAATTTTAAACTATTTAAATATGACATATAATTTTTTGAATATTTGGAGACTTGAAACAAATTTATTTTTCTAGTTAAGTATTTTTTTAAAAAAATTATCAATATATATATATATATTCTTTCATACCATTTTTATCACGAAATTCTGATCATATTTCAAACCTGTTTGTCTTACAGGTACAATTCAATTTATATGGACCTTAAAAATATTTTTGTGTTATTTTAATTATCTACGCCCTTATTTTTTATTATTATATTAATATAATTATAATAATAAATTAAATAGAAAATATAGTTGTAGATAACTTGAAAAATCAAATATTTACGAATTCAATTGAATCACACATATATATTATTTAATCAATTCGAAAATATTTTCTCTACCACCAATTTCTCAAAACATTTTTTTTATTATTTATTAAGTAATTAATTTTTTTTTAAAAAAAAACATTTCATTTCACCATAAAACTTAAGTAAATTTATTTGCAGGTTTTTAAATCTTGTGGTCAAGCTACTACCGCAAGATCCATTTAGTAGATTTTTCGTAACGGAAGCTCAATTTGACTTAAGAGAAATTAAATTTTATACACAGGTAAGTGTATATCTTATATATTTTCAGTTAGATGATATAAATCTCAACTTGCTGTAAATAATGAGCTGATATTATCAGTGTTTATATTTAGAACCTCTTCAGCGTGTCTATAAATACTTTTGTAAATAATTTACAAATAGTTTTTTTTTTAAAAAAACCTTTTTACACGTATGTCTGTAAAGGACGTGCATCGAATAACAAAACAGCTGATCGAACGTATTGTCTTTTTATAGCTGATAAGTTTTATGTGAAAGGGAATTTTGATAAAATATTTGCAATTACGATTTAAATAAAAAAATAATTTCATAATCAATATAACTTTTATATAAATTAAATTACATTTATTATTAAATCTACTTTGTATTTCTAGAATATTTGATCGTATATGAAATATATTTTGAAATTACTTTTAAATATTTTTAAACATTTCGGACAACACAATTTAATAAGCGTATTTCTTACCCAAAAAGTTTATTTAGATAAAAAATAACGTTGTATCAGTGAAGATAATTAATTTTAAATATTTTTTTTTAAAAAAATACTGTATATAGAGTATCGATAATTTACTTCAAATAAATATTATACGATGAAATAAGAGAAATTAATTAAAATAAAAAAAATGTTTTTCTATTCGTTTAAAAATATAAATATTTTCTAGTCGGCAGTACGTAAGCTAATTCGTTAATTAGATTTGTATAAAAATTCGTTCGAGTCATTAATATTTTTTTTATGAAAATGATACTAATTACTTTCTGAAATGCAAACATGGTTTTTGGATATACTGTCGATATCCAACCATGTCATTATCATTAAAAAAACAGAAAATTCAAACACATTTACGGTATTTGCGAATTAAAAATGTAAATAAATTTGTTTGTGTGATAATTGAAACACGGACACGTTCCACAAATATAATTATTTTTCGAACAGTCGGTTAAATATTTCCGATATAGTTTGGAAAATTATCTTTTTTATTGTATTCTTTTTTCTAAAGTCGATTAGATCGCAATTAAAAGTTCGGAAATTGAATTTCAGTCCACATATTTTATTATTTTGAAAAATTCAAAATATTATTACCGAATAAGAAAAAATCATTACTTTACAAATATGTATATATATATATATATATATATATATATATATATATATATATTTAGTGTGTCTGTTAAACTAACCTCATTTAACCTTACTCAATCTGACCTGTCTGCACGACATAAAATCATGCAGAGATTTTTATCGCCGCGATGTAAATATTTCGTGTGGTTACACACGAACCCCACGCGCGGTGTACATTGAAATGGATTAAACCGGGACATACATATAAAATGTTTATAAGATTTATATGACCTTCCAATGTCAACACATGAGCCAGTACTTAAATGAACTGTGCTCAAATGACAGTAACGTGACAATTTTCAAAACACACAAATGGAATTTTCGAAACGAACCTCAATTGCTTTATATATTTTTTGCGTGCTGTGTACATTTGCGATCCGATAACAATGTTACTAAAACTATCAACAATTTCAAACAAGCTGTACTGTATCATTACAGACATTATTTAAAATGATTGATTTTAAGGTCAACTATGTATTTTTTTAATTATATATTATTATTTATATATAATTATTTATATTTGTAAGATTTAATACCATTTTTTTAATCAAGAGGCAATGAATAAAATCAGATATTTAAATTTTTATAAAATCGATTTGTCATAGTTTAAAATTTATTTCATACATGAGTTAATAATAAAAATATCTAATAACACACCTGTACATATATATAAATCATGTTATTTGCTAGAGACAAAGAAAAATGACCAGTCGAAACAAAAAAAAATTATGAACAGCTACGTGAATCATCACAGTAAGCAATTAAGAAATTCACAAAACCGCAGCATGCAAGAAATGTAATCATTAAAATGAACGCACGGACGAACTCGACGAATCAACAAAAACCAACAAAACGAGGTTGAATTCAATTCCGTTTACTGTTTATTTTTTTATTTACAGGTCGTTCCGGATCTGAACAAATTCCAAAAGGAGCATCTCATTCCCGGCGAATCTTCAATCGAGTTACCGATACCGCACTGCTACCATGCCCATTATACAGCCGGTAGCACAGAACCGGAACACAGTCCCATACCGCCTGAATCTGTCCTCGTGCTCGAAAATATCAAACCGAAGGGGTACGCCAGCGCCGATTTCTCGCGCGGCCTGACGTTATGCCAAACGACGGCTGCCCTCGACGCGATCGCGCGAGTCCACGCGCTGAGTCTGTCGATGAAGATCAAGGAAGGGCGGTCCCTCTCTGAAAAATACTCGTTTCTGTTTCAAACGGCACGTGCGACCGACTCATACCAGCAGTTGGTCGAACGGGGTCTACCGCAACTAGCAAGATTCTTAGAAAGGAGACCTGGCCTCGAGGACGTACTCGAAACGTTAACGAAAATCAGATCGAACACGAAAGAATTGATCGCGGCGTTGCTGGCACCGGAAGAACCGCTCGCACTGATCACACATACAGATTTCTGGTGCAACAATCTGATGTTCCGCGACGAGAACGACGATTCGAGCTGTGCAGTGCTCGACTGGCAAATGGTCACTTACAGTCGACCGACAAACGACATAGCATTGTTACTGATCAGTTCTCTGTCATCGGATCTACGAAGATCAAACACAGATGCTTTATTGGACGGCTATTGGAATGCGATCACATCGAACGCTCGAAAACTAGGAGTCAATATAGAGAACGATTTAGGGTATGACAGGGTACGGCTCGGAATCGATTATAGACGATCTCAGCTCTTAGCGCTGCTTCTATGTATAGGATCGGTTGATGTTGCTTTAGGTGATCCTTTAACTGAACAAAGATTACTGGACGTCTTACAGGATTTACACAAAGACGGCGTCCTGTCGCCAGACGGGATTGGATGTTTGCGCGAAAACCAGAATTAGATTAGAGATTATGCTCAATTTATAACGGATGTTCAGTTTTAAGTAGAGAAATGAGACATGTAAGTTTCTCTTACGAGTACTTAGTAGCTGTTAACGCAAACTTTATATAATAAATTGCATCTGCTTATAACAAAAATAGTACTGTGTCTATTTTTATTTCAACCCAAATCACAACAGTAATATATATATAAACATTACATGTATATATGTATCTATTTGTAGTGAAGATCACTTTTTAAAATTGCTAAGTAGGTAAAAAAATACAATTTGTTAGTTAACTTACGGAAAGAAAACATATACATTCGATTTTCCCACTATTTATTTTTGAAAAGATGTAAACTAAACTTGCACAATTTTATCCAAATTATACATATTTATATTATATATATATATATATATATATATATATATATATATAACACCTATTTATTTATTTTAAAAAAAATTGATAAATTCATAATTTCATAAAATATTTAATACAAAAATTTATATAATTTCCCAAGTTTATTAAAAAATTATATACATATTATATACACACAGGAAATTAAAATATTAAATTTAATTGAACACTCGAAGCAATTCTGCCTATCATATAAAAATCAATTTTGTGAAGAAATACGTGTATTTCATATAGATAAATGTATTTTTATGAAATTCGTCCTACAATATAAAATATGAAAATATCAAAAATTTATTATAAATATTTGCGTTAACAGCTGATTGTGGACGACGATATAACGAAAGATTTATAAAAAATATGTCAATGAAAAACAATTTTAACATTGTAGTTATATTTTAAAAGTGCTTTAATTCCTTTGCTGTTCATCTTAGATTATAAATAAATGCCAAGATTATTCAGCAAAATGTTATTTTCTTTATATAAACCAGATTATTATTAATATCGAATATAACTGAAATATATTTTAAAAGATATATTAAAATATAAAGTATATTTTGAAATATATTTTAATACGAATTCGATTTTGTTACAGCTGAAAACATAATTTCAACTATAATAATTCCATTATATTGTAAAATGGAATTTTATTAAATAAATAGGTAATAAAAAATATATGAAAAACACAATCTTGTTTTATAATTTAATTAAGAAATATAATACTATTAAAAATAAAAACATTGCATTTAATCAGTAACTATTGATCATTAACAGTATAAATCAATGTTTTATCAATTTACCTGATTAATTTCGATCCCAATAAATTGAATAACATTTCTGTGCCACTCTCTCCCCTAATTCTAATTAAATAAGAATTTTTTATATCAATACACAAATATTTTCTGTTCTTAGCTAACCTCTGCAAGTATTTTTTCCTTATATTTATATAAAATATTTACATAAATAGAAATATTTTTATTGTCGACCATCAACTTAAAATGAAACCAACTGATCTTTCAGTTTATAAAAGTTGGATAGCACTGATATAAACGGTACGTACCCAGACACATTTGTCCTTCAGTGTACTGTGGGGTTAAAATTCGATTTCGAAAACCATAAAATTTAATTTATTACACTTAAAATACGATTGATTACTGTAAATTCCAATGTATACATAAATTTTTTAATATTAATAAAAGTGACTCGAGTCACAGCCTAATGTATTTCTTGGCATGTTTTCATCAGAGCTTGACAGCAAAGGAGTGAATATGCGATGGATTTATGGATTCTATACAAGAATGTTACATACATACATACATATATATATATATATATATATATATATATATATATATATATATAAATGGTGTAAAGAAACGATACTATTCAATTGGCGAATTTATTGAATGAATGCGAAATAAATCATGACGTTGTTATTATAGACAAGAGTAGAAAATAATCTTTTTTGAGAAATTTATAGTTTTGGGATTGTAGTAAACAACCGAATATTATATATATATATATATATATATATATATATATATATATATATATATATATATACATACACATGTACAATTTGAACTTTTAAACTAACAAAATATAAAAACAATATTTTTAATACATGTAAGAAATTATCAATTGTAAGTAAGGTCAAATAGTTTCTAGTCAGTGGTACGAAAATAAAAAAAATTAAAAAAACTCTCTAGACAACAAAATACACATTAAGGAATAAATAAAACAATAAATAATTATTAAACACTTATATAAAATCTTGTCGTTTCAATATAAGTTTTTTATTTATATGCAGAGTAGTGACTTTCGTTTATTAAATGTCATAGCAAAATTGCCACAATACCATATTAAAATTTACGACCATAATTTTTTTTAAAACATAACTTCTCTGATTTTTAAAACATATTTAAACCTAATTTTTATTTTGTAATTGTTTATCATTGAACAAATATTCAATATATGTATATAGGTGTTTTTTAAGCGTAACAGAACTTTAAATTGAATCTCTATCGAAATTATTACTTAACTTAAAAAAAATCTTTACCATACCTTTATATATACATACACATATACATATATATAAAAGTGTTTTAGGTTAGATAGAACTTTCGATAAGAATTCAATTTAAAGTTCTATCACGCTTAAAAAAACATTACACTCATATATGTATATAATATAAAACTTGATTGAAGGACTGCTTTATCATGAAATTTGATATTATTTGTACAAGGACAACAACACGAACTGTCTATAAAAAAAACCATTATCAGATTACGATTTTCCATGTCAAACTTTAACAATCATATATTTAAATAATACAGTATGACAGTGTAATTTCAGTATAATAACATATATTTTTTTACTTTCCTATTAATTGTGTGAGCCTAACTAGATGTAATATCACATATGAGTTTTTGTCCAATTA
Source organism: Neoneuromus ignobilis (assembly GCA_029203775.1). Classification (NCBI taxonomy): domain Eukaryota; kingdom Metazoa; phylum Arthropoda; class Insecta; order Megaloptera; family Corydalidae; genus Neoneuromus; species Neoneuromus ignobilis. The sequence continues at coordinate 24,260,006 of CP092095.1, forward strand.
CTGAATATTTTATTAAATAGAACGCAATTTATTCGTTTATATACATATATATAAATATAATTATGTCTGGTAAAGAAAAATTACAATTGTAAATTCTTGTAAAATAATGAACATTTAAATTTGTGCAATTATTTCTTTTTCAAATTGTAATTATTAAACAGTACTCGAAGACGAGATGTTTATTTATGCGAAATGAATTTATAATTTTTTTTTCTATTCAAAAAAAACACACACACACATTCCACGTTTATCTCTCCGTACCACCTGTACTGTTCCATCATCGTTATTATTATTCAGTCTGGTATACGAACCGCATACATAATTCGTTGCACCTCTATCTGGGAACTATTATTCGACCGAGAATCGTTCGTGTGAACTGCTCTTTACGTACAAAACGTTATTCACGGATCCGTAATCGAATTTTCGTACGAAGTGAATTACGACGACCGATACTCGCATTCATTCAAGCGCATCGACCGTATCTGTAGTGTTCAAACTTAACGTAATTTCGTGATTTATCTGTAGATATTAATTGAATATAATGTGCGCAAATTAATGAAAACATTTATTATTATCGTCTGCATGCTATCAGGTTTCAAAACCGTTGTATTCAAAACCGCTATTACCTACGGTGTATAACGTCAAAAGCTCGTTAATTAGATACGTTTAATTATATAAATGCAAAGATTAATGTTGGATCGACGTGACGTGCACGTTTTGTTCAACACACACGTGTATAATAAGGCACGTCGAGTCGATCTTCTCCAACCGTAGTGAAAACAGTTTCACATACAACCCTGTATATGTGTTTTTTCCTATATATCGATGTATACTGACTAACCGGCTCACTTTTCTTTATTTTCAATCAGACTCTAATATATATTTTTTTTAAATTAAAAATATAAATAATTTATTCTGTCCGAGAAAAAGGTTGCCTCAGTCTATGTTGATATATACTTTCAAGTAAATGACAAAATATATATCTATTTAATCGATGTACGGAAATTTATTCCATATTTATATTCAGAACCGATCTTAGATCCTTACACCAACAACTCTAATAAATTTACTTATATTTTTATATTTGGAATCGTTGAATTGTCTTTTATTCTCTACGATTTATTGTTCTTGTGTTGTACATTTAATTAAATACTGAAACGATTAAAGGTAGTTTCAAAATCAAAATCGGAATACAGTCAGCGATTCCAAAGACAGTTTGCAGGAAAGAATACACCTATAATGATTTATATATTTTTCTCAATATAATTGAAATGGTTTGATCTACGTTCGGTCCTGTTTATACATGTTTAGTGTTTTTTTAAAAAAAGAATAATTAATTGCTCACGGAATGCGCTGGTTATTATATTGTATGTCTTGTACAATTTAAGAGAGTGAAATATTTTGGCCTTTTCACAAATATGTAAGTAGAGAGCAAGATTTTTTGAGATGTATATTTATTACGACACTGTAAAATAGATTATATTATATAAACATTTTCAAAAATTATCGACTTTTTCTCTTATTTCCTGCTCATATACTCCGATAAAACATTTTTGATTCATTTACGAATTGCTTTTTATAGGATGAATGGCTATGTTCAAAATGGAATGTCTTGTTTTGTTCTTAGAACTTTATTTTGATATTAATTAAACTATATATTAAAAAAATCTTGAAAAAAAATAAAATATTGTAATTCAAAATAAAGGTTCAAATCTGAAAAAATATTTTATCTAAAAAAGAAGTAAACATCAAACGATTTTTTTTATCTTGTGGTGTAGTAATTTTTACAAAAAAATATATAAATTGAACCAAACAAAAAATTGCAAAATAAAATAAAACATTAAAAATAACATCTCTTATAAATTCTAAATAGAACTTAAATCATAAAGTATTTTTTCTGTTTAAAATACTGAAAAAAATAACGTACGTCCGAATTGTATCGATGTTATTTATAGAACAGAAACATCTTTCTGTCTTATTTTTATTCAGTCACTGTGATTATCAGCCATCATCAAAAAAGTAAAGAATATACGTGTTTGGATTAAAGCATGTAAATTCCATGAATAATTCTCGAACATTATTTTACACATCAAATACCAAATAAGTAAATACGTTCTTTTTTAATATATATATATATATATATATATATATATATATATATATATATATATCCAAATATCTGTTTCTAATTTCGTATCAGAGGTAAAATGTTTTATACAATATGTATTAAAATCTTTTCATTTCACTTAAGTAATATTATTTGGAGAATTGAACTGGTATACAAACTGATGGATTATACGAACACACGTTACAAAAAAACACATACCCACATAAAAAAAATCACATATACGTAATTGAAAAGTGAACTCCAGAAAAATAAATAAGCTACGTTGGTACAAGACGAGTGAAAAGTATTCCGTAAATGTGTTTTAATGGAATTAACCTGATTAAATTTAGAACGAAACAAGTTCTGACTTGTATCAAATGATGTTCCTGCATGTATCTGACCACGTCGACTATTCACTCGGAACGAACGCGCCACGAACGAGATTCTTCTTGATTACTAGTCGTGATCTGTTTCTTATTAATTGAAATTCTTCGCAGAACATCTTCTATAATTCAGAATGTAAAAGAAAAAAAAGAACCATTCGAAATGAAATGAACTTGATACGGGGGAAAAACATCAAAAATATATTTATCCGACACGACCATAAAAGCCGGAATTAAAATTACTTTCAGTCGACTAGCGAGCCCTTGTATTCCTCATACGAAATGAATACGAGACACTAATTCGAAACGCACGCATCCACTGAGCACAGTCTTGTAATAATGATCGTCTCCCCTTTCGCAGAATATCTCGAAACCCGTCGGGAATCCTCGAGGAATGACTGTTGTGCGATGTTTAGGATACAGCTAGTTTGAGCATCGCACACCAAGCAAACAGTGGTTCGCATAACGTATTGATCCGTCGGTCGGGCATTGCTCGAATGATGCTGTGTGGATGCGGATGTGGATGTATGTGTGTATGTATGCCTCTCTCTGGCCAGTAACCCCATGCATGCTTCATGAGATTTTTTTTCATCCGTTCCCTATACGTTTGTTATATACGTGCTATGTTTTTTTCTTTTTTTTCATCCCAGTCTAACGTATTTTTAAGTAGCGCTCTTACATTTTCTCTCGATCTTAGCCCGTGTGACCTATTTACTCTCGTAATAGTACAAATATCGAGCTTTTGTACAGGATGTGTCATGTAGATGTTGTTATTAATTATTAGAGCTTATAAAGGACGAATGAAATGTTCCATACCGACACGTCTGGGATAATATCTAAGTTATGAGACTCGGATAATTCATACGTCGTTAAGGAAATGTTATGTTTTATTTCTTGCTTGCAACATTTTTGTAGATAGAATATGTGTAAGTTCTCCCCAGTGAGAAATTTGTTTTTTTTTTCATATTCATATCATACACACACACACACACACACATATATATATATATATATATATATATATAAATGTGTGTGTGTATTAATTCCTTTTTCTTCGTATATAAAACAAGAAATTCACAGTTATTTAATAAGCAAAAAATATATATTATTCATAATTTAATTAATTAAATCAAAAATAATTTTATAAAAATTAACTGGATATATTGAAAAAAACATTAATGGCTAGAACGCCACGCCCGATGGATGCTGAGTATCGGGTATATGAACTCATGACTCATGCTTAATTGTAATAACAGAGGAGTGAGTGGAGATAATAAGCTTCGAGAATGTATGAAAGAATGTCGAAAATTAGACTGGAGGAGCATTTTTTTTTAATATCGCATGAGATAAAATAATATTATTTCGATATAATAAAGTAATAAGAAAATATAGGGTTTTCCAATAAGCGCTTCAGAAATTTAAATAGAAATAACACAAAAAGTGTTTAATTAATTAGTTATTATTTTATTTTTATTTTTAGGCATATTCTATAGCATTAATGATGGAACACAATTTCACTCATATGACCACCGCGACTTCGCTCGACATAGTCCTAATTCGTTTAGTACAATTTTTAGTCACTCTTTCATATAATTGTGGTCAAATTTCATGAATTACACGTACAATGTTTATTTTTAATGCATCTGTTGTTTGTGGTTTATCAGCATAAACCAATGATTTCACATAATCCCACAGAAAATAATCCAATGGAGTTAGATCACATGATTTTGGAAATAATGGACTCATTAAACTTTTGTTTCAATAAGTCAATTGAAGTTTTTATAATTTCTAAGCGTTGTTGAAGTGTTAAACGTTCCACGATAATTTGACAAATTATACTGAGTTGAAATGTCAAAATGAGCTTAAAAAATCCAAACATGGCTACCACCAGCTGTCAAAGTTCTAACATTCTTATTACAAAAACCTATATAACACGTTTTAAAAAAATCTTATTGTATAATGCAATAAAAGTAAACATATTTTATCAAAATCGTCATGAGTTCGAATCTGAGTATTAATGTGAATTTCAATTGAGATGGTTCAATATTACAAAATATTCAGAATAGAACTAGTGGTAATCTGAACAACATTTCTATCCTTAAAAGATTATTTTAATTAAAACTCTTACGAGTCTAAATTTTATAATGAGACAATTAAAAGTATTAATTTCTAAAAACTGTAATTAAAAATATATTAAAGCGCAAGAGCGGTGGAAGGATACAGTGCTTAGAAAGTATAAATGAGTCAATAATGTCAACGGGCGTTTATGAAATTAATAAAAGGCTTAATTAAAGCAAAAAGTCATTTGAAGAAAAACTCGCGTCCATTTATCAAGGACGCACGACATAAAAACGAATCTATAAAGTGAGAACGAACGACTGGACCGTACATAAAAATCCAGTAAAATATGGTCGACAGTAAATTTCGTCGACGTGTCAATTGTAATACAAATAATTAACAGAATGTGACTTTCATTAAACATAATTCAAATTCTCGACAAGATAACTTCATTGTAAGAAATGACGTACTGAAGCGTCGCACAGTCACGCCGTTAATTGACACGAATTGAACTTGAAGCCATCGAACGTAATGACGTGAGCCACTAGTATACATAATGAGATAGAGAACTATTCATCATTAACGGCTTTGTGTACGTTAGAGACTTCAAAACCGGCGCCATTATATTAATAAAACAACCCCCGCAGTGCCGGAGCACTTTATCTCGCCCTTCGTATCGAATTATTTGTGCGAAAAGAACGATCTGATATGTTTCACCCTCCGTTTGAAATTTAATAACATATTGTACGAAATGAATCCAATCATTCTACATTTACATATATATATATATATATATATATATATATATATATATATATATATATATATATATATAAATATAAAACATGTTTTGACATGTCACTGGTTCAGTTGTTAATCTACTTGTCTCTCACATTATTGTTACGATGTTGAAATCTAGACAAAATATCATACATATTTTAATTAAAATCGTCGTGGTGGTTGTTAGGAACTCGATTTAAATTTTATCAGCGAGTCTTAAACAGTGTTTTTCCGGATTGGATATTTAAAATTCAATTATTTTTAATTTATTCTATAAAACAGTTTCTAATTATATGTTTATATTAACGATCGATCGATGGTATCTTGTGTAAAGAATTTTATAAATCCTAGTACTAATTATTTCTATATTAAAGTGAAATAGGAATTAAAATAAAAATAATAATAATAAATTGATATTTACTAAATAAAGTCATGATTATTCAATCGAAAGGAATTTAAAGATTATTTTACAAATGACTTAAAATGAATTCAATATATAAATTGTTCGACTCATTCGCACCCTTTACACATTTGAATTTATGCAAATACTGGAATAATAAAATGGGGAAAATATTTCTGAAACTTGATACCAAAAGAATGAATTTAAATTTTCTATAAATGCTTTGAAATAATACAAAATTAATGTAAAGACTGATTTATTTAACGTACGTTTACATGCAAATAAAAAATAATTAATTACATTAATATAAAAAAATCATTTTCTAACAATTAACGATTTTTAAAAATATTAACTTACACGTGATTTGACTGAAAATTGAAATTGTGATTGTAGAACATACGAGTAAAGCAGATTCAAAATCTGCTTATACAAAGATAAACGAGTCCCTTGATATTAATTATATAGCATTACAAACAATTTTCAAAAAGGTATTTTGATTTTCAAATTATATTGTGTCAGAAAAACGACAAATCCAATCATTTTAAAATCACTGACATTTACTGCGATTTCAACGAATTTATTGAGATGCAAATGATAAATTACATTTTATATAAATGTTTTCATTATTGTCTATAGCTCGATAATGTTAAAAATCGTATCATTCTATATTCTTTCATTTTAATTGATATTTTATAATAATGACAGATTGAGATTTTTTATTTTATAATATTGAAAGTCCCAAATGACACTCTGAATGGTTTAGACGTACATTTATTTATTTACTATCATTTACTATTCTTTATTATCCTTCAACCTCATTTGAGTCACGCTATAGAAATAACAGACAAGTTTAAGAGTGTAAATCAGATGGTACGGGTCCCAAAAATAGGAATTTCAAAAATTAAAATTTTAAAATTCAATATAAATTAATACTTTTTGTTAATAATCGATTATTTCAATAGAAAATAATCATTTTCACGAAAAATTACGTTTGTTATTACAAAATACGATTTCAGTAACCAAAAATTGAATTTTTGATGATTTTCACATTTTTTCGAAATTTAAAAAAAATATTTGTCTATATTATAGTACAATAATTAGACTAAAAAACTTATCGTAGAATACATTGGAAATACTTTCCCATAAGGAAAGTAGATATTTTCTTCGAAAAAGGAAAAAAAATGAAAATATTGAATTTTTGATTGAAACAATGATTAATTGATTAATTTGTATTTTCTCCAAAAAAAATTATTCTACATTTAAAAATGTATTTTTTTTCATCATTACGTTTTATTTATTAACTGTTCTTTGATTTCTAACTAAAAAAATCGATTTTTGAAAACTTCGATTTTTCATGAAATTTTCCATACTATAGGTCGTGGTTTTTTGAGGTCAAAAAAGTGAAAATTTTAAAATTCAAAATAAATCAATATTTTTCGATAGGAATCGATTATATCGATAGAAAATAGTCATTTTCTGGTAAAAATAATATTCATTATTAAAAAATATAATTTTAATGGCCAAAAAACGATTTTTGATCATTTTCTGTTTTTTTCTCGAAACAGAAAAAATCGTAAAACATATTTGTCCGTGACAAAATATAACAATTTGTGTAAAAATTTAACGTACAATACTTAAAAAATATTTTCAGACATGTAAAATAAACATTTTCTTCGAAACATGAGTCTTAAAATGAAAATATTGAATTTTTGATTAAAATAGTAATTGACTGGCTAATTTCAGTTTTCTCTATATAAAATGTGTTCTACGTTCAAAAATGTAATTTTATTCATCATTACGTCTTATTTATTAAGTGTTCTTTGATTTCTGACTAAAAAAATCGATTTTTGAAAACTTCGATTTTTCATGAAATTTTCCATACTATAGGTCGTGGTTTTTTGAGGGTCAAAAAAGTGAAAATTTTAAAATTCAATATAAATCAATATTTTTTGATAGGAATCGATTATTTCAATAAAAAATAGTCATTTACTGGCAAAAATAACATTCATTATTAAAAAATACAATTTTAGTATCCAAAAATTGGTTTTTGATCATTTTAATTTTTTCTTGAAACAGGAAAAAAATTATAAAAAAATATTTGTCCGTGTCAAAATATAACAATTTGTATAAAAATTTATCGTACAATACTTTAGAAATATTTTCAGCCATATAAAATAAACATTTTCTTCGAAACAAACATTTTAAGTGGAAAATATTGAATTTTTGATTGAAACAATGATTAATTGATTAATTTGTATTTTCTCCAAAAAAAAATATTCTACATTCAAAAATGTAATTTTATTCATCATTACGTCTTATTTATTAAGTGTTCTTTGATTTCTGACTAAAAAAATCGATTTTTGAAAACTTCGATTTTTCATGAAATTTTCCATACTATAGGTCGTGGTTTTTTGAGGGTCAAAAAAGTGAAAATTTTAAAATTCAATATAAGTCAATATTTTTTGATAGGAATCGATTATTTGGTTAGAAAATAGTTATTTTCTGGTAAAAATAACATTCATTATTAGAAAATACAATTTTAGTGGCCAAAAATCGATTTTTAATCATTTTTACTATTTTCTAGAAATTCGAAAATAAAAAAAAATATTTATCTTCAACAGAATATAAAAACATAAGGTGAAAAATAGTCATCTAGTTATGTATAAACATTTTCAATACAGAAAATAAAAATTTAGATTCATGAAAAACATTCAAAAAGGAAAATAATGGATTACTGATTTTATGACTAAAATTCACTCAAACGGATACTCCAGAAATGCAAATAAAAATACGTCTTTATTTCCTGGTTTACTATTTTACTAAGAATATCTATTATGAAACGTCTATCAAGTAGACAACGTTTTACTGCATTCAATGTTTGACATTTTTATTACAAAATGTGAATACATAAATTTCCACACTATACCTTTCTTTAACTAGATTATGAAATTTCTTAATCGTTACAGTGTTTAAATTTTTATTAGCTCGACTTACAATATTCTAAACAGATCTATTCCATTACACAAATAAGATATGAATATTTCTATTCCTTCCACAGAGTACGATCATCAGATAAAATATATGTAAAAAATATAAAACTAGTTAAAATTGACTATTATTTAAGACAAACTAAATAATCTAAACAATAAAAAAAGATAAATACATCGAAAACATAGATAGAAGAGTAGTTCATTACATTTTTAGTTTTTCCAATTATTAAGAAATATTTTCCAAGCACGCGAGAAAAACTACTAGAAACGTATTTGAAAATGTATCAAGTAAATGAAAACACGAGAACAATATTACCATGAAATGTAATTTATCCTATTGTTAACACATAGAAACACGTTTTTTTCTATACAAAATATTACAGTAGAAAACACTTGCACGAAATATTATTTAAAAAAAAAAACTGTTCCGTTCGAACGAATTTATGTTCATATTTAAAATTTGCACGTTACTTTTTCTAAATAAAACTGCATAACGTGGAAATAAAATATAAAAGAAGCAAGTTTTCATAACGATCAGCTTTAACAATTCTTCAATCGACGCTAGTAGAGTTCTAATAAATTACACATCGCGCTAAAAGCTTTGTAACTTATAAAAGAATAATAGCATGGAATGATATTTAACCCTTTCAGCAACAATACTATCCAGACTTGATTAAAATTCGTATATTACAAATAATTTCAATCATAAAAATAATAAGAAATATCGAATTTCAGATAAAATCAATAATTGAAAAACACAAAACGGTATCATAAACAGATATTCATTGAAATGAACATCGTTTGAAGAGTTTAAAACGAAAAGAAAATCAATATCATATTACAAATCATCGATGAAAAATTCTATTCATAAGACACGAAATATAAGTTGATCAAACGCTTAAAAGAATTCCATTAATGCAAACACGCGCATTTTGACAAAAGATGAAATTGTTGTTTGTACGTCTTCTTCATTATTCACCCTTCACGTTTGTCGAGAGGAAAAATTACACGGAAAACGATTTAAATTGTCAGGCATGGCTGCAAGCACGGCCGAAATATTCACAAGCACTTGACAGTACAAGAAAAAAGTTTGATGCTTCGTTCGAGAGGAAGACATTGCGGAGAGGCTGGAGGAAATATTTTCAAGAAATTTTGAAATATTTTCAATATTCTCTCTCTCTCTCTCTCTCTCTCTCTCTATATATATATATATATATATATATATATATATATATATATATATATATATATGCTAGGCACGATTTTAAATTTCAAATTCATTTTTATTCCAGCTCGTTTGTACAAACAAAGTGCTCTCATTTAAATTGAAAAATAATAGTTGGTAGATAGCAAGATAAATTATTTCAGTGTCGTTAAATTCGACTTAAAAAGCATTAAAAGCGTTCGTCGGTGTCGGGTCATCTACCCCGATAGTCGTTAGCAACATATTGCTTTCAAAGATTGTTGACTCTTCAAGTTACGTCTTATGAAACTTGCGAACTTAATTTCGACTAATATTAAAAGCTACAAGACGAACAAAGTCTTCGAGAACAATTGGAGAACATTCGGATAATTTTATTTCGAATGTAATTTTAAAAATACATGCATACAAATATATATATATATATATATATATATATATATATATATATATATATATATATATATATATATATATATATATATATATATATATATATAACACAAAAAGAGAGAGAAAGAGGAATGTGAATTTTTTGACTGTTCAATTATAATCATTCTATTTAATAACAATTTCCAAACTTGCAGGATTTTGTAATCAAATTATTTATATTTCTATTGTGTATCAAATCAATGGCTTCCAATAAATATATAAGGTATTGTGAAAATAAAAATGAAAAAATATAGATTTACACTCTCATGTTTCAATCGAATTTTTTTTTAAAAAAAAACGTTAAAAGTAGTTGGAATAAAAAAAAGCTGAAAGGGGTTTTAATTTTGGAAAGAAATTTATTTAATTAATTGTTATCCCTTTCAATTTGAAGAGAAGGGTGGTTTAAAAACATTGAAATAAATAGTATTCCAATCCTGAGAAAGACTCTGGAGATTGACCTTATTGTAGTACAAAAAAGGTTCTCGAAAAAAATAATCTCGAGTTGTTATGAAAAAAACTGCTAGATATTTATTTTTCTTAAAAAAAATATTTTATATATTTTTACGAATTTATGATTATTTTAAAATCTGAACCTTACACCATCTACCAAACAATTTCGTTTTAAAAAATATTATAGAGAATTAAGTTTTTTTTTAAAAAAAAACAAACAATAACATTGAAATGCATCGAAACTTTGACGGACGAAAACGAACACATTTACCAATATTGTTCAGACTTTGCTGACGACACAGGTGCAGGAATGAGAGAATTTGTGAAAATTACATAAATTTCACAAACTTGTATATTGCGGCTGTTTCTGTCCCAAAGGATGAAAAACTTTGACGTCGAGTAAAAACTGTCAAATTATTATTTTCAAATATAATATATATATATATATATATATATATATATATATATATAAAATGTGTATGTATTTCAAGTTGAAATAATTTAGAAATAGATAATAATTCTTTATACTCTTTTATAATCAACAAGAATACTAAATACAATCTCCAGAAATTAAATAAAAAATGTAAATTGTACGACAAGAAAGAAAGAAGTAATTAAATTTGCAAAAATTCTAAGTATAATTACATTACATTTTTAAAATGTAAATTAGTTTAATAAATTTAACTTAATATGAATCGGGGATTGGAAAATATATATTCAGAGGTGACGGGTGTCTCTAGAATATATATATATATATATATATATATATATATATATATGAACTAAAAAAATAAGGTAACATCCTGTTCTCAAATAAAATACGTACAAAGAAAAGAATCTGATTACATTTTTGTAATAAAAAAGATTTACGTAGTACGAGTTTATACGAGAAAAAAAATACAACAACGTAATATACAATGTTCAAATGAAACTGAATTAAGAGAAGATATATTAATGGTATACAATTTATTTCAATTTCAAATACGTCTCGGAAAAACTGCGAGATGTTGTGCATCCCTACACACAATATTTAAATTTCACAACTCGTGATAGTTCTCGGTTAAAGCTACAACGCCAGTTTGTACAGGTTAAAAGTTGAAAACGTTTCGGATTTTATATTCGTCGTGTGGAATTTAACGACCTACTTTCCGTTAGAAATACACACATATACACATTATATATATATATATATATATATATATATATATATATATATATATATATATATATATATATATGTTAATAATAATAAATATTGATTTTTTAATAATAATAAAATTCTCTCTTGTTTGAAAATATTACTACTCTATTTAATTACTTAGTTCAACTCTAAGAATTTTTCTAATACAAATTTTTTTTTAATATTAAGGCGTATTGAATTAATAAAATGTTTTTATATTTCTATTAAAAATGAATTTAATTAATATACCATTAACAAGTAAATTTTCAATCATATATTGAAAAAAATATATTATAAAAAAAAAATAGTGTAATAATACCGACCACTCACAACCTTTCTACATCGAAAAAAACTAACCACACATCAAAACAAATAAACCATATATAAATTTCCAATATTTAGTAGTTACACACACGACACAATAAATTCTTCGTGGGGTGGAAAAAAAAACTACCGCCTGCGTTAAAAATTAAACCGTCCCGGTTTTAAAAAAAAGTTCGAGAGTACGTGTACATGTCAACCGGGAGAGATACGTGTGTATTGGGCGAAGAGTGTGTACGTGCGACGTTCCTGGTTACTGGAAGTTCGATGCTCTCGCGACCTTATTACATCGTACTGTATGGCGGTGAAGTCCAGAGCTCGGATTGTGACGAACGAATATTATTACATGAATGATGACGTATGACATTTTCAAGTAGCTTGTTCACAGCGAATATTTGTTTTTTAGCACGAAGATCGGTTTTATTGATAATTTTAAACGAATGTTTTGTGTTCGGTTCTAATTATATAGGTCAGTTTACAATACACGTATCTATAGCTTGTTCAAATATCAAATATAGATACGTATATATACGTTATACCTTTATATATATATATATATATATATATATATATATATATATATATATATATATATATATATATATATAAACATATACAGAGAGAGAAAGAGAAAAATGGAAAATAATTATTTAACACATATAAAATTTTATGGAGTTAATGAGTGAATAATTTTTGTAAAATATTTTTTTCTTTTTTTTAGAATATATAGAGTCATCCAAGTGCAATGCCTAGATTTGTGTTTTATTAAAATGAAACAAAATAAACTATACACCACCATATACACATGTTTCTTTTTAATACAACACAAATTTAGGCGTCACATTTGGATGACCCTATATTATTAATTAGATTATAAATTTGTTGAAAATATAGATTTTTCAATCGTTTGAGATTTTTCAAATTATCTATTATTATTTTTCATTCGATTACGATTTATAAAAAAATAATTATGTATGTGTTTATATACACTACGTGCATAAGTCATCGCCATATGGGTAACAAACAATTTATTGATATAATTCAATGAAGTTATTAAATTAAAAAATACATATTTAATTTATAATATTCATTATATTTATTTTCAATTAAATATTTTTTTTAATTTAATGACTATTGAATTATATCAATAAATTGCTTGTTACCCATATGGCAATGACTTATGCACGTCAATGTGTACATATATATATATATATATTCAAAAATGTTTTTAGTTTAAATAATTTCAACCATACTTCATTTAAATAAGAAAACAAACTATTTACATGTCAAACTTTGCATTTTTTTAAAAAATCCACATTTTTCTATTTTCCGTCATCAACAACCGTTCAGGAGACTTTTTACTTAGTCCTCTCTACGATTTCTTTCTCAACTATTCTCGAACTCGAATTTTTTGCATGTTAAATTCTTTCATAGTCGTTTCTTCACATTTACCAATCCAACAAAAAAAAATGTATGTATAAAACCGTTTTCAGTAATGCAACGAAAAAAAAACATCCTCTATCCCAACACTTTCATGCAAGAAAACGCGCACGCTTGCACACAACACGTACGTTAATGGAAAAAAATGTCGAAAAGCGTCGGTCAGTGATCCTGGCCCATCTCCGAGCCATACATCACAGTTATTAGATAAGGCCAGTGTGACTGCGACGTAAAGAAGAGAAGCGACAAGCTCCGAGCTAGGCTCGTAGTGCCGATCAATTCTGATTCTAGCGGCGTATAGGATTATCAAAAAAAAGCACAGGACACGACGCACGTTTCCAGGCCCCGTAGCCGTCACAACGTGCCAGCCAGACTGATAGCATTGCCCCGGAGACATTTTTTTCGTATTTTTTTTCTCTCGCCTGCATATAGTGGAGAAACGGCTCCGAGTTTTCTATCAACGTCAACGTTTTTGATATAGAAGTGGTGTACGGTTTCCGTACGCAAGATAAATTCCATTGAATATGTCTTACAAATATATAGTGCCGTCGATATGCTCTTTGTTCAACGTTCATTAATTTATGACGTTTGGATTTCCTTTATAGGTCAATAAGATTTGTTCCTTTACACTACGTTTATTAAATTGGATGTTGTTTTTGTCGCCGTTAGAGGCAAACGACGGAATTACATTATACAGAGAAATTGGATGTTACATAGGACGATTCAGATACACAAATTTATTAATTTAACGAAACGGTCGCTGAGGATCAATCGAAAAAAAACAGCAATTTAAGTGATTTATTGCCCAGAAGATCGGTCTGACTTTATACTTGATAAAAACAATTTTTTATGCCATAATCTAACTTGAAATTCATATATATATATATTTCACAACTAGAAGCTCGTATAGAGGATTGATAACAGAGTCGGACTGATTCGTAAATGAATTCGTCATAAATTCTAAATTCAAAAACAAATTTGTAAATCAAATTCATTTTTTTATGATTTCATTTTAAAATTCACGAAATAAAAAATAATTGATAATATATTTAGTAAAGAACAAAAAATTCAAAATAAATATATACAGATCAGTTACACAAAATTAAAATTCCATCCAAATACGTATATTCTTGATTAATAAAAGATTTCTAAATAATTTTATTAATTAACATGCGCATACTAACACATTTTCGTGAGTTAATAACTGTTATTACAAACTTTATAATAGACTGCATTCATAGTTTTATAATAACAGTTCCTGAAACAATTTATTAACTAAACATAATGGGAACTTCTAAATACGTACACCTATTTAGCAGCAATTATGCTATTTTATACAACAGCATCATTGTTTCAAACTAATTAAAATATTTTTATACGTCTACCTTTTTTCTATAAAAACTATAATTACAACTTCTAGAATTGTTCAGTATAAATTTGAAATATTTCGTTTGATACTCAAATATGAAGCTATTATAATTTTCAATTCCTAGTACTATTTTAATAAATACAAGTTGTTTCTATGAAGATCTGTTCATAATTTATTTTAATATTCGTACGAAAGTACGTCCATGAAAAAGTGGAATAAACAAAATATCTCTTTCAATAACCCGTATATAAAAAAACCCGTTGCACGCGACAAAAATATCAAACGAACGTGAACATAGAGCTGTACAAAAGACAAAAACAAAAACAGAAAAAAATTAAAGGACAGGAATGGGGAGAAATGCCATCAAACGAATACACACACAAACACATTGTACTTGTTTAATGCATATGGGCTGCTCGTTCGCCGGTTGTCAGTGTACGTGCAATAATAGACTCCCTGTGCACGACAATGTAATAAAAAATAACATCGTGCATACGTCGTTCCCGGTCTTCCCTTCGCTTTATGCATGTGCAGGGTTGAATTACAGTTTTTCATAGAATATTCAGTGGATGTATAGAGAGATGGGGTAGGTTACGGTCAGACACGGGTTTCTATGAATAACATGTAAAATAAAAATATCAAGACATCCCAGTTTTAATATATATACATACGAGGGGGGGGAGGATATTCTATAAATTTTATAAATATTTATAAAAAAACAAACGTCTAAAATAAACAAAGAAAATTATAACTCATAACCAAATCTTGACTATATGAAATAACGATTTTATCTCCGGCTTGAAATATAAAAATATATTTCAAGTCAGAAGGCATTGTTACAATTTTATCGACAGTTCATGACTTTATAAATAGTACAAAATCTAGTATTAGATCGATAGATACATTCAACTCGAAATGATTATTTATTGCATGTTGTATACGTTTTCATTACAGAATTTATTATTCAAATAAAAATACGAAAAAAATTGGGTTGTTTTCGAAGATAATCGAAAGTGCGTTTTAATAAACTTATTGAAAAATATCGAACGGATTTCATTTTCTTATATCAGAATATTGAAAACATTGCATGTTGAAGTAATATAAAAATCGAACCAATAAACGTATTATATTATATTTACATATAAAAAAAATCTTTATAAATTTATATAAAGCAGAAACGTGCAACCTGCAACCCCTTTGACATTTTTGTGCAGCCCGCGGCACAGAAACGAATATTTAAAAAAAAATAAATAAAAGTTAATTAAGATAATTTATTTTGATATGCAATGTTTGTCTCAAATTTATTTCTATTAAAAAAATGTACCATCTCTCTCAACAAGCTACACATAAAATACACTATTTCTTAGCAATATATAAAAATGTACAAAAATATATAAAAAATATATATAAATGTATATAAATGATAAAAAATTATATAAATGATGTTTTTGTCTAATGTTTCTACCAAACAAGTGTTTTTTTTTAAACTTTTTCGATAATAAAATGACAAATCTCAAAATTAACGAATTTGCATTTAATTGTTCAAAATATCTCTGGACCCACCACACCTAGGGAACACCATATCTCATGCTCTTGATAGAAAGTAGTGCGGCACGCTAAGATTTCACAAAACTTGTAATTAGCTCTTTTGCTTAAAAGGTAGCACGGGTCTGATATAGAATTTTTAAACAAATTAGAAAAAGATATTTTTTTCATAATTTAGTATATAATTTATTTTTGAATCACAGCAAACATAAAACTATTTTCTATAATCTAACAACAAATAATAGAAAAATGGAAATATTAATTAACCCTTTAACTGTTTATGTCGAGTATACTCGTCAGAGTGAAACGAAAATGTTTCGCATAATGTCGAGTATACTCGTCGTGAAGATAAAAAAAATCGCATTCGTATTATTATTAAACGAATCAACTGTAATTTTTTTCCCTGAAAAAGGGCAAATAAAGATCTTTTAAAAAATGTACATTTTAGAATATTCGTTAGTCTGGCAACCTTATTTATTTTAATACACAATAGCTTGTATTAAGCTGAAATAACAAATTCTGGGGAAGTACCGTTACAAACGATTTTTTTTATCAATGAAATAAATTTTGTTTGTTAACAACGAATAAAAATATATATTTTCTAAAAAACTAACACGCAACTTTTGATTTTTAATCATAATTGCCTACTTTTATAGGCAGAAACATTTTACTCTGTTTATGTCGAGTATACTCGTCTTCGCTGGAAAATAATTAAGCAGGCAGAAAAAGTTTTTCGAAACAAAATTAAACAGTTAAAGGGTTAAGAAGTTAAAACAACTAGTTAGTGTTTTCAAGATTTTTTGGTTACGATTCAAATTTTGAAATGCTTTGTATAGTTAAAAATACTGGTTCGTATATTTTTACACACACACATACAAATATATATATATATATATATATATATATATATATATATATATATATATAACAAAAAAAAAACCCTATAATATATAATATCAATTCTGGATTAAAACGTTGAGGTATATAAATATTTTCAACATAAAACTGTTGAAAATCCTCAATTCCATTTGAAACAGTAAACTCGAAATTAATTTCTTCGGTTCGAATGAAACAAAATTGTTAATAATTCTTTCAAAATTGAACCGCCTAACTGGTACTACGTACATAGACAAAGCTCGCCAGTCGAGCGTTTACAAAAATATAAAACGTACATTTGAAACAGTTTCGTATTACAGTTCTAATCGATTTTTCAATACACATCCGTGTAATTACATACTATTAAGCTATGTTTTATGTAAAGGATTCATTCATTCTGATTTCAAATCGGTAACAGGTATTATTTATATACGTATGGAAAAGTCCATGTGAATAATGGATTCTCGTTTAGAAAAAAAATTGCAGTGGATAGACACGTAAATATCCGATAATCAACGATGTAAATCACAATTAACGCACACTTGTTAACCACAACGTTACAGGATATGAACTTTAATAATGTCATTCTAGATGATTCTCGTTAACAGACTCGTTACGTGAAGTTTGAGAACCTATTATATATATTTTGAACAGTAATGAACGATTGTTCAATTATAAAATGATTTTAGTACACGTGTATCTTTTTAATTATTATTTTTATACGACGTAATATTAAATGTTTATGGGCTTCATCACTGGTTTAATACTCTTTTACACATTTATGCAGATGTAATTACATAAAAAATATTAATCTAGTGAATGAATTAATTTTTACAAACAAAAAATCTATAAAAATTCCACTTGAAGCAAACGAAAATATTCAACCCTTTAAATTAATTCATTTCTAAAAAAAATATAAGTTTTCCAAAACCAACTGACATATTTTCATCCCCCGGTGTTAAATATAATAAAAAGCAGATATAATAATCCAAAAATGAGTATCTTTAACAATAATGTAAAAATATTAAAAAGAACAAATGATTTTCTATTCATATATAACTGATGAAAATAATCAAGAAAAATGTGTAGAGAGAACGACACGGTCTAAATTAAAATCTGTGTAGATCAAAGAGATAAGAAAAATAAATAATCACGATAAACTTCACGAACTGTATATGAACGGACGAAGAGTGAATTGAAACATTATCGAGCACGGAATTTTTAATAAAAATGTTCATCTTGCTTGGTATGCTCACTCAGTGAAAAAATGTTAATTTGAAAATAACTTTTATAATGACTTTTTGTTATTTTATAAGAATGTACGATGTACGAGTTGATTTGATTGATATTTATATTTTATATCATTTTTTCTTTTATATATATATATATATATATATATATATATATATAATTTAACAATTTTAATTTTAATTAAATTTATAATAGATTAAAAAATATTATACAACTATAAAATTTATGTAGATTATTTACAAATAATATTTTTAGCTATATTTCGTATGTGGTGGATTTAAACATTAATTCATTTTTTTCTCAATTACATCTACATAAAATACTAGACAAATAAGACTATCAAGCACTGTAAACAACAAAAATAATCATTTAATTTCAATGATTTATCCACAAGATTTTTTTTAAATATATAATTATTTTTAATTTCTAAAAAAAAGTACGTAACTACATTTATTATAGATGTACTTATTAATTTTAATTATTATTAAATTAACGATATTAAAAAATATATATGATTATAATTTTATCACAATTTACACAGCCATTATTTCTAGATAATAATTTTGTAATATCTTTTTTGTATAGTGTTATTTTTATTTTAAAAAAGATCAAAACTAATTACAAACAAGTACTGATATTACAAATTAAATGATTCATTTCTAATTACACAAAAACTCGCATGTTGTCTTTCGTATTATTATTTTCGTTATATATATAACTTACAAAAAAAATTAAAGATTTAAACTTTATCCTTGAATTTTTATCCATTGTATCAATACAATAACACTAAACAAATAAAACTATTAAGTAATGTATATAAATACTAGACTTGTAAAAAAACTTTAATTTAAATTCGATTATTTCTTTTGAACTATTTATTTTTAAATATATAATTATTTTTAGCTTTAAATAATTAAATGGAAAATTTTTTATATATATATATATATATATATATATATATATATATATATATATATGTTAATTTATATTTATATTAAATGTAGCACGATGTTTTTATGATAATTTCATAATTAAAATAACAAAGTTTTACTCTCTATGGAGCAATAAAAAACATCAATGTTAGATAGAATGATAATAAAATGTAATAAAGCACGTTGACAAATTAAACACCATATAATACTACGTATAACAAAACAGTGGTTCAATAAATATCTAGTTAAATTCGTATAATAAATGCACGATAAATTTTATTTCGTGGCTTTCATTTTGGTAAATATTACACGACATTATTGAATTATAATTTCATGTTTAATGATTTTTTTAATACCGAATTTATATGAAATTACCTATTACAATAAAAACGTGCATTAATCGTAATACTAATAATAATATTAACAGTAATATAAATCATTATAATAAGTAATTTCCTGCTAATAACGAAATGGAATTAAAGTAAAAGGGAAAGCTCAAGTAGCTTTAAAGCGGCAAGTAGCGGTATCGTCGTAGAAAATACAGTTGGAAAATAGAAATTGTATGAAATTTGGTTTGCAACTTTACTGAAACATTGTTGATCATTCTTACAAAAAATATTTTTGCAACAATTTCTAACCGAATTTTTTTTAAGTTTTGATCGCAGAATAATGCAATCTCTATCCGATTCGTAAATTTACTTTTAATAACAAAATCTATTAGATCATTTTCTTAATACAATCTTCAATCATATATTTAAGAATTTATAAATAATAAACATTTAAATATTTCAAACTTACCGATGCTGTTACACCTCCAGCAATAGCAGCATTTCGTTTATGTTTATTCGCGGTACGATATCTCGTATATAATTTGCGACCAACCCAAACTGGAATACCTAGTGCAATACAATTTCTATAATACACTTGAAAGTATTAACATTAAAACATCAAAACATTTTACAATTTACAAACAAATATACATAAATTATTGTACTTTTCATTTTCAACAAATGCGATAATTTTCGGAAAATTCAAGAATCAATTCAAATATATTATTAAAATCTTAAAACATTAAAACATTTTATAATATCATTAAAAGTAAATGAAAAAATAAATAAAAATTACAACTTTGAAAATATATCCATATAAAATATCAAAAAACCTAAATTAATGCAAAACGTGTGAAAATAAGACTTTTTCTTTGTCTAAATAACAGAAATAAATTATACTATATCAATTTAATGAGGTACACTTTAATTTATTTGGAAAGTAACATGTTTTTCTGTTAAATAAACCCAGTGAAAATTAATTTATATTGAAGTAATTATCGTAATAAAATGTAAATTATACTTCTTATTGATATAAATGATAAAAAAACATTAGGATTATTTAAATTACATTAATATACAAAAAAATATAACTTTGATAAAATAATAATTATAAATAATTGAATTGTATTAACATCAATTTCATTTACATACTAAAGAATAATGTATTTTTTTGTCAATTTGAAAATTTTAAACTTGGATTACAATTTATATCAAAATATGCACATTTTTCTATAATTTTGATCAAATTTAGTAAATTTTATTTAAAACTAGTTTTTTTTAAAAAAAAGAACTTTCAATAACAAGAAATGATTATATGATAATTAAAACGAAATATAACAAATATGTACCTATTATCATCGCTGGAACAGCAATTCCAGCAACAAGAGCTATTCCTACAGGTGCACCTACAAGGGTGCCAAGCTGCCATAATATTTTCTTTTTCCGTGACCATGGTTTCTTTCCCCAAAATGTGCATCCTGAGGGACTGTAACAATATTTTTACTTTACTAAAAAGTACATCAACATTTGTCAAAAATATAAAAATATATTATACCAACCTCAAATAATGCAAGTCACTAATTTCTTTCATACATAACCAACAGAATTCAGCTCCACAAACTGCACACATCATGTGATTACATGAACCATCATCCATTTTCACAATTAGGACTTGACATCTTGGACAAGGTTTAATATCATCTGAAAGTAAAGGAAATTATTGTATGAACAATGAAAAATATAGAGGGATAAAGAAATAAGCATTGAAGGTTTTCCAGGTTTTGCTTACTTTGGCGAGAATCTTGGCTAAAACTGACCGATGATGAATGGACATTGGGTGACCTTTGAGCCCTCGCAGCATCACAAGTCTGATTCGGGTGCCATTCTGCTTTACAATGGTAACAGAAATACGAGTCACAGCCAGGTCTTTCACAATGGAGTTTGGGACAACTAGCACATCCAGATGCGATGACAGCATACCTTGAATTTGAAAATAAATAAATAGAAAATGTTTTAAATGATAATAAAATTGCACATATATATATACTACTCTATATGTACCATTTTCAAAATTGGATTTATTTTCATTTACCTGCAATCTGGTGCTGGACACCATCGTGTATCTGGATCTACTGCTAAAACTCTTCTTACCATAAAGTCTTCATATTTTTCATATTGAGTTTGATCATCCAGAATAGATCGAATTTCTAAAATAAAATAATGAGATTATTATATTTTTTATTCTAATTTATATACACAAAAACTGCAGACTGAGATACAAACTCAGGTCTACAAATTATCTGAATTGGTGTTTATAAAAGGAAATGTTTAAATTTATTCTAACAATTTTCAATTGAGAACTTTTATAAAAATCAAAAACAGGAATTGAAAAAATCGATGATTGATTATCAAAAAATAATAAAGAAAAATGTACAAGCATGTTGTCCAGTGTTTCGTGTCGCTCGTCAATTTATTTACACGAGCAATAAATGTTTGACGTACGAGTTTTTTCTGTATCACTTTGCTGATTTCAAAAAAAACCGCTTACCATTCGGATGCATCAGTTCTGAGCATTCAGGACACGCGATACAAACGCGGGATTCAGATATCTCGATGTAGAGATATTGCCGCAGGCAGGCGACGCACGAACGATGACCGCACGCCATAAGCTCCGGAAATACTTCGCTTGGCAGTTCCGCCAAACATAAAGGACATTCCAGAGTCACGCTCTCGCAGCTCTGCAAAAGATACAAACACACTGTGCCTTATCTTATTTAAAAAGATTACACCAATTATACATTTTATTATAACATAAAATACAGCACAATATTTTAGCGTGACTGGATGTGTTACTACTATACTTCTTTGTATCACTCATGGAACTTGTTTTCGGTTAGCTTAAAGATTATTGTCTTTGTTATTCTAGTTTTTTGGCAGGTATTTTTCTTTTATAAACATCGAGCTAAAATCTCATTATCTAGTATACGATATTTGATTAATCAAACCATCAAATATATTGTTGAATTCTAAGGAACTGGGAATTATAAAAAATACATAAATACAAATACTATTCTTTAAATATATATATAACACAATGTATTTTTATACTTTCTAATTTTTTTAATTACAACCTAACTATATACACTGAAATTTAAAATTACATTCCATTTTTGTTCTGTTATGAATAACATTGCATAACTACTGTAAAAGGTATTTTCCCAAGAGAAATATTTTTTTTTGTGAAGCTATATATATATTCAAAGATTGATAGCCACATAGAACACTTGTGACGCTTTTAATTAGTTTACAGTAATTCAAATGGAATTATTTTTGT
The DNA here is from genome assembly GCA_029203775.1 of Neoneuromus ignobilis. NCBI lineage: Eukaryota > Metazoa > Arthropoda > Insecta > Megaloptera > Corydalidae > Neoneuromus > Neoneuromus ignobilis. Next base: position 24,283,384 of record CP092095.1, read on the forward strand.
CAGTTGCGTTAAAAAATATTCAAGGATATATTATATTTTTCATTATTAAATTAATAGTAGTACGCTTTCAAGTACAAACGGAGAATGGATTGGAATTTAATGATTAAAACTCATTTAATCCTGTAACGGTCAGGTGAGGTCTGAGAGGTCGTGTACCTCTTTATTCACTAGTTTTCTCAGAAACTACCGCACTTGGAGATGAGATTTTCTGTACCTTTCTGACTCATGGATTTCTACGAATGCCTCGAAACAAAAAAAAACATTTGTGATTAACATTTTGCAATTTTATTGAAATAAAGCATTAACCACATTATTTATTACATAGTAATAAACATTTCGGTTTGTCAGATTACAAGTTTCACTACTCGACTATCGTAGGATTAAGACAGCATCTACCACATACATCATCTCTTTTAAGTTAGATATATATTACACTAATTTCTTTTTTAAAAAATAAAAATGTTATAATATTTTAACTGTTAATGATATTAATATAAAAAATTACACATTTTTAAAATTGTAAGAAAAAATATTTTTCAAAGAAAGAATAAACAATGATATATAGGTTCATCCAAATATGACGCCTAGATTTGTGTTTTATTAAAAAGAAACTATACACATGTTTCTTTTTAATAAAACACAAATCTAGACGTCACATTTGGATGACCATGTAATAATATGTACATACAATGTATGTATGTATATATTATTATAAATCGTTAATTTTCATAAATAATAACGGAATGCATCAACAATTACATCTTTAATGTACAATATGTACCGTACGATTTATGAACAGATTTTTTTAATAATCATTTTCAAACGCACGCCATTTATTTAACACGGCCTAATAGTAAAACACGTGCCCATGACCTAAATATAACTGTATGTTTTGTCACGACTGAAGGAAATAATTGCTGTTCTGTGTTTAGAATTTCACGATCAGATAATTCATGTAAAAAAATCATTTTAAAGGTTATTCAATAATCTACGTAGATAAATGAATATATAAACGATTAGGAATTCATTACGTGAAAAACATGTTTTGAATATCGTTTTTTTTTTTAAGAAAAAATGAATACGAAATGAATGAAATTCCTTCCTTCGAAAAACTATTAGAGAAAATTAAAATATTCAGAGAAATATTTATAAAGAAGTTTTAAAATATTTTAATTGGGACAAGTATTAAATTCCGAGACAGAAAAACTGCGAAATAGACAATCCTTAAAAGAATTTATATTTGAGATACGGCGTGTTAATGGCGACAGGGAAAACACTATCCTTTCACACCATTCGCTCTGTCAACAACAGATTGCAAAATTGTGATCTATCTACAGGAATGCAGTACGGGATGTGGAGTCGGGTTGTATATTACGTTTCTTTTTTCATTATTATAATTGTCGTTACATATTCCGGACACACGTTCACGTCGCCGATATAAATAATCGCTTTATGCTGACAATGAATACTTCCAGAGTTTATCATTGTTTTCAACTGAAAAAAATGCAAATTCCATTTTGCATTTTTATATGTAATTAACACGGACGATATACTTTCAGAGATGTTAAGCGAGAAATTCGTTTTATCGTACATATTTTTTCGTGTCTTGTTTGGTTAACTATGCAAATTTTATAAACTTTTTTTTATTTTCATACAATTTAAAAATAAGCGACAAGCTATCATTTTTTTTAAATATGTGCACATGAATATTACACAGAAATTTATTTATACATAAATGACGTACACAAAAAACTATTATTTAAAAATGAATAATCAAACAGTGAGTCACGTCCTCCTCACTTGAATAAACTTTTGCAATGATGAAAACATTTAAATACATCACACAAATATATATACAAAGTTGTATGATGTATTTAAATTCCATCTGTGTTGAAAACTACGAAAAGCATCTACTTAAAAATTTACTCAAACTGAAATTTACCAGTACCTATCTAAACGTACGAAAACAGCTCGATAATGTTTATAAAAAAAAACTTCCTGCCATCTCGAGATTTCATCACAACATCCAATACCAGGCACAGATTTGTGTAGCGTTGCAATAAATTCGAACCCTTAATAAATTTATTTCATATAACGACTTACTTTCGCCGTACTTGTCGTGAATACAGATGTTCTACTTGTGGCTTTCTGTAAATCAGGATGGTGTGTAACCCCGCTGGCTGTTCCATTAGACCGATTAGATTCTTGTCGTTCTACTTCTCTCGACGATGTACTACTCCGCGATTCTAATGTTTCTTTTGCTGTAAAAGAAATTCAACATCGTTTTCATTCAATGGATGGAACATCGTTTAACTCTCTAATCTCGTCTGTTTATTGTCCAGCATGTTTTATTTACTATTCGATTTTATTTTTTACTCTTAGACTTAAAGAAATTACAACGGTACCAATCTGTTGAAATAAATGCGACAATTCGTACTGTAATATCAACAATAAAACTTGCTCGTATTTGAGATACATAATTTTGATGAATTTATTACGATTTTCTTTTCATATTATATTTCTATTAAGATGTTTTCAATCGTTTTTACAGCGAATAAACTTTGAACTAACTTAATACATGACATAATAAAAAAAAATCCCAACTGTGTATATAAATATGTAAATTGATACGAGACATCAAAGAAGTCCCTAATGCATAATCGATCGTCTTACCAGATTGCCTATGGTGCGTTTTCGACGTACTCTGCGACGTCCTCGGCATTAATCTACGCGAAACAAGCGGACTCGCGTACAACAACCTCCGTAAACTGAACCTCTTCCTTTGAGCCGTCCCACTGGATGCATTTCCGGGCACATTGCCAACAGACGTCGTGCCACCGCCGCACGGCGTCGTTCCCTCGGCAGCGTTCAATTCCCGCGCCGACTTCTTCATCTCGTACTTGTTTTATACAGTTTATTTTATTTATTAATAGTATATTATATTCGTTGTCACACTTTCGTTAATATCTATTTAATTAACTTATTCAGACGATCATTTTAAATAATTATTCAAATGTCTCTGCGATTCACAGTACGATTCCAGATTCGTTTATTATACATTCAAATAAACACAGACGAAACTTTTGTCGAACTTATTTTAGTTTAATTTATAATTTAAATGAACTTCTTTTTGGTGTTTTAGCAGCATTGGTTTCTGTTTGATTCTGAGCACAAGAGTGTGTATTTCATGAAGACGTCGAATTGGGAAATGTGTTTGGCACCTGCAACGAAATAAACATTTTGTTAAATGATTTGAAAATCAAAGAGAAAATTAATTGAAGCCTGTAATTATTTCGATAAAATATTTTTATGATTTTTATTACTCGTCAATTGAAAAGAAACGAATCGATACTCGAGTGCAATTCTTAATTAACAATTAAGAATTGCTCTTTCAACAATTTCATCGTCTGTAAATGTTATTAAAAAAGTCGAAAATTATAGTTTGTTTGCACGACGTATAATCGTTATTACTGAATGTCTATTTACTGTAATTCGAATTAAAATTTAATCGCATATAAAGAACAGTTCATGACATTATAATTAAATGAGGAAATAGTCAAACGTCCAATTACATTTAATCAATAATAATTATCGTAATTATTATGCTCATAATACAAATAAAATTATAATAAAACATACGCAAATGCATGTTTCATCAATATTCATTTCTAACAGATAAAAATGTCATTACAGAAATATCCACGTTAAGATATTGCAAATATTGTATGAAAGTGTGAAAATATTATTACAATATATACATATTGAAAATTACAACATAATAAGAGGTAAGAGACGATTACAAACTATTTTTATGAGGTAAGTGAATTTGGAAATAAAAAATAAACTCTCTCTTTAAATAATTATATATATATATATATATATATATATATATATATATATATATATATATATATTGTATACACACACATAGATGAAAATAAATAAAACAACATAGTATTATTTTAGACAATTATAAAATAATGCATATTAATTAAAAAGCATATGAGTTATAAACAGATATAGAGCTACTTATTAGAAGCTATCGTCGTTAAATTGCTTACTGAATGAACTGCTAATTAATTTATTAACAATGTGAACTCATAAACGTGATCTATGTCATATTTCATTAGGAAAAGCATCGTCTGCTAGCACAAAATGAACATGACACATCTATAAATAAAACAATGTTTTATAAATACATGTATTATTAGAACACTAGTATTTTTTTAATAAAATTACGTTTTTATTTAATAAAATGTTATCGATGATTCATGTATTCATATATTATATTAAAATACTTTTTTCAGAAGTGCACATATATGTACGTTTATGTCATTACATCCTTTCCACATACAATTAATAAAATTTTGAATTTTTATCACATCTATCATCATTGCACTTATATATATGATCGAAATTCTGTAGTTACCTCTCTTTCTAACGATCATTAAGTATTGTTTTCAATTTTCAAAGAAGACTTGATTTAATTACTTTTTAGAAATAACTGACTATAATCTCAAAAAAATTAAAGATGAGGAAAAAATATAAAATAATAATTTTAATATTACAGAAAATCACAAAGTATAAAATATTTCTGAATAAATATATTTTAATATATATATATATATATATATATATATATATATATATATATATATATAAACATGATATTTATTTTTTTTACTTACATATTTAAATCAATTCTAAAATTAAAAAACTACTTAATTGATAACTTGTATTTATTCATATGAATAAAAGATACAAACAATTCTTGAATAAATACAGTTTTTTTATAAAGAAGCAAACAAAAGTTCATGACTTATAAACATTCATTTAAAAATATAAGTTTATCATTTTTTAAAAAAATAAAATTGTTTTTTATTGAGTTAAATTTAAATTTTGTTTACGTAATTTCTGTATGTATATATATATATATATATATATATATATATATATATATATATTATATATAATTAATTTTTATATATGTATATACACACACACACATATTCATACATTTATTATCTTTTCATTATATTTTTTTGAACATCAATTTGATAAAAGTGAATAAAAATACAATAAAATATATTTTATTGTATTATTTACAATTAAGAATATTTTTCTTAAAAAATAATTCATATTTCCTAACTAAATATAAAATATAATCATATAAATATGCACAACTGAAATTTTAATTAACATACTATAATCATATTTTAAATTTCCTATTTCTTATAAAACTTATATCTATACATAAACACCAAGAATCACTTATCTTAGAGTTTATAGCCTGATAACAATGGCATGACCATCAAATTACACATCAGCGAATAAAGTGAACAATAGATGATTATTGAACACTTTTATAAAATCTCATTGGGGTGAATAATTCATTTGTGTTGAAGAGAATTTGACATAGTATCAAAACGAACGTTGATAAGAAACACGTTGCTGTGCTGGATGTTTGCAATCGATAAAGAGGCCATTGTTATGGATACAATACCTTTTTATATCATCTAATATGATCATAAAATATTTATGAAATTGTTTTTAATAATATTTTACATATTGCAATCAAACTATATTGTTTGTATTATTCTAAACGTATATTAAAAACATGAAAATTCGAACGCAAGTTGGGGCACTTTAAACGGCCGTATAAAAAAACAGACATATTTCAACTAGCACAAATTAGAAATTCAATTAGTAAACAACACCAAAAGATAAATTCGCAGTGATTCAATTACTTGCCATACGTTCTCGGACCATAGACACTGGATAATACAAAACGTGCACGGACACAATTCAATTATATAAATGAAAACGAACGTCACTACAATAATTAATAATAAATACACAGAAAACGATATAGCAAGTAAAGACCGAATCGTACAATCTGTATAAACTTCTGACCTGGAAAAAAACGTACAGCATGTTTGACAAATCAAACACAAAAATAGTCTCATAATAAATTTATATGTTTGTTGTTATTTGATAATCATTTAAACGACACTTTTTTCGTTTCAGATTTTTTATACAGTTGGAATATGATATTTATTTATCAGTTTATATACATACAGAGTGTGACAGTTATAATATCCGAAATTAATTTTTAATACAATTTTTTCAATTTCTTTTTCTCAGATCTTACTACATTTTCCAACCACAATTCTATTGATGTTGAAATTAATTAACTATTTACTGTTAACTGTAGTAACTCAATCAAGTATCAATCCTTGAATGACCATTGTGAAAACATCAACTAATTCATGTTTCAAACTCTGCCAATGATCAGATACTACGGTAATTCTCTAAAAAAATATAATTGATAAAGTTTTTTCTACTGGAGAAGATATAATTAATTAAAATATTACTGCAACAACTCTGACTTCTAGCGATAAGCATTTTATTGATCTATTTTATTCTTTTAATATGATTTTATCTTCAAATCACGTCATAAAACTTGATGAATAAATTTTAACGACTCGTTGTAATATTTTTGTCATTTTAATATTTCTCGAATGTCATTTGTGATTTTTTATTTTTAATTAATTAATTTGTCTTTGCAGTAAATATTTTCGTTTTTCTCTTCATTTTTAAATTCATTTAAAAATTTAATATTTAATTAAACATATAAACATTGATATAGAGAAATTTAAAAAAAATCAACGAAATTTGCATAAAACTTTTCTTAACACGAAATGTGCAAAAACAACCCTTATTCATATGCTTTAACATAAATTAATTAATAACTCCAATATCACAAAACTGTATATATTCACTAATTACTCATTGTTCATTTTATAACATCATTTTAATATTTAAAGTGATTATCGAAAAGTTACAAAAAGATAAATGAACAAAACGAATAATGATTATTAATTCACATTTCATTACATGTAAAATTCCTATCTATTCTCTTTCATACCAAATACAAATATAAACAATTGTTAAATTTTCATTCATTTACATCAGTTTTATTTTTTGTCCAGAGATGAATACGTCTGCAACCTGTATTTAGTTTCAAATTTTGTACAGCTTCATGCTTTACAAATGAAAATAAATACTAACTCGAATATAACATTCAACAATATTTACACATCTTTGTTTCATTTTGTAGAATACCTACACGCGCGCGCTTTAATTATGGACATGTGAAACGCTCGGTATTCATTACTTTGTTCGTTCTTTACTCCTCAATTTAACAATCGTAAATTAACAAAGAGTACACTGTACTACACTTTGAATTTATTTAATCGTCGCAACGTTACAAATTACACAGAATTCGCTGATAGAAACTTTGAACGGTAGCTGAACAACGTCCATTCGTTCGCTTTTTCAATGATAAAATTACAAATACAACAAAAATAATTACAACAGCATAATGAAAAATCTACTACTAAATATTTATTGCAGACATACATACGTACACATATATTAAAGAAACATTTCTATGCTGTTTTACGAATTTCTCGAATCATCGGTCATAAAACGATCAGAAAAGGAAGTTCAAACAAACATGTTTAAATATAAAATACGTTTTTTTTCGAATCGGAATTAGTGCCGTTCGTTTCGAATATACTTTTTTCGGATGAGAGAGCTATAAAGGAGCAATCGAATTGATTCGAATAGCAGAAAAACGAACAACTCTGTCAGAACACTACAGATACTCTCGTCGCACGAGAGTCGATTTAATTAAAATCCCATTCGCATGAACGACCAAATATAGTTCAACGAGCATTGGTTCAATGCCAGATTATATATGCTGCGCGCCTTAAATGAATATCTAATAAGTAGATACGAGATGAAAATGTGTATAGAGCTGGTACGTGTATGATTTTATATGTTTATGGATTATGGTCTTTTATATAGTGGGAAAGAATAAGAGAGAATGAATGTAATAAAGAGAAAGATGTAGATAAAACGCTTTCAACGTATTTAAATTTTATGCATTTGATGAGAATTTTTGTTATTAGTTCTAGTTTTTTTTTTACAAAAATAATCCTGTACACTCATATGTATTTTAAACTCTTTCATAAAACCTTAACATCACTGTTTAAAATATTACATAGAAAAAATTCAGTACTGCCAAGTTTATTTTCCATATAACTAAAAACAAGACAAAATAAAGAAATATCTATTTTAATGCATGTTTTTCATGTGAATAACTGATGACACAACAATTTCAAAATCTAGTAAAAAACATATCAGAACTTCTGGCAAAATGTACAGGAAAATTTCTTAATCAAAAAAGTCCATTTGTTCGAATTCCTTGTAAAAAAAGATAATAACTCGAATAGATACCTGTTAAGAGAAATCTAAATCTGCAATTTCACATCGAACCATGATTTATTAAAAATATTTACATGTTGTTACGAACAAACGGCAAATTTTTTTATTTTTACTCGGCTTGTGAAACACAACAAACTGTTTTTGTTCGAGTTATAACTTAACGGTACATTAATGTCTCTCTAAATCTAAATAAACATCGACGACGAGCACTACAATAAATGTATTTTAATGTTTTCCAGAAGAACGAATAATAGTTGTTTAGTCGACAGACACGGACTTCACACTGTATATGTTGAAAGACGTTACGTAACGCGGAAGAGAAATATTGCTGTACACTAAGTAATATGGCTGAATGTAATAAGTCGGTGAAACCGTCTGTTTTCACACATTTACGACGGGCAAAAACTGTTTAATCTCATGTCGTCGCATCTCTCTCTACACATACAGTTTTATCATGACAGTACTTGTCTACAATCGATCAAGATTTTATTAACAGAGTCAATAAATAAACAAACTATGAATTTAAATCGATGTGTTTCGAATTAACTGCAATTTTAGATCGTCTATGTACAGACGAAACGAATAATTAAAAAATATAAAGGAAATTATTTTCAAAAAGATTTGTAGTGTGGAAGAAAGGGATTGAACAAATAGAATTTATTTCATAATCGTTTTTACAATGACCTAGGATGGCGTTTATACATTAGACAATGTCATTCGAGATAGTGAATATAAATAAATGTAATTTTGTAAGACGTATTAATCACATGCTGATTTATTATATTATTTATCGTGTTGATTACTATAGAAAAGATAAAATAAAAACAATACAAATTATAGATTATAAAAAGGTGTTTCTTTCAATAAAACAGAAAACTTACATTAGGTTTTGCAATAAGAAAGTCAAAACTTGGACAGCTGGTGAATTTTTTTTAAACTCATTTTGACATTTCATCTCAGTATTGTTTGGGAAATTATCATGGAACGTTTATTTAATACTTCAACAACGCTTAGAAATTGTAAAAACTTTAATAGATTTATTGAAGTAAAAGTTTAATAAGTCCATTATTTCACAAAGTAGACCCATCAATTGGCTACCAAGATCATATGATCTAACTCCACTGGATTATTTTCTGTGGGGTTATATGAAATCATTGGTTTATGTTGATAAACCATTAAAAATAAACACTGAACGTGTAATTCATGAAATTGGACCAACAGTTATGTGAAAGAGTGACTAGAAATTGGACTAAACGAATTCATTATGTCCAGTGGTCATATGAGTGAAATTATGTTCCATCATTAATACCATAAAATATGCTTAAAAAATATTTTTTTTTGTTTTATTTCCATTTAAACTTCTGAAACGCTTATTGCAAAACCTTATAGAGAAGATAAAATAAAACCATTAACAATTACAGATTACAAAAAGGTTTTTCTTTTAATAAAACAATAAAAATACGTCTGATAAAGACATCAAATCGATGACAAGAGTTCCAAAAAGTTAATTAGATATTAATTAGAAGTTATTAAGTTCTTTTTCACGATATTAAACAATCTGTTTATTTTATAATCCTATACAATTGAAAAAAATGTTCTTTAAAAAATCACATTCATTGTTTATACGAATATAAATTAATTTTGGCATCCCTCAAAATCTTAAATAACGTGTTCCCAATTAACGCTTGTAATAAACGATCCGAAACTAAATTTATTCATAAACAGCACAGTTGATAATTTATCACGCGCAGATTATCATCACTGACCTACATCCAGCTGAACTTTTGAAAATCGTGTCATTAGTTCACAAGGATAATTGAATAATCGGTAAAACAACCAACCACGTACTTACATACCATAGATCAAGATTCGCTGGTAAAACTAATAGCAAAACACTGGAGACTAACATAAAACGGTTATCGTGATTTACATCAATCAAGTCCCATAAGTGTGTGTTTATTTATACAACAAACGTTTCGTTTTCTTTTAATTTATATGTATGATTATTAAAATATAACTCCATCATTTGATAAATAATATAAACTTGATATACATTTTGCAACTAGCCAAAAATATTTTGAAATTATTGCAAATGGTCTTGAAAATATTCTCGTTTTTATTCCATCAATCATAAAACACCACTGTATCGAAATTTCTGTATATCAGAATTTTTAGAATTTTCCAAAAATTCAAAATATAAATGTCAGATACCACACATTCTTTAACATAAATGATCATTCACCCCAATGGTGTTGGGGTGAATGATTCATTTGTATTAAATTAATATTGCCACATTAAACGAATAATCAACTGTATTCACTCGTTCCTATTTCGAATTTAAACGACATTGAGATTATATTTTGAAACTGAATTTACATTCGTGTATTATTTCATTCCATACCTGCACTTTACAGGTCTATTAAAAAAATCAACTGCGGTCGCTTCGTTTTTACTAACATAACAATAAACAACTTTCACTTATGCTCTAACTCTCATTGCTGATTATTTTGCGATATGCTTTCCGTATTTTAAGTGTACACCGAGCGAGTCACGTCGATATTTGAAAAAAGAACCAACTGTGTATGTACTGAACGATAATTGTAATTGTTACAGTATTTATTCACCTTTCGCATTTAATGAACTTGTTTACATTTAATATTTTTTATAGGAAGCCGATTCAGTTCCGCGTCGATGTTGTTAATTTATTCGTAGAATTTTCGCTGCGATAACCGCGTGCCGTACATATCAGTTTTTATTGTGGCTGGAGTAAACTCTTTGTAGATAGGCACAGTTCTGAGAAAATTATGTTTTTTAATTTAAATAGCAACGTTGTGAATTTTATCAAATTTTTAAGAACCGTTAAAGATAACAATTATTATATCATTCTCGGTATATTATTTTATATGTTTGTAGAAATAATTATTAAAAAATAATTTTATTAAAAAAAATCTAAGACAATTGATATTATTCACTCGCTGTTAAATAATCGAATAAATAAATAAACAAAGAATCGTTTAAAAAACCTAATTAAATCGCGTCACAGATTTTTAATTAACAAAATACTTGTAATTATGTTATGCGTACAATGAAACTTTCACTGAAACAAATCTGCATATTTAATTAAAATGCAAATGTTATACAGATATTTCGTCAATTATAATTAAATATTAAATAATTTTTCAATAAATTGTAAACTTTACGACGATAATGGTTATTAAATACGCAACAACGTTTCGCTAAAACCCAACGTGGATTTGTTAATGGACGCGAAAATGTAAACATTCGAATGACATTTTTCAATTACAAAGTGTGTCGTAAAAGTTTTTTTTTATACTTTTTACTGTAAATACGAATTGGAACTGTTGTAATTTAGAAAAGTGAAACTTAATAAATAAAATCGTAAATAAATTACGTTTTACAGCGCAATCTTTTTTTAAATATCAATGTTTTTTTATCTGTTTATATTTCTAAACCATGCATGTATTTACATCTTATTCTAATCATCCCTATAAAATATTTCAACAGAATTTATTCAGTATTTATTAAACTATTTATTGGTAAATTAGACAATTTGTATCAGTCATAAAAAATATAATGAAATCGACTGAAATGTTTGATTAATTTTTGGTATTTATTACAAATGTGATGTCATTTGTGTATATCTAGTTAGAGATATGCAATCATGGGAGAGGACCGACAATTTGAACATAACATTTGAATTGACAACGTGACTATAAGTCAATTAATTTATTAATACGGTGAAGTCTGAACTTTGATTGACCTTCTAAATGACATACTTATTGCCTAATAAAAAAATATTACGCCTGTTTCGAAATTATCATGAACGATAAATTATGGAATTTTCTTTTCCTTCAAAATATACAATATGTAAATTATACACACATACATACAAAAAATATTTATATATAAATGTGATAATATTTTCTAATTCTACATAATTTTCATCTTTTCGCCGATTACTAATTTTTTTTTCAACAAAACTTTCTTCAAACATACATACATATATTATCTGATGCGGTAGGTAATTTCTTGTTTCTATAAAAATAATTGGATTTATGATGAATAGATTTTAAGCTAATTAAAAATAAAACATATATATATCACACCATAATTATCTATAATAAAAAAATACGTAATTCAAACGACTGATGTATACTGTTTTTATTTTCGACAATAAATTAGTCCAGTGTCTGTATAATTTTTATTTTCACTTTTTATTTACTAACTTGTCTAAAGCAGGTCATCCATTTATACATTTGTTTATCAAATATGAAACTTGATTTGAAAAATTGTTTACATGTATTACATTTCAAATATAAATATTATGATTTTTAATTTGTATTATTTATGTATATTTTTCTTATTTATTTTTTAATATTTAAACATTTTCTTGGATTTTAATTGTCAATAAAATAGATTTATAAAACCTATGTGAATTTTTTGTACGATAAAATTAAAACCAACTTTATTGTCAATGATATAGAATCATGGCCATTGCATTCAAATTTATAAAGAAAAAATAAGTAAGTTATCACTGAACATTTTTATAAAACCATAAAGTGTTGAGAAATGATTTATTTCTGTAAGTTGTTTACTATAATTGTATTATTACTGAATATCAATTAAATAATATATTTACTTTCATCTATAACAAATTTAAATTATGATCTTTAAGAATCAATGACCATTTTTATTATTGATACACTCGATAACTCTAATTTGAATTATATATATATATAAATTATAACTATCACTATTGGTTTAATACTGTGGTTAATTTACTTTTATATAAACTAATCATTTCTATATTTTATGATTTCATGCTCTGTCGACATTGGTATGGCCTTCGAAATGTTTAATAGTAAAAAAAACAATAATAAATAATTATTGAGCACTTTTGTAAAATCCAGTATTGTTTGAAAATGATTCATTTGTATAATAAATATAAAGGAATTATTTCTCACAATTACCTTATTATTAAGAACTAATTCAATGAAACGATTATATTTATTTTTACAGAAAAATAAACATCACAATCTTTATCAATTAACGATTTATTTTTTATTATTTATATATATTAATATCTCTTATATATATAATGTTTGTGTATATTACACAGTGATACAGATTTATTATTTGTGTTAGTTCCATCATGAACAAGCAAACAAATACAGACGATGTGCATTTGACACATATTGATGTATCAATAACACACAACAAAAAAACAACAATAACACAAAAGCTTTGACGGGTGAGCGCGTGTTATTGGAGAAGTGCGACCCACCATAAATCAAATTTCATTGTTGTCCGTCGCCTTGAATTATATTTTTAGAATAGTGACTTCGTCGAATCACACTGTATGATTTCATTCGTGTTTATCAGACGGATTTTTTTCGCGCCTCGAGCAACTCGTGTAATTTCTCAGAACAACAGTTAAGTTTACAAAGATTCGGCGTTTTTATTACATTAGATGAGGAATGTTTATGAAATAACATTTGTACACGTCGTTGAAACGTGTATTCTTCGTTGTGGAGTTTTAATTCGGTTTCACTATTAACTGGAAAAATAATTTCGTGGTAGCTATTTTTTGGGGTAAATACATTTAATAAATCTACATGAGAAATAAATACATAACAAGAATCGACAAATGTAAAACAACACTTGTGAAATACAATAAATGATTTAAATGAATGTATTTGAATTTTATCTACTATTAATATTTGAATACCAAACGATTCTATTTTGTAAATTTATTTTCTGATAATAGAAATTTCGACTCATTTAACAAATAAAAATAAATCGTTTTGACCAATATATCTCTTCTCTATATTTGCATTATATCAAAATGATTTATGTGTATATTGATTCACATTTGAACTTTGTATTCTGTAAATTGATCTCAATTGATATTTTGCTTTTATATACACAACTATAATATTATATATATATATATATATATATATATATATATATATATATATATATATATATATAATAAATTGGATATGCGATTGGTATAACGTCTTCTTTATGAAAAGAACATAGCGCCATATCAATCTTAGCTGTAATATCATTTCAATTCTACTTGACAATCTTTTCGAGTGAGTTATATCAATCATTGTAATGACAGAATCAATATACTATTACTTGCCAATAATATTACCGTTCGGGGAGGAAAGAAATATTAAAAACGATATTATTTATTCGATCCGAGCATAATAATATATCTGTTTGACGTTATTGCGATTGATGTATTTTTAAATTTGTCACGATTGAATTATTCAGAATGACTAAAGCTTATAACTAGAAATATTTTATCGTTATTCGAGAACCGATTTGTCTGGGTTATTACTTAAAGATCTTAGGCATTTAAATGGAATTGTTTTACTTGTATTGGTGTAGATGTGTGGGTTTTAATTTTAAATGAGTTTTTTAAACGAATTTATCTTCAATTAGATTTTTATTCGAATATATTTTTCTAATTATAAATTATTCAACGAAGAAATCCGAGTTAACAAGAAATGTTCTAACGAATAATGTTAGTTATTCATCTTTAATCAGTTTATAATGAGTCTGTTTTTTTGTAAGTGGTATGAATTTAATTTTTCTTGTTTCAATTATGTGTATTTCTATACATATTTTATTTAAGTATGTGGCTATAGCCAGTTTCAAATAGCTGTTATCTTCAGGTAGATTTGTTAATTGAATATCATTAAATCCATCTATAGGTGACAAACATTATTTAACGATTAATCAATAAAAAACATATAATATTCGATTTATTTTTTAAAAAATGTAAATTACAACGAACGAAACTTTTATTAAACAAATTACATATGTTCTAAACTGATCTTGTTAAATAATTCAGATAATTTTCTCTATTCCTTGAACTACACAATGCATTCGTGGAAAACATACATGTAGATGTACTATGCATCTATACAAGTAATAAGCGTATGTAAATTACAAGCTGATTTTGATTCAAGCAGTAAATTACGAGCATACATATATTCATGACATGATTTCAGACAATAAATTGCTAGCGTGCATGCATGTATCCATATAACATAAGTCTTACAATATTAATGAAACATGATATAAATAAATCTTTGGATTTATACTCGATATATTGGATTTACTTGTTTAGTGAAAATTTGTACGGTTTTTAATACCTTTTTAAGATTTTTTCAAAAGTTATGATAAAAAAGCTTATGGTGGCACGTCCGGTATTTTACAAATAATTACAAAAAGTAATCATCAAAAAGTATACACAAATTATACAACTATAAAAAGATATAATATTAGTGTATTGTAACTGGAGAAAAAACACAAGTGTATTCATGCAATTTTATTGCATGAACTTAACACAAAAAATATATGAAGTTTCCGGTCCTTTATATGTTATTATTACAAAACATGATATTATACATATACAAAATGTGAAGCTATTGAAAAATAAACATGAGATAACTGTATCATAACTGACTAAAACAAAACATATGCACATTTCCAAGAACAGCCATTTATCAGTCTGAGCATGCAAGAGGAGAGTCATAGCTGGTATTTCCCATTGGACATTGCTGTTCGTTTCCTAGAAAATCAATTGTGTCTATATTTATTTTTCTATAGACACAATCTGTTCAGTTTCAAATTAGGATTATACAAATCAAATTTCAATTTGTAAACTCGCAACGTGCACGTCTGTTTTATAAAAAAAAAGATCATCTGCACTGTACCGCCACTTCGTATTCGCAGAGTGTACGATTCTCGACAAGCAGTGAAAATAAATTAACGGAAAATGCACTCCATTGCACAAAGCGTACAAAACAACCAACGGTATTTTATAAATATATTCGTTGTAACTGATATCGACCGTAGAACATATACACTTATTTCCGACTAAGTGCACTTCAGAACTTGAATATTCTATTATTTAAACACGACGAATCCATAAATAACGTTCCAAACAATCGCAGATAAATAGAATTGAAATCGATACAAGTCGTTTCAATGACCTTTGTACCGATCGGTGTAATATTTATCAGGAAATAAGAACTAATATTCGATTCCGTATTCTTTTCATAAACTTTCGATATGTAATTGCATCGTATGAAAAAAAAAATTAATAAATATATATGTATGTGTGTCTCGTACTGTATTAGACGGGTAAATGACACGGATATTCCGTCAATGAACAATATTTTCTATGCAATGGTTCATTAGTTCGATGACCGCGCTTGTTTTCACCTAGACAACGCGACAGAGCGGCCATTGAACCTCGAACCCATCTGCGAAAAAAATTTGTACTTGACGAACAACGAGTGCGCATAAAAACACCAATTCATACTACGCTCAATCACGGACGTGACGAGAGAAGTGTATGATTTAATACAGGGTGAAATGAAAATGAAGTACAATAGAAACGATTTTTTTTACAAGTTTCTCGTAAAAAAAATATTTAGCAAATAAAATAAATGATTACTGAATAATTATAAAAAAATATATTGTTGAGATGAACGATCTATTTGTATAAAATTGTTTGTAAAATATTGATTATTTAATTAAATAATTAAATTCAAAGTAAGACCATTAATTATAATGATTGAAATTAATACTTCGTGTACAAAATAAGTACACAGACAACTATCAATTATTTCAAACAATATAACGAGTAAATTGTAGCACACACATAACCCATTTTCATGCAACTTGTCACGACTACACCCACTTCAACTCCCAGTTATAATTCAGACCATTGTACATATCAGCTATTTGTCATTGAGTTTCTCTATCTCTTTATATACATTTTCTCCATATCGATTACAAATGAACATTTAACAGACAATGTTCAGTAATTGTCTCGTGATTCATTTACACGACAGCTGTAATACGAGAATTCAGTGTCATTTTTTTCCTCTCCTCTCACGCTAATAATAAAAACACGACATGATTTGTAATTTAACTTCGATAAATGACTTGAAGGTCTTTTGTACAATTTTGTTTCCTTTTAAAATCATTTTTCTAGTTGTAAAAAAATATCTACCGTCCTAATAGTAACAATGGAATTTTTTTTTTGTACAATGACGTTAAACCCAACAGAAAAAAATATATGTGAATGTACCATAATCTTTTACATAACTATTAAATACGACAATTTTTATCAAACAGGAATCATATTTTAGTTGTGTAAATTTTAAAGCAATTATATTTTTTATACAAATATTTACATTGTAAATTTCCTACGAATCATTCTCTTCCGTGTTCAAATTCATCTCGAGAATTTCGCACGTTTCTCAACCTACTGTACTTAAATAATTCACACGAGTACTGTTATCTTGAGAAATTCGTCGAAAAATAAACTGTTTGTCAAATGTATCTTTCTCGAATACATTTTTAATCTAATCTATATTTTACGAATAAAATGTACAATATAAATCAACAGGAAAAATGGAAATTAATTACGTTACAAAAAAAATAAAAATGTGCAGAAACAAACATTGTCATAGAACCGTCAAGAAAAGAGAAACTGAGATGAGGAGTATATAAGAAGAAGAGTTGGAGAGATCTGAAAACTCTCGTCCATTAGCTGTACGCTTTGAGTAAAAGCGAAAAACATGAATAGGTGTTTAATGAACTCTTTTATAAAATATTGTAGTGTTGTTATTTAAAATCTAAATAGATTTTAAATTAATCAGATATATATTTATTCAAACTGCCGGAACTTTTCTACCAGATCTTGTATTTATATTAAAAATAAATCGAGTAAATAAATAAAAACGAGATGTTAGTGATCTCATTTCAAATCTAGGTACAGATCTGCCATATGTTACACATTCAAGGAAAAAAACACCATATGCTCCATCAAACAAAAATCATAACATGCAGATACCTAAGACATTATATTTCAAATGGCTAGACGTTCTACATCTTTCATAAAAAAAATCGTACGAAATTGAACCTAAATCATTCGGTGTCACTTGCAGATATAAACACCACATGAAATGATCTCAGCATCACATTTATGCCATTCTTCGAACGTAATCGCCGCACATTGAACATACCATATCAGGTCGTATCGTCTTGCATTAATAGACGGTGCAAACACAAACCGGACCAGTAAGAGTTTCTATGATGTAACTGACACAGTTTCTGAAAACCTGTTCCAGTGGCACAATTGATCGCAAATTATAATTTGACGTGATTGGAACTGAATCTGCAGGGTCACACAACCACCCGTTCGACAAAAAATGTGCGTTCGTTTCGTATGAGCTAATAACCGAACGAAATTAATACATTCTCTCGTATTAGATCGATACGAATGATTTGATCGTTGCACGATTAGAAAGAAAAAAAAAGTAACCGAACGAAAATTTACACGGGCTTACATTTAAGTGTACAACATACGTCGAATGGAATTTCGATATGATTAATTTTGGATCGAATGGAACAGATTGTAAAAATGTTTCTATTATATATGTATTTAATTGAGGTCGACACATTTAACAATTTATTGAACAATCCGACTCGTTCGGTTATATAAAATAAATCAATTAAATGTAACTTTCGAAACTGAATCTTTATTGGATAAAATGTTAAGTGAGAAATAATTATCAATGAATCATCAATTTATCGATAATCAGTTGATTTCTCTTTTATTAAAAGTAACAGTAATTATAGTTGCAAATACATTTCATTATACAGGATTTTCCAATAAGAATGACAGAACTTTGACAGTTGGTGGTAGCCATGTTTGATTTTTTAAAAGCTCATTTTAACATTTCAACTCAGTATAGTTTGGTAAATTATCATAGAACGTTTAACACACTTCAACAACGCTTACATATTGTAAAAACTTATTAATTAAATACTGTTTGTTTTATTTTCATTTAAGGGGATATTCTAGTCTAGAATTTCGAAAAAATCGATTCTTTTACATATTTTCAAAGTTTAGACATTTAAGAATATGTCCTTAAGAGGATTTTTGAAAATTCGAATTATTTTCGGAGTTATAGCTATTTTTATGACGCGCCAACCAATCCGGTTTGGCCGGAACAAATCAACTTTAAACGCGTTTTTCTCGAAACTACTTTTTTTGACACGGTTGACGTGATATCTCAAGTTCTAATGGGCCGATTTACTTGAAATTTGGTACAGAGCTTCTCAATATAACAGTGATTGCTACCGCCTAGGATTTTTTGAAAATTTTGTTTTTTACTATTTTTAAAAAATTCCGAAAGTTGAAAAAATAGGGTAATAAATGACTGTTTTTTCACACTGCCATTTTGCGAAAAAAAATTTTAAATTTCCCTAGGCAGGGATACTACTACAACCTTCTTTTTCAATAATTTAAAAAAAAATTTTTTTTCAAATGTCTGGAAGAGTTGGAACCACGTCAACCAGGAGACACCTTTTTTTCAAGCCCCCACTTTGCCAGCCTGTACCTTTTTCAATTTTGAATTTTTTCTTTTTAATAATACTTTTTTATACTCTTAAAATGTCAATAAATAACTAATAAAAAATGGATAGTAAAAATATTTGTTGGTTTTTTTATAGCGCCCGAAAAAACACCTAAAATTCGTGTGTCTAGACTAGATTACCCCCTTAAACTTCTGAAACGCTTATTGGAAAACCCTATATATATAAATACAAACACACAAATAATATAACATATTTCCCAAGAAACTAAACGATTACTCAAATGAGAAATTAATATTTAAAAACAGTATGGTATTAGAATAAATATTGTAATTATTATTTCATTAACGACTAATCAAACTATAATTAGGCATTTATGACGTACTATGTAATTTCTAAATTATGCATTTAATTTTATTACAATGTTGTAATTAACATATAAATAATAAATAAATGCTTAAAGATTTGAATAAACGATTAAATTAATATCCCACGTTGATTTATTTTTTAAAAGTTGACTAATGTTAAAAATTCATATATTTGATAAATGATTGAAAAAAAATAAAAATATTAGAATGAATAACTAACTTTTCAAAAATAGAAAAAATAATATCATGTTAAATGGAAGAAATGAAAGATCCAAAAAATTATACTTTTTATTTGATTTTATGAAATAAAATATTCATGAGTGAAGTCAAAAAACTGTTAATATATTATTTTTTTAAAATATAATTATAGTAGAATTTTTTTTCTATATTTTGTCAATGTCAAATTTTTAAACGTGACTGAATTCCAAGTAATTTACAACATTTTTTCCTGCATGCAAGAGAGGTAAACAATATAATAATTTTTAATTTCACAATTTTCTTAATCTCTTGTTTGTTCAAGCACGTTAAGAATTATTTATGAGACATACAATAGTTTTTTTCTATTCTTCTAATGGACGCATTCGAGATAAACAGATAATACACATAATGGTTATTTTATGTTATGCAGAATTGCAAAATTTTACCTACTATTAAAATTGTTTACGTATCTTTTTGTCACAGGTAAAAAGGATCGACCTACGAAAAAATACATGCAAAATCTTCAGACAGACAACAAAATATTTTTCTGTTTGTTAGCCAATACCGTTATTTACAACTAAAAGAAATACCAAATACGTCCGTCACTCACGTCAGATTTAAAAATATAAACATTTCAATTTGCATAGATGTTCGGTTTTATAAACAGATTGTTACTAATATTTTTAAAAACATACAAATATTTTTTCATTCGAATAATAAAATCCGCTTTCGACTACATAAAACACATACAAAATTGTACAATTTGTACACATTTTCGTGACGTGCAAGGTTTTTTCGTTGAAAATGTCGTCGACCTTGTAGCAGAAAACTCAACAACAATGACACGATTAGTATTTCGCTTTGTAGACAAAAACAAATTATTTTCAACGCATGACTTCTTCGCTATTTACGTATATTCGTATTTTTTTCCTTTATTCACATGCACATAAATCGGATGTATCTTAGAAATGCAACTACGTCGTCAGTTTCAGATTTAAAATCTTCTCGACATCAGTGTTGACATTCGATTAGATATACTTAGTTGTAGTTACTAACAACCAACCATAGATTAATATGGCAGGTGAGTCATCTTGAAACTTAACTCATTTTATAGATACACACGGTTGTATTATAAGTACTGACACCGGATTTTAATAATAACGGAATAAATATTCAAAGAAGCGTTTTATCTACGCAGTACAGTATGCTGTTGCTTGTTTTTTCGACGTGGAATTATTGAATAAATATTGATAAGTTATGAGTTTTATTCCATATTAAAAAATAGTTTCTAAAAACATTCACCTAACATAATTCAAATCAGTGATAAGTTCATACATCTAGAATTTATTTCATTTATTAATAAGTCTAGAAATTGTATCATTCGTTGATTTCACTTAGATATTAATTAATATAAGAACACCGAGAACTTTTTATCGCATTTAATATTAATTTTGAAGTATTTTTGGCCTTTATACATTAATAATACTTATCAATGGCGATAAAAAAATATTTGAACGCAGATAAAAGATTATTTACAATGTAAAAATACTAAAAATATTTTTTTAAAAATTATTTAGCAAAATGTAATATCGATACTGATTCATTTCCAACCAGTCGAATTATCTTGAACAAATATTTACATTTTTTAGAGGGGTTGTGAGAGGAATCATTGCTATAACTAATTCGATATTATATCTAATTTACTTTCATATAAACGAATCACTCATCCCAATACCAGATTTTATAAAAAAAAAATAATAATCACTTCATCAATTAATTTTATAATTACGTTCTCCGGTGATAATGACTTGGATATCGAAATACATACTATCTAAAAATATACATAATTACCAAATGCTTTTTAAAAATGTTGGGGTGAATGACTCATTTGTGTAAGATATCCATTATCTTGATGAAGAATTTTATTTGTTTTTATACATTTCGCTAAAACACCTTCGAAATAACATTAATTAATTGGAGTAGTATATGATCTGGGAAAACCAATTCCACTATACACCCTTAATCGTTATTTTAACAATCGAATTTATAATTTAAATATCTTTATTATTGAAGAAAGATGTATTTAATTCTTTACAATTACTTTTATTTAGCACATTACTAAAAATAAACTTGAAGAATGAAATACACAAAAAATAGTTTTATACAATAACTAGTTTACAAGAATAGAAACAATTCAAATGTGTCTTTCATACTTGACTTTAGCTCTTCAATCATTCAAATGTTTGATTCTGAAAGCTAAATGAGTTGGAATTGAAATATCAATAATATGTCAAAAATACACAATGAAAATCTACTTATAGTAGGATTTAAAGTTCAAAATGATTATTCAACGTTAGAAGACAATACAGCGATTTCGTGAACAAAAGCGACAAGATTTGTTGTTATTTAAGAAATGATTGGATATTTAATTAGATATTCTAATGCAAAATATGTTTATGTTATCGAGTACTATCAATGGAATGTTATTAAATATATGTACATATTAACTGACTTAAAAAGTACTTAAAATGAATGAATATTTGAATCGTTTAAATAATAAACCAATCATAGCTGCATTCTTATCAAAGTATATTTTGTTATACATATTTGATCGGTGTACATTTATGACCTGTACATTAATATAACACATGTTAATGTCACTGTTTCTCTACTATTGTTTGCCTGTTTTCAAGGTAAATAGTCTCTCATTAATTACATTCGTAATAATTTTGTATCGAAATACAACACATCGTTCCCATGAAAATCGATATATAATTTAAATGTTTTGTATGCCATATGAATTTATTCCCAATATACAATAACGTACATTAATCTAGTTTCATATCGTACGACCTGTAATTTTACTACAAGTTATTATCGATTATTGTAGAATTATTGATAAAGAAAATTGCAATTCATGTACAAGAAATGTTCGTTTCATATAATGTTTTATAGCCGAGCCAAAAATTTCGTACATGTGGCTTGTAATTAAATATTCAGTAGATTTTATAATCGTAACGAAGTTTATTGAAGCAGTTTGAAATATTTTAAAAGTTTGCCAGTACGGTTTTTTGTGAAACATGTGATTAATTAGTAAAATGAAATCGGTAGTCGTGTATAAAAAATGTAAACTGACTTGAAGTTTTATTTTAATTTAACTTTCAGGGTATCTTAAACTTTGATTTTAAATTGCAAATTTAACTATAACGAAAAATGGTTATTGGAAAGAATTTCATTAAAAAATTCTATTATAGATTGAATTTTTTTCAAAAAAAAAAGTAGAGACTGTCTTATAAAAATTATTAATTTTAGTATTGTAGTTAATTTATTTTTCAACGAAAAAATCAGTTCACATCATAATTTTTTTCTTTTATTTTTTCATACTCAGATCTTATAAAATCTGATTTAATTATATTGTGATTTCAGAGTACGAATTTTTTTACAAAACACTAGTATATTTTAAATAAATATATATTAAATATCTAAATAATTTTCTACAACTTATGTCAAAAGTAAATATAATAAACGTCTCTAAGTAAATAATTTTGCCAAATACATATATATATATATATATATATATATATATATATATATATATATATATATATATAAACATGAAGTCATACAATAAGCAAACACGTACTTGTTACGGTCTTGCATATAAATGTCTTTCTAATATACATAAAACAAGTCCTATAAATTCCTAAGCGTTATTTATTCTTTAACCATTTTTTTTTAGAAAAACATACTTTTAATCCGTCTTGCATGTTGTGTATTGATGTTGTATTTTTAATATATTTTTTATGTGAGAAAAAATATATTATACAAAAACGTTTAATCAATCAATGTTGAATGTTAACATATACATCATTTATATACATACATACATACATATATATATATATATATATATATATATATATATATATATAAAATGTAAAGTGCTCTTTTTATTCTCATGGCCAATTTATTCTGCTGGATAAGAACGCCAAAGTTACCGTATAAAATATATTGTGGAACAAATGACAGAATATTTAAATTTAAAATATATTGCTTTCAAGTGAAACTGAAATCCTCATTTAGTGAAATTGATATATATATATATATAAAGCAAACACACACAATGACTTAAAAAAGTTCAATTAAAACTCTTGTTTTCAAACAAACAAAAAAATAAAAATGTAGATTTCTAATATTTAAATTTATTAAATTAAATAATACTTACATTTCGAACCCAATTTTCTTTGAATTGTAAATAAATAAAAAAATATTAATATATAAAAAACTACGTTTATCTATAAACTTATTCTGAAAATGATGTAATGAAATAATAATAACAATCGTCTGTTTGTGACAGCAAATCTTGTCAGTGTTTCTAATAAGGAAAAATCTGTCATTATATTTGTTTACTGTTTTTAATCGAAGCTTAAAACTGCTTTACTGAGAAAGACAGTCATTTGAATATATTAAAACGTCAATTTAAATATTGTAATTTAACCCTGTATAGCCTCTTTTGATCTTCATTTCTACCATCATTCGATTTATGATATTTTCGATAATATTTTAACAAGTACAAGAATTTACTTATATACCATTTTATTAGAATTCTGTTCCAAAATACGTCTAAATGACATTCAACTAAAATCCTTTGAAATTTTAATGAAACCGAGAAATTATGATAAACATTTTTTTAAAAAATATTTTATAAATCAAGTTTTGTCGATTTTTCCAGAATTCTTGCGACATTTTTTCTACAGAAAATATACAAAAATATCATACAAGACATTCCAGTTAAATCTGTTTTCAGTAAAAACGAAAATTTATTTCTTGCCACCTGGTTGTTTTATCAATCAGGTGTATTATCGTAACTTCGTTAGAACACAATTTAGAATATTTTCACATAGACGATAATAATAATCAATTAATTTTTATTTCACAAATTTATTTACTTGTTGCAAAATATTTGTTGAAATTTATTTCACTGGACAATTATGTGACAATATTTATAATTGATTCTCTAAATACTACGTTCTCAATATTACTAAATACTAATTATTCAAATGAAATAAAGTTTAACGACATGTAACACATTTTAATTATTATATATATATATATATATATATATATATATATATATATATATATAAGGATTACAATAGTTAATAAAATTTCCTTGTAAATCGATTGGAAAATCCGTTCCCATTTAATGCCATCGTGACCACATTTCGCTCGTTATGATATTAAACACATATAGTTGGAGCAATATTTGACCACTAGGTTTTTATTATCAACGTTTGACATTGTTTCCTTGCATATTATATACATAATGAGTCACACGACATTGCATGGAATTTACTTTTTTTCAACGTACTATTTATGTCTGTTGTGTAACGTTATCAATGTCATCTCAATTGATATATTATTTCCATGCATGTTTTAGGACAGATCAAAAAGTAATTCAGTACAAAAACCCTGAATGAAATGTCAGATAAATGTCTGGAAATGAAACGAAAAAAATCCTAACAAAAAATATATAATAAAAGTGTTCTCTCTGATTGTAACAGTTTGCCATTAAATGACACAATTTAAATGAAACATCAACGTAACAACCCACAAAAGACTCCAAAATATCTAAACTCTCGACACTAAACGAAGACAATCAAAATGAAATGCTGCTACTCTGACCTGATCCCCTGTCCTATAATACGGATTCGTGTCCAATAGTGGGAAACACAAATACGGCCGGATTGTACAATTTGTACTTTACATTTATGGTACGACACAACGAAGGTCCCTCAAAAGCGAATTCAAAAACTGACCGCTGGCGAATCATAAAAGCTAATAAAGTTATACACACGGCATAATTAATTGCTAATATTTGTACATTTTTGAACGCACGCATGTCAAAATTTATTCAAATGATCGTTCTGGGATTATTTAACCCTTTCACATACTATTTTTCAAATACACTTCCTTTACTGTAATTATATGTTATTTACTTAAATATAGAATTGAAATTGTTATCCAATTTCTATATTTTCCCCAAAGCAATATTTATTTATTTTGGTTTCATGTAACAGAAATTATTCAATTACGAAACATTTCCGGCGTGTCTAAATAACACGAGAGTTATTTTGGTTCGATATTTTTATACAAGAAATATTATTGTAAAAAAAACGACTAATAGATACACATACAATGCGCCTACATATCAAACAGCCGCAAATGAAAAACCTACGCACAAGAAGAGACGTAATTAAATGTACACAATTAGAATATGTTAATTAATCGAGGTTTGTGATAGTCTGTTTTAATTTAGTTAGACTCTTGAGTAACTGTTTGCGTGAACGTTTAAAAATAGCTGTTAAATAAAAATAATTATACTATTTTTTTTATGAAATGAATTTACACAAAGGGAATTCATTTAATTTCAGTTTTATGTATATTAACAGAATAGTTGTTTTTTTATCACGTATTAATTACAAGAAAATGATAAATTATAATCTTAACCTAACGATAATCTGATAATAGTATTAAATAAATTGTATTTTTTTTAAAAAAAAAACGTTGATTTTTTTATATATATTTACAAGGTTGTTATAAAGACTCGACATTGATAATAATTTCAGTAAATTAATCTAGATTATAAATTAAATTTTAATCAATGATAATTTTCTCATATATAGACATTATATTAGGTGATTGTAAAAGTATTACCCGATTTGCAATAAATAACACTTTACAATCGACTAACTGCAACAATAATACCAATACAAATTTATAAATTCACAAAGCATTTTAAGGTTATGTTGACAGGTATTATTTATGTGTTAAATTGCCTATAGATATATTTTTTAATGAATTTGAAATTATTGAAAATCAAAACAGATGATTTGTATTTTTAAAACATTGTATTAGGTTGGCAAGTATCTCCCTTCCGCCTTCTGGTCTTTTGAATTTCGCAGCTATGTAAAAAAAAGCGGAAGGGAGATACTTGCCAACCTAATATAACAATATTAAATAATAATAATAATAATTATAAATCTGACTAGATTTTTTTTTTAATAAATACTTTCCATACAATCTTGGTTAATTTCGTTCTGAATGAGAGACAAACAAAGATGGTTTCAGAATGTAAAATTAAAATTTATTCGATTTTTACATTTTAAAAAAAAAAATTTTACCTACATTTTATTTATTTATTTTTTTGTAATTCTATCATGGTCGTTCTTATACTAGAATGATAGAACACTTAAGCTTAAATATTTATTATTACTGAATAATTTTATTAATATTTAATAATATTCTTCGTTTAATATTGTAACTAATTTACTTTTGCACAAATAAATATCAATTCACCGACTAACAAATTTAAACAAACAATGTCCAACCATGAACTTGATCTATTTTTGGATTTTAAAAGAATTCTGATAAACACGAACCGTGTTATACGAAATTACTTTTATATTTAATACAGAACCAATTCAACCAGTCATATGTAATTATTCGCACATAGTTATTAATTTATATACATAAAAGTTTGTGCATATCATTTATGCATGAAGGCCATTTTTACAGCTTAATCGTATGATTTTAATTACATTTATTGTTATTAATTATTGAAAAAAAACATTTAAGGTTATCTTTATTTGAATTTTTCATATGCCATCAACTCGTTGATACCAACGTGCCTTTGTATCTTATTATGTAATAGGAAATATTTATTAAAATACATATTAATAAGTTATTCAAAGATCACAAAATTTTAATTATGCTCTAATTATTTTTTAATGTAAAATATATTAAATATATAATTTTTACTTGAATTGCGTATGAATGTATAATTTATATATATACAAATGATATTTCTTGTGATTAAAATAAATGATCATTATTTCTATAGAATATTATACAATTTCAATTATTTCTGTATCATTTTTATGTCTGACGTCTTAGTGAACAGATACGAATATTAAATAAATATTTACGGTCTCGTGAGCATAGTCAAAGAATGGTTTATAGTACATTACCAATGTTAAAATTTGTATGTTTTCCTGTTTCACGAGACAATTGTCTCGAACATTTAATCTAATTTAACAGCGATGAATAACTGAAACAAAGAAAAAATTAAATACAACGTATATAACTTCAAAAGTAAACCCCTTTAACATGCATGAACGATTTTACGACGTTCGTCGACAAAGTTCAAATACTAATGTATGAAATTTCAAAAGTTTTTCTTTCAAGTGCTTTAAAAAAACCATTTTTAAGTGCACTAAGTTGTTTTGCAATCATCTGGTATTTCCTATTAACATATTTCATAATATTATTAATATTTATTAAAGAATTAATTATGTATTACAAAAAGATATATAAAGCATCCGTAACTTTTTTTATATACAATAAAAATATAAAACCAGTTTTAAATAAATGCAATTAACATTTTTATATAGAACATTTTTACGCACCATCATCTTTCTATGTGCGTTGAGAGTATTTTAAATGATTTTACAACAGAATCGAGCGTATTTTTTCTTTCAAGGAGACAGTCATTTTCTTAATTAAACAAGACATGCCACAAGGTTGGATTTATAACATAATATCTAGCGACCTAATAAAATCTAACCATTTCTGAACTTCCTACTTATTTTTCTTCCTAACTATGCAATTTGTCTTCAGAGAAATTTTATTATATATATATATATATATATATATATATATATATATATATATATATATATATATAATTTTGTAATTAAATGTTTACTAGAATACCTTGAAAAATTTCATTCAACATAATATATCCATTTTAAAGTTAAATACAACCTTCTTTACATTCATAAACGTCCAATTATCTAAGAAAAATTATTCAAGTTTCTTAGTATCAAAAAAGAGAATCATGAAAATTAAAAAAACATATAAATTGCCATTTTTATAATAAAACATTGCAGATAAATTACTTTTCGTAACAAAATAATGAGGTGTATATGTAAAAAATGATTCTTTTTTAAAAAAAATCACTTCCTTCTGCTTGTAATATATGTAATTATATCACAACTGAAAGCATCTTTGAATGTTTTTATTTTTATCAAACTTATTTTGTCTTTTATAATCATTTAGGAAAAAAGTAAATAATATTGCAAAGAAAACACCACAATCAATTTATGATTTAAAATTATTTTTTTAAAAAAAATACAAACAAGCACACCTATACAATTAAATGCAAAATTATTTTTCTTTTTTTATCTAAACAGTAGCTCTTGAGAAGAATCAATGTCTATTTACAAAAAAAATATGAATATTTTTGTTGTTTTTTTTGATAATTATATAATTTGTAATATTTCACTTTTTCTTAATTACAATTAAAATGTAAAATAATGAACATTTTTCTATTGGTTAACAATTATCTTTGTTTTTAACAAATCATTCAGTGATGTGTGTACGTATTTATCACTTAGAATCTAATTGTGATTTAAACATCGGTCTAATTTTAAAAATCTTCAAGATTTACCTGAAAATGACAGACATGTAATAACATTTATTATATATTTGTTACATTTTATAAACAATATATCTACAATTATTGCACTTCATCTCAAATTTCTTAGCCTACATTAAGAGATATTTTTTTTGCACTCGTCACGTTTTCAATGAATGACAAAAAAGGAAATTGTGGTCAATACATAAATTTCTAAAAACATTACGTGTTTTTTCCTTTTCGTCGATTGCAAATCGCTTATAACATTACAAAACTAAATTTCTATGTGAAATAAACACGTCCTTAAAAATAATAATTTTAAATATCTTCGTTTCTATTCCAAGAAATTAATCCATTAAGTTTATTTTAATGAAAATGCAAAAATATTATCCTTATTCACACGAATTCGCAGATATTTTATTATTTATTTGAATTCTTCTTGTGTGGTGTGATTTTGTAATTATCACTAATATTTAAATATTAACACGCATATATATATATATATATATATATATATATATATATATATATATATATATATATATATATGACTAAAAACAGTACGTGCCAATTTTTCGTTTTAAATATAATTACAAGCAATTCTGTTTTTTATTTTAACAAGCAAAAATGTTTACATTACAATTTATTTATTTTTAAACTAAACATATTTGTATGAATTAAAAAAAACTGGAAATCATTTACTGAATAATAAAACAAGTCATGTCAACTAGAAAATTAATAAAAATGAACTATTTACTACATTGATAATAAAACTAAAATGGGCAATAGAGTTAATGCTCAGTTATTTATTAGATTGAAACGATTATCCAAGTTACAAATGATAATCAATTTATATAATAAACTTGATTTTATCGCAGACAAATTGAATAAATCTATCAATGAGTTCGAATTCAAAAAATATATCTTCGTACAAAAGAATAATCGAATAAAAAGGCAACGATTGAGTTATCGCGTTCATTAATCAGTACTCGTTAAAAACGTAACTTATCTTCAATTATATCATAAATGAACCAACCTGATTCAACAACAAATCCCATAGAATGTGACAAATAAACACGTACACAATTCGTTCACACCTTAATATCCACACAGCACGCGAACAATATATTCACATTGGAGAACAAAGACGAGAAAGAAAAATCAATCATGAATCACTGGTTAGGAATTATTATTATATTTTTTTTCTGTTTACAACACGTACGGATTGTTTGTGATTGTTGCGACGACGACTGGTAAAAATTATAATAATAGCCAACTTTACGGACACAATAGAAACTTCACGCACAGAAAAACCTGTTTCGACGGACGTACGAAATGATTAATAATAATAATAATGAGTTTGCATAACGTTATACAATTTGTAATAAGAACACAACAATGGACATTTAATTTTATACGCGGCGAGGTTTACCGCACTCTCGTCTCGATGCTATTATAGCTCTGAACTGCGCAGCAGTTGAAACTATACTGACTGACTGATATTAGTTGAGCGAGTACTCAGGTGACTCGGCTTTGTACGTAAATAGGTGAAGTGTAAATTCTATTAAACGAAAGCAGTCGACATCAATTCGTACAGTCCATTTCGAATAAGTTGTTGATTTTTTGCTTTTGCAAGCTGTTACGTCCATTAAAAAAATATTATACAAGTCTTCCTGTTTCGTTTATTAAAAAAAAATATATATGAATGAAAATAAAAACGAACAAGGAAGCACGGAATTAAATTACAACTGACATTGAAGTTAAATAAAACAGTTATTAACTGTTTAATTTAAATTAATATTAAATTCAATACACAGCCTAATATTTTTATTACTTAGTATTAGGATATCCGGAAAAGAACAGATTTGTTTACAATCCAATTCAAAAGAATATACAGTCGATCACGAAAGTATCTGAGTACATCTTAAATCAGTTGAATATAAAATTCATGTAAAATATGTTGAAACTCAAATCGATTTGATATTATAAATTAATAATATTCAACCGACATATAAGCAAAAATAAAATCAATAATTTATATATATATATATATATATATATATATATATATATATATATATATATATATATATATATATATATATATATATACACTGACGCACATAAGTCATGGCACACATAAGCAATTTATTGATATAATTTAATGAAGTCGTTAAATTAAAAAAAAATATATTTAATTGAAAATAAATATAATATTCATTATATTTATTTTCAATTAAATATTTTTTTTTAAATTAAACTACTTCATTAAATTATATCAATAATTTGCTTATGTGTGCCATGACTTATGTGCGACTATGTGATGTATATATATATATATATATATATATATATATATATATATATATATATATATATATATATATATTATGATTGGTTAAAAATAAAATTCAATTTGTTTTTCAATACAAAAACAGGTATACAATAAATGTTAAAATTACTGAAAAGCAAATTTATAAATAGAACAGCTACGAATATTAAATTGAAAACAAATTGAATATAAATCAGTCGATTGTGTTTCACAAATAGTTATCAATAACAATAACGTCTGATCAAAACGTTTCAGTTGTTGCACGTGTACTTAATTAATTTATACGTTTTTTCTCTTTTAATTTATTGTCGTACACGAAACATAAACAGCTCAGCCGAGCAACGAATTCCATCATTTAATTAATGTGCTTTTATGCAGACCGGAGTTCGATGCTGTAAATTCGCACGTGCGCTTTCGTCCACGTGTCAACACAATTAACTGTTTTCTTCCGATCGACTCATGTGTTGTATGTGTCGTATCCACATCCGTCTGATCTGAAACCGTATCAATGTCCTGCACAGATATGTACACATACATATGTATATCCTGTGAAATTTCGTCGAGTAAATTTAACTTTCAAACGATGTTTTCGATGAATATATTCACAGAATGATTTATTAACGAGATGATTGGATGTATGTATACAATGCAAATGGAACAATTCCAGTTGTTATAATATATAATATCATACAATAGATATTCGTTCTTGAATGTATTTTTCGACACGTGCAAACCATTTTTGGACGATTAACATTGCATTTTACTTGCAAAGTAAATAAGAATAAATATTTTTCTACAATAGAAAGTATGACAAGATGTAATAAATCAACTGGTTTTCAAAATAATACATTTTTAGTGTATTAACACTTATTTCCGTATTATTTTCTAATCATACCTCATTCCTGTGTATTATTATAAAATTGAATTTTCTAAATAAACAGATCGATTCTTTTAATTGAGCACTTGGCATGTGGTATATATTTACAAAGACATAAATATGCCGTTAATTATTTTCTAAAGTCCACTAGCGTGTGTATTTACAATTGATAACAATAGAAAAAAAATTATATATATATATATATATATATATATATATATATATATATATGTAATATTGATTATTTGAGAATATATAATACCATATCTCGATTTCCAATCCAAACTGGAAATTATAAAATATATTAGAATACAATCTAAATTGTAAAATCTTAAACTTGATTCTATCAGAGAGTTTATAGGAAATAGCTGAAACTCCAATCACAGTTCTGGTTGAATATTTTAACTTAGAATAAAATTATACTAATTTATACACAAATATTTTTATGGAAAAGTGTTAATCAAAAAACGAAAACAAACATGAAATATGCATCTATATTTTACTACACAAATATTTAAATTACTGAACAAATATTTTAACTGTTCTGTATTGTATTTGTTATTTTTCTTTCACTATAATGTAATTAAACAAAAGGATACATTTATTGCTTTTATATACTTAATTTAAATAATATGAATTCATTTCAATAGATAAGAACACTTTGTATTAATATTTAACACACTTAAAATATATTATATATATTTTAAAAGCGAACAAACATAATAATTTTTATATTTTTATACAATCAAACTAGTTTAATTGTTAATATTAATTACTTGATTTTGTTTTCAATTTAGGTTTTGTCTATCTTTCTTCTTATAAGACATGTATATATTTCTGTTTCAATCAAGTGAAATTAAATAACCAAAATTCTGACTGATCAAGTATGTTTTCAAAATGAAAAAAACCGGGAATTTTAAAAAATCA
Organism: Neoneuromus ignobilis; assembly: GCA_029203775.1. Classification (NCBI taxonomy): domain Eukaryota; kingdom Metazoa; phylum Arthropoda; class Insecta; order Megaloptera; family Corydalidae; genus Neoneuromus; species Neoneuromus ignobilis. The sequence goes on from CP092095.1 coordinate 24,317,292, forward strand.
ACAATTACAAGTACTGACAATATTAATATAGTATGAAAGAAGTTAAAGATTGAATGAGTTTAAAATATGTATTACAAATAAATAAAAAGATATTAATTATATATTTATTTACCTTATAAAAATAGTCATGAAGTCTCACTTGTAACAAACACAAAACAACTACTACATAAACTAAATAATTACATATATTAAAAAAAATATTTAAATTTTTATTGGAGTTATATAGTACAATCACAAATAATTAAATTACTACGTCGAACAAAAAAACAATTCAATTATAAAATAAAACATGTATTTAACATACAAGTGCAGTTTTCATGCAGTAATTGAAAATTTTTTATGAATACAGTATCATCAATGCTAATTGCATTATTGATGCAGCGTTTTAACTATGCTACCGTAGCTAAAACTGCAATGAACACGAGGACATTCATTCTTAGATTATTGATAAGTGTATGAAAATACATGTGTCGTTTTTCACATTCATGGAATTATTTAGATTTTTTTTCTTGAAGCCGATGCTTGTAATTTTCACTCGACAAAATAATAAAAATCGAATTAAAAAGTTTATGATTGCACTTGGTGTTAAATTTATACAACGCTGCATATTTATCTCGTCTGAAATTTAAATTTGAGTAAATAGGTCATGGCATAGAATAAATCTATTCGTAAATCGGTAACGTTCTGCAAATTGAACGAGTTGCAAAATTTTTTATTCAAATATGAAAAAGTCAACAAACATGATATATATTTTGAATAAAGTTTATTTTAAATGATATTATATGTACAAACATTAAATGTTATGAAATAATAATTAGTTGGATTGATATCAAAAAAGAGATCATAGTTAATTAAATAACGAACCTTGAAAAAGAAACACTTAAATATATATATAACTTCAGAAACAATAGCAATTGTAAAATAGATAATTAGATGTATTTATACAATAAATAAACTTACAGTGTGAATTTCCTATTAAAAATTACATTTCAAAAATATATCCAATAATGAAAATGTGAAAAACCTAATTCAATACAAAAATAGTACTTGAAATTCTAATTTTTTCAATGTTAGAATATCTCATCTTTAGTATAACTAATTGTGAATTTCATATTCATCTATCGAAGAATTTATATTTGGAAGTAGGTATAGAAAATAAATCATGTATTTCAATAAGAAATGAAAAAATAGGCAATAAGTTATTATTGGTATAGAAAATCATTCAGAGAATGTTTTCTGGAAAAGTAAAAGATAGATTTTACAAAAACGAGATAGGAAACGAACAGAAGTATAGAAATATGGTTATGGAAAAAATATTCTATTGATTGAACAAGATTTTCAATTTGTATTTTGCATACAGTCAACAAAAAAAAATTATTAACTGATATAAAAAAAATAATAATTAGACATTAGATGAGATATGAAATAATCTGTTTTTGGAAAAATTAAAATTAAAAAAAATTCTAAAAAAGATATTAAAGAAAAAGAATTTCAGGAGATATGAAGAAATAAAAGGGAGATGGAAAACAAAGCTTCGTAGTTACAAAAACTGAATGTCGAAAGATACTAAAATTTTGCAACCATTTCTCATACCAAGATATTATTTTTCACATGATTGCTTCACATCTTTTTAAAAATACCAGTTACTCGAATTGTCGAAGTAACAAATAATAACTGGACTTGAAATTTCAACTTATCTCCTTTACCTTGACAGATAGAACAAACTATTTCATTATGTACGCCAAATAAACATCTATAGTACATAAACACAATTTATTAATGTGGATTATTGCCAACAAGAACATGAATCGTGATAAAAATAAATATTGTACTAAAGGTTATTTGTTCAATAATTTTCGTAGAATTATTTTTATAAACGTGAATAATGACTGATCTGAAAGTTATTTTTATGGTTCAAAGACACTTTATCACTAAAATGAGAACACTATTCCGTAAATAAACACTTCAGATAAAAATATCAACGAATGAATCTTTTAAGAAGATGTACTAGAGCTGAATTTCAAGTAAACACTTATTACTCATTAAAAATATATAAATAACTACAATTTATAAATAACTCGATTTCGAATTGTGTTGAAATGCAAAACTGTACTACAATGACATATTTCTCAAACAGATAAGATTGTCCTCGTCGGTTATTTTCAATAATATATTATGTCAACAAAATGCAACTGATGACTAGGACATAGTAAAACACCTTCGATGAAATAAAATATATACGATGTAGTTTTATTCGAAGATTATTTTTTATGTATATGACACGAGGTCGTTTTGTCAACATGTTTGATTTTTAAAAAATACATAAAATATATAAAACGTAAATGTTTTGATAATGTTTTTATAAATTGATTTCTTACCCTAAAACCACATTTTCTTTTCAACAAACATTTATTGTCTCCTTTTGCTTAATAGGCATTTCAATCATCAATATATAAATATCAGCAATGTATAATTCATTTTTTAATAGATTTTGCAAAATGAAGTATGACCATTAAAAGTGAACAATAAATGTTTGCTGAATATAAAAAATCTTGAAATACGTTTAATTGTACATACATATAAAATTAAAAAATATGTAAAAAAAACTAAGTAATTTATTTTCTCGTCTGCACATTTTTATTCCAGATAAAATTTCGTGCTGATTTAAAAATAGACTACTTGTACACCGATTGATCATTTGATATTCTGATTCTATTCGTATGTTGATGATTTTATTTTTGACCTAAAAACAGAACTACGCACCGCGATGAAAACAAATACGGTTATTCCATCTCGGCGACTCTTGCATATTTTAAAAGATATTTTAATTCTGTACGGATGAAAAGAAAATAAACGATACGTGTTTGAAGAATATGCGATATAAATAAAACGAATGTTTGAATTTTTTATTCAATAGCATACCGGATTATTTTTTTACGCCACAAAGAGGAAAACAGCCAACACTGTGAATTATTTGATGTCAGTTTATCAAATGTAGTTCTGTGGGATTCAGTCTACATTTTTTTCAAGGGCAACGACTACTTTTTTACATAAATACACACACACACACGCACATACATACATATATATATATATATATATATATATATATATATATATAAATTCATTAGATTTTATGGATTGTTAAAGAGAAATTGAAAGAATAATCAAAAATTTGTCTATCAGCATTCAAATATACAATTTTAATCACTGTTTCGTCTCATTTTATACTTGATCTTTAATTTCAGACGAAAAAACCGATTTTTGAACATGCCATTTACTAATGTTTTTTTCAATTTTTCCATTGAAGGTCAAAACAATAAAAATTTTAAAACTCAATATAAATCAATATTTTTTGACAGGAATTAATAAAAAATAGTAATTTTCTGATAAAATAACATTTATTATTAAAAATATACAATTTTAGTGTTCAAAAATCGTTTTTTAATCATTTTCAGTTATTCTTGAAATAGAAAAAAGTCATAAAAAATATTTTTCTGTATCAAAATACAACAATTTGAGTAAAAATTTATCGTACAATACTTGAGAAATATTTTCAGGCATGTAAAATAAACAGTTTCTTCGAAATAAGTGACTAAAAATGAAATTTTTAATTTTTGATTAAAACAGCAATTGATTGGTTAATTTCAGTTTTCTCTATATAAAATGTGTTCTACGTTCAAAAATTTAATTTTAATCATCGTTTTTGCTTACTTTATACCTGTTCTTTGATTTTTGACTACAAAAATCGATTTTTGAAAACTTCGATTTTTCATGAAATTTTCCATACTATAGGTCGTGGTTTTTTGAGGGTCAAAAAAGTGAAAAATTTAAAATTCAAAATAAATCAATATTTTTCGATAGGAATCGATTATATCGATAGAAAATAGTCATTTTCTGGCAAAAATAATATTCATTATTAAAAAATACAATTTTAGTGGCCAAAAAACGATTTTTGATCATTTTCTGTTTTTTTCTCGAAACAGGAAAAAATTGTAAAACATATTTGTCCGTGACAAAATACAATAATTTGTGTAAAAATTTATCGTACAATACTTTAGAAATATCTTCAGACATGTAAAATAAACATTTTCTTCAGAACATGAGCCTAAAAATGAAAATATTGAATTTTTGATTAAAATAGTAATTGACTGGGTAATTTCAGTTTTCTCTATATAAAATGTGTTTTACGTTCAAAAATGTAATTTTGATCATCGTTTCGTCTTATTTAATAACTGTTCTTTGATTTTAGACTATAAAAATAAATTTCTGAATACTTCGATTTTTCTTGAAATTTTCCATACTATAGGTCGTGGTTTTTTGAGGGTCAAAAAAGTGGAAATTTTAAAATTCAATATAAGTCAATATTTTTCGATAGGAATCGATTATTTCGATAAAAAATAGTCATTTACTGGCAAAAATAACATTCATGATTAAAAAATACAATTTTAGTATCCAAAAATTGGTTTTTGATCATTTTCATTTTTTCTTGAAACAGGAAAAAATCATAAAAAAATATTTATCCGTGTCAAAATACAACAATTTGTGTTAAAATTTATCATACAATACTTTAGAAATATTTTCATGCATGTAAAATAAACATTTTCTTCGAAACAAGAGTCTGAAAATGAAAATATTGAATTTTTGATTAAAACAGTGTTTGACTGGTTAATTTCGGTTTTCTCTATATAAAATGCGTTCTGCATTCAAAAATGTAATTTTAATCATCGTTTCGTCTTACTTTATAACTGTTCTTCGATTTTTGACTAAAAAAATCAATTTCTGAAAACTTCGATTTTTCATGAAATTTTCCATACTATAGGTCGTGGTTTTTTGAGGGTTAAAAAAGTGAAAATTTTAAAATTCAAAATAAATCAATATTTTTCGATAGGAATCGATTATATGGATATAAAAAATAATATTTCTAGTAAAAATAATATTCATTATTAAAAAAATACAATTTTAGTATCCAAAAATCGATTTTTGATAATTTTTCTTATTTTCACGAAATTCAAAAATCAGAAAAAAAATATTTATCTTTAACGAAATATAAAAAAATACCAAGAAAAATAATCGTCTAGTTCTATATAAACATTTTCAATCAAGAAAATAAGAATTTGAATACGTGGAACATTTTCAAAAATGAAAATAATAGATTATTGATTGTAATATTACAACTGACTGATTTTTGGAGGGTATTGGTGAGACATACTCGATAAAAAAAATCAAAAAACATACAATTATCAATAAAATTAAATCAACAAAAATGAATACAAAAGAATAGCCGAATATAGAACAGAAGTGAATTGAAAAATAGTTTCATCAATACCAAATAGGTTGAAATAAGTGATGAAAAAAAAATTTCTATCTTCAAGGGAAAAAAGTAAATAGAAATATCTTCATCCAACAATGGACAGAATAAGGCTGATGATATATCTATCTATATACATATACATATATATATATATATATATATATATATATATATATATATATATATATATATATATTTAGTCAATACTGATTTAAAATAAATTATTTAACAATAATATAAATCTTAATACATCTACAACAGCAATGTCACTGTTTATATTAGTACGGGGCAATCATTGTCCCGCCAACGCGTATCGCAAATAACCTTACGAAGGAACTGCAAAAAGCGATTACGAACGAAAAAAGAAGAAAAAAAAAGTTATTCTAAAACATAATCAGAAAATATATTGAGCACGTTTCGTCGTACAATACATTCGCGTAAATACCACCTACGTAAGTACACGCAATCTTATCAATTCCGAGAAAATTTTATGACCATTTGGCCATATCACCTGTGTACTTATTATTATGTTCTATGACGTCCATTATAATCCGTAATTTATGCAAAATTTAATCATTAATATGATATAAATAATCTAATCATGTAATGGATTTTTGTATATGAATATATGTGGTCGACTTTCACTCGGACAATGTTTTCCAACGAGAGAGAAATTATGCAAAAAATAATTGCAAACAGGATTAGCTGTTGCATATTGATTTTATTACTTAAATATATATATATATATATATATATATATATATATATATATATATATATATATATATATATAGGATCATCCAAATGTGACGCCTAGATTTGTGTTTTATTAAATCTTTTTAATAAAACACAAATCTAGGCGTCACATTTGGATGGCCCTACATATTCATAAACATTTATATCTATAATAATTCGTGTAATATTATAAACGTCTCTTGAAAGAATGCATCTGTGAAATGCGAACTTTGAAGTGAGTAAAGGCATCACGCAAAACCATAACATGCACCGAAATATAAACCAATTGATTGACATATACACATTGGCATGCTTTTAGAATATTTTTAATGTACATTCGGCTCGTTTATTCCGATGAGATATAGAAATACGTGAGATCAGAATACGTCTATTCGATTTCTTGAAAGCACGTCGTCGTACTAAAATTTATTGTCTCTCATTTCGTTCACTCCTTCTGTAAGTTTGCTTCGTTTATAGCGTTTTATCGCACGTACAGAAATGTGTAGTTATTGATGTATAATACATATATACGAGCAGATTATTAAAATAATATTCGGTGTAAGTACAGTAGGTCAAGGTATTACCGTTTATTAAAAATGATTGAAAAATTGGACGAAGTATATTTAGTCTTGTTATATGAAAATAAATTCAAAATAACGATTTATAAAAAGAAATATTTAATGTTTAACGTAAAAAATAACTCGATATCTGTTGTCTCGCACATAAAAAATCCATACACCATATGTTAAAATCTCATACAAGTCCAGCTTAAAAACATTAAAAACGTTCGCTTAAATCTGTTTAAAAATTACTACAATAACAACAGATCGTCCACATCTGACAAATATTTTTAGATTCGGAAAATATTTCTGAAATGATATGACGTCAACGGCTAGTACGTAAACTCTTTACTCGTGTGTGTGTAAGGAGTGTACACTTTTTCATATAATTCGAATTGAATCGCTCTCGTATTATATTTTTTCATATAACGTATATAGAGATTAACTGTCATTTATATTAAATCAGAAATAATCCGCGTTGTCGTTTCGGGATGTTACCGTTCCTAGAATATACGAGCCGCATCCTGTATACTCGAACTGAAAAAATAGGTCGAGGGAATACGTACAAAAATTGGTATGTATCTACTACGTGGTATTAAATTTGAATATTTAATGGAGAACGATGAAATTTGTCTACGAATACAGCAGACACAGTCTTGTATCCGTGACGTATTTTGTATACTGAAATTTCAATGATATCGTTACAAAGTCAATTCAAATATGTTTCTTGGAAATGTCCTCACGATAACATTTCATACGGTCGTATATTTTTACAATATTCGACGTACGACAAATGCTAATTGTGTAATGAATATAATTTTGCAAAAAGACACAAGGTTCGCGTTGCAAGGTTTATACGCTCTACGACCGAACACAAGAGTACACCTGATACTGTGAAACAGATATTTATAAAAAAAATAGTGTTTGTGTTCACGAACGGAGACACGTATATGTGGAAGGACGTTGAAAGATTAAATACTGAATGTAAACATTGACATTCTGTACGTAAATGCCAATAAATAGTTATTTACATCCGATAAATATTTATCGGTCGTCGTTATTGAGAGACGATTACTGAAAATCGTACATTGCCTGAAGTGTCATTTCTATAACGACAACAATGTTTTAATTTTATATTTAAGAAATTTTGTACACTCTATGTAATATATATTTTTATTACAATTTTAAAATCAACACTCAATTCAATTTTTTAAATACCATTTTACAATAAATTAATTACTGATTAGTTATTAAGAGACACGACTAGTGTGACACTTTCAAAAAATCGATTTTTTTGCATTTTTCGATAGTCTATACCTTCAAAAATAACATACTAAAATTTCAAGTGCGGATCTCAAATAGTTTTTAAGCTACATCCTTCTAAAGAGTAGCTGCTCATCGGTTAGAAACGATACTTTTATCCGCGTTTTTCTCAAAACTACATTTTTAAAATTTGCTGCAGTTCTAACTCGATAAATCATCCGATCGATTCGATTTTTGTTTTAGCATATTTAGTATTTGTTTCTCCATACAATGACCCACCAATTTTTCGATTGAATAAAAAATGTAATTTTGCCATGCCAAAAATCAATAGGTTTTTGAACGAAATTTTAAACTTTATTTTAAAACTCCGCCATTTTGTTCAATTTCATTTTTTTCACAACCCTGGGTCATTGGCAAAACCTTCTAGTTTAGCGACTTTTTTTTATTTCAGACACTGTAAAGGCCACAATCACTGCAGCAGTGGAGGAACTTTTTTTTTTATTTAGAGATAGACTCGGGAGATGGCGAATAACTTGTTGAAAATCAAATATTTTCATTCGAAAAAATTACTATGTATATATTATTTATGTACAAATATATCCTCAAAATTTTAAAACATTCAATGCAATAATTTTCTTTAAAAAAATTTCCGAAAATTACCTTTTTTTTAGGCGGTCACACTAATGAAAAAGATTTTCCTCTGATCACTTCATAAAAATTTTTTAATGTCTATTTATATATCATCATAATTATGCCTTTTCTATTCACTAATGAATGAAAAGTCTTTTTCAAAAATTCAGTGATCTAATTTCTTTTTTTTTATCATTCGACATCGATAAAGGTATGTGTGTGTATATAATAGATTAATAAACACTAAAAAAAACACATATTTAACAAAGAACATTTTTTTTTATTTCATGGTTACAAAACATTTTCTATTACTATTAAAATTTAATAAATATACATATTTAATAAAGATTACAATTCATATCTTAATTTATATGATAATAAATGATAATTATAATAGCAATAAACGATATCTGTTATTATTAATTAAAATGTGGATAAAGTTGCCAAAAAAATATAATCGATTATTTTATATGAAATAATTTAACATAATAATAACATTATCTGTTTTAAAATATCTTATCATCAGACGGATTAAGATAATTGGTCAAAATAGAACTTTCAATTTTTAGTACTAACTCCATTTTTGTATGCAACTTAATTTTAATAAATAATATTTATTTATATATACGACAAAATAGTTATGGACTGACATGTATTTAAATCACATCATTAAATAAGAAACTAAAAAAACTGTCTAATTTCCTTAGTGAAAGTATTAAATAAAGACATCAAAAACACTGGCATGTCTTCGTTACGTTTGCACGAAAAATGAGTAAATAATCGAATACAAGGAAAAAACGTATCTACGAAATCGAGCAAAAATAGAAACCCGAGACAATTTACGTTTTATCTGTGAAAGTATCTACGATACGTTCATAATTCGATGCCGAAATTTCGTCTTCTAATGATTATTGTTAGTCCAGAGACATACATTATTATACTATAGCGTTTGATCGCCAGAACAACTTTCATCGAAAAGTAAAATGTTGTGCCATAGTTCACGTCCAGTGCACGGGTGTACGTTACATGCAAGAAAAAAGAACTGTTCTGAATTACAAATCGATTGTGCGTGCATGGAATCAAAAAAAAAATCCATTCAATTATGCCTGTTTCTTCGGTCGTTTGAAATTTCTTCGAGTACTAATCGTCACAAAACAATGACTTGGATTCGGTTTCGAAATTCGTGCAGATTTGTTTTTAATTTCAAATAAGTGAAACTGAATTATCGAATAGTAGACATGTTTATATTACCGAATGACAAGTTCTTGTAATTTATTAACGTATTGTTTTTTTAGAAACAGAAATTCTGATGTAATAACAAAATTGATTTTATTGAAAAAAAGCAAACTACACATCTATTTTACACTGTCAACAAAGAAAAATAATATAGGGTTTTCCAATGAGAATTTCAGAACTTTGACAGTTAGTAACAGCCATGTTTGAATTTTTTAAGCTCATTTTGACATTTCATCTCAGTATAGTTTGGAAAATTATCATGGGACGTTTAACATTTCAACAACGCTTAGAAATTGTAAAAACATCAATAGATTTATTGAAACAAAAGTTTAATAAGTCTATTATTTCACGAAATGGACCCATCAATTGGCCACCAAGATCATGTGATCTAACTCCATCGGATTATGGTTATGTGAAATCATTGGTTTATGCTAATAAACCACAAACAACAAAAGCATTAAAAATAAACATTGAACGTGTAGTTCATGAAATTGGACCACAATTATGTGAAAGAGTGACTAAAAATTGGACTAAACGAAGTCGCGGTGGTCATATGAGTGAAACTGTATTCCATCATTAATGCCATAGAATATTCTTAAAAATAAAAAAAAAATAATTAATGAAATAGTTTATTTTATTTCCATTTAAATTTCTGAAGCGCTTATTGAAAACCCCTATACAATAAAAGATCGTTGCAAATAAATCATTCTGTGACAATAATTATTAAACAGTTAAATTTACAAACTATTAGTCTGGTTAAATTTCAACCACCCACACGATCGACAACAATAAAAAACAACATATACATATTTTATTACGCCTATATAAACTAGATATTGCGTGCATGCGTGTGTTTATCTAAATCGTGTATGCGTGCGTCTCTGATATGTGTGTGTGTGTGTACGCAATGCAAACACCTGTTGTAATGATGTTTGTTATTCATTAAGAGGAGAGTAGGTTAAAACGCGATAAATAACTTACGGCCGAGTTATGAACGATTAGCAAACTCCCGTTTCGTCGTGTTGATTTTTTTGTATGCACGCGCGGCCCGTTATGGAAAAATTGGGGTTCGCATGCTGGCGTCTGACGACCCGTCAAAAAAATAATAGTATCGATACAGTGAGGAAAACTGTAACAAAACCGACAAACGTTTGCACGCAATGTTGGATTTCGAATAAATATTATACTTGCGTAAGGGCCACTAGCCGAATTTTGAAACGCACGTGTGTACTTTTTTGATCAGCATCGATTGTGGAATATTGTTTAAAATTTACACACACGGTTCCTTTTTCAATACTCGATGGGTCAGTTTGATGGAATAATTTTTTGAAGAACGGTTTTTTTTTTGTTTGGACAAAAATGATTTTTCCAAATTGAACTATTCATCTCAATAGCAAAAAAAATATATAAATTTGTATAAATCTAATTGACAAATATGATTTTTACAAGTGAAACTTCTATGTGAAGGAAAATAATAAATAAGTTTTAAAAATGGAAGATAATAAGATATACGAGTACATCATATATTTTTTATTTCACTTTTCTGAAAGCAAAATATAATAAGTGTCTACATTTTATATTGTATATAAGAATATTTCAAGACAAATTATATACGAAACATTGATTTTTTTCTTCGTACACGTGTTGTATACATATTAAATAGCCTTTGGAACGATTCCTGAATAAAGAACAAATTTCTATTTGTTTACGGTAGAGACGATAATAATCAGAAGAATATAATGATGTTTATTTATCAATTATCGTCAATTTCTACATAAAAAATGATAGCAAGAACGGTAACACTAATTAGTCTTACATACATTTCCATAAGACGTCGTACATAACTGGGACATGTATTGGGCACAAGCGACACAAATCGTATATTTTTATGCGAATATGAGACAGAAGATCGTACGATGCCCTGTTAATTCTTTTTGTTGTCTAAATTAGCATGTTTCGAAATGTCGTCGAACGTTTCCATAAATTCTTGTAATGACACTTGACCTACATAGTTCTTGGAATAAAAAATACGTATTTTGAAAAACGTATTATTACACAAGATCTAAAATATATATCAAAAAATGTTCAAATTATGCCAAATTAAGAAAAAATAATAGCCCTGATCTTTGCTAAAAAAATGACTACAATGTTAAATATGTATATTATAATTGTGAAATATATATATTTTATAAATTTACATGTTTTTCGATTTATATATCAAGAATGTCCCATAAGGAGCGCACAAGTTAATTTTTAAATAAAATATTTTTGTTTGAGTGAGCAATGATAATTTTTTGAGCGATAATGAGCGTGCATTACTGATGGGATTCTATATATAAATAAACAATGATAAAACATATTTTGCATAATTTATTTATTTTTGAATATGCAATTTTTTTAGTTTTAAATTCGAAGAATATAAAAGTTTCTTCATTAAAATATCCAACATTTCCTTGCTGGTCTAATGAATGAAATTTGAATATATAAAAGAATAATAAAATATTAAAAACTGATTAACAAAACATTTTTAAATTAATGATCTATTTATACAAACAAATTTAATAACAGTACGAATCGATAATTATTTAATATAATTTTTCAAAATAAATGTTCATCTAAAACTACGTCTATGATAATTTTTTTAGAAGTTTCTCGCGAGTTCAGAATGATTTTCTATACGAAATATCCAAAATAAAATTTATGAAAAAAAATATCAAAAATTAATATCAACGATAATCGAATTTTATACATAATTATTTACAGAAGTACATCACCACTTAAGGAGGTATTCTAGTCTAGAATTTTGAAAAAATCGATTGTTTTTGCATATTTTCAAAGTTTAGACCTTTAAGAATATATCCTTAAGAGGATTTTTCGAAATTCGAATTATTTTCGGAGTTATAGCTATTTTTCTGACGCGCCAACCAATCCGGTCTGGCCGGAACGAATCAACTTTAAACGCGTTTTTCTCGAAACTACTTTTTTCGACACGGTTGACGTGATATCTCAAATTCTAATAGACCGATTTACTTGAAATTTGGTACAAAGCTTCTCAATATAACAGTGATTGCCCCTGCCTAGGATTTTTTGAAAATTTTGATTTTTACTATTTTTAAAAAATTCCTAAAGTTGAAAAAAATAGGGCAAAAAATTACTGTTTTTCACACTGCCGCCATTTTGCGAAAAAAAATTTTTTTTTAAATTTCCCTAGGCGGGGATACTACTACAACCTTCTTTTTCAATAATTTCAAAAAAAAAATTGGCTTCAGATGACCGAAAGGATTAGAACCACGTCAACCAGGAGACACCTTTTTTTCGAGCCCCTACTTTGCCAGCCTGAACCTTTTTCAATTTTGATTTTTTTTGTTTTTAATAATACTTTTTTATACTCTTAAAATGTCAATAAATAACTGATAAAAAAATGGATAGTAAAAATATTTGTTTTTATAGCGTCCAAAAAAACACCGAAAATTCGTGCGTCTAGACTAGAATACCCCCTTAATGCTAATCAAATTTTCATAATTTTGATTAATAACTGGAATTAAGAAATACGAATAAGTAAACGTTTATTAAAATATTTCACAAATAATTTTATTCAGAACAAAATTAACTGAACTTAAAAAAATGAGTACACAAAATAACTGACCCACCCAATGATATTAAAATCCTCGATTATTCCTTTACATGATTTATTATATTCCTTGAAAACATACAGGCAAAAGAATATTTGGTAATGTCTCTTTTTTTATGAATAGTTGATATGTGGGCCAATTTTTTTTAAAGTTAAATTATAAAGTTACATTTCTCTTCTAATATAATTATTAATTTCATTTCAAATAAAATGAACTTTGAAATATATTAAAAGTACTTGTATATTTTTGATTACATCCATTAATCGAAAATATAATGATTTAACGTTTCTTGGATGCGTTAAGTGGACGAATTAAGTAACTGTGCATGAGATTGCATAGAAATGCACACGCTTTATTTTCAAACATAAAAGAACGTCTGATAGATATAAAATAGGAATGTTATTTGATAAAAAAAAAACTTATACCAATCTAGAAATATCAAGGTCTTTAAATAATTGTTAATAGTCCGTTCTAAAATAAAAGTCAAGATAAACAAGCTGAAACATTTTCATATGTAAAAAAACATGTCTCTAAAAATACATATAGGATATAAATAAGAAAGTCATTATTTAATAACTATATTATTATATAGATATACATATGCACATTTATATATATATTGCATGCTTGTGTAGGTGTATGTATTTATATATTTATATATATATATATATATATATATATATATATATATATATATATATATGTGATACGTGTGTGTGTTGTATGTGAAATAGCATAGTTATGACCTTCTTACACACTTTCACTTTTTTCGTAAAAATCCATGTAAATTCATTGAAATTCCGAACATATTTAATTTACAATAACGAAAATCGTTTGCAACGAACTGTGGTCTTTCAGATTGATTTCCACAGTTCGTATTGAACATTTAAATAAATAAACAGGCAGTTTAATGTACAAAAGTGAAAGAATGTGACTGAAATGATACTTCTTGGAACTGTTTCTGTAATATACCTTAAATCGGAGAGCTGCTGGAAATGTGCCCAGTAAGAAAATAGCAAGAGCACACGACGAAACAACAACACACATATCACAGTGCACACACAACACTTTTTCCTTACAAGTCAAACGGTCGTTCCTCGAACGAATTGACGACATTCGCTTTCTTTACATTAGTAATTAAAAGATACAGCTGCTTTCATTGCACTCGTTCGAACGCCCACCGATAGATCATACGCATATTGAATCATCCGTACTGATTATGAATGCAAATTAACAAGCAATGAAAGAAAATAGTCTCAAATTATTGTACACTATTTTTATTCGTGCCAATTGAAATATATGGAACATAAAAAAAACGAACTGAAAGAAAAAGAACACATTTTCCCTTACATATAAAAACATCAACAGTTAGTCTACCTCTTTAAGGTCACTGGTGTTAAAATCGACGGTCAATGAACACAATTTTTCTGAACTAGATCGGTGATTAAATCGGCCTGGTCGATATATGAACACGCGATAGAATTCACATCAATACTATCTGACAATTATAGTCGTCTAGCTAAAGATAAGGAACAAACTGTATGTCAAAGACTAGCGCAAGCCAAACTCAACTGTGTTGCAGCTGAGCAGCTGACGGTACTGAAGTCAACGGCTGTTGACAGTAATACACTGAACTATAAATCAAACATTCGCTGCATTCCATGTTTTTTGAGTTCGAGGACAACAACTTCTTATGCAAACTAAAGTTACTTCTCAATAAGGAATATCTGGTTTCGTCTAAAAAATATAAAATACGTTATTTTTTGAAAATATCAATACCAAAATTGAAATTTTGATACAAACTTTGGTTTACGAAAGTAACCGATTCTAGATATCGATTTTTGATATAATTTATTTCCAAAAAAAAAAAATATTAAACATATTTTGAAACTTTATACACATTATTCATCGATGTTTTAAGATGTTACTTTATTTTCTTCAGAACAAAGAATAATATACTTACATGTGATTATTAATTACTTAAATTCAATTCTGTTAAATGCCACCAATTTCTACTCATACACAATTTTATTTTCATAGTTATCTTAGTTAATTCTTCAACGTTTAAACTTTTAGAAATACATAATTTAATAAAATTTAAATCAACTCAAAAATTGTAAAATCAAAATACTCAAAATTTTCATTTATTTATTAATATTTGTGAGATGGATTAAAAGCTGAAATGTTTTTTTATCAAGAGTATAAAATATAATAAATAATAAATGAAAGTTATAATTATTGCTTTTCCATATTTAGTAGCAGCCTTATTTTCAAAAGCCATATGTATTACATGCCATAAATAGAAAAATATTCATTGTAATTGAAACAGTAAAAGTATTTTATTACAAACAGTTTTCATTAATATCTGATAGTATTTTCACATATTTGTTGATAAGCTGTTTAAAAATGCATTTGAACTTGAGAATTAATCAAAGTGATATGTTATCTGTAAAAAACACTTTGATGTAATGAATTTATCTATATGCTTGAATCTTTTTTTGCCTTGTATATATATCATTTTTAAATAACAAATATAAATAACATAAATATAAAAGACATTCATAAGGAAAAAAACTGATGTTGGGATTGAAAATAAAATACAACAAATCGATAATAGTGAAACTATTATATTATAATTAAAAAATACTTCATCATGATTTTCATACATCAATAGGACATTTTATTATTAGCGAAATCACATTTTTTTTTGTTTACATACGCACAATAAAAAGCATTGCACTTTCCTACCGACGAAGACATTACGATCAGCATCACAGACAAATCTCGTGTTCTGTGCTAACGTAGCGCTCCGAATGCACTACGCACTGACGCTGACTTATACTTAGCACATCGACATTTAATTGAAAAATTTAATAGACGAGATGTCGACAACATCTACATTGGTTAAATTCATTAATCAACGTCCACCGATTACGAAATCATTACTAACGACGTCATATGTTTAACAAATAATCGTAATAAGCCTTTTAAAAATGAGCGAGCACATTTAGTTAATAAAACCTATTATTATTTTGTATGCGTACATCGATTCTAACAAAGTTATTTATTACCTATATTGATTAATTCATTTTTTTATTATAATTATTAATATAAATACTAGAGTTGGAATATTTACAATTTTGTGTATATATGTGTGTGTGTATGTATATATATATATATATATGTGTATGTATATATATATATATATATATATATATATACACACACATACATAAATATACATACTTATATGTACTTATATTGTATGCTACATATCACCATTTATTTTAAATATATCTAATAATAATTATGAATAGAGAATTACTATATAATTGTATTTTTTTCTTTTTTTTATATAACTATATGTACAATAAATAAATTCTTTATTGGTTTATTACAATCATCACTTTTAGTACATTTGTGACTGTAGTACAATACTAAAAAAAAAATAAACTGTACTGACTACTCCCTGAGAATAGTACTTATATTTAAACTAGCTGACTGAACTGCAGTCAACAATATTAATGTCTGTATTTATAATATATATATTTATATATAGATATTATATTTTTTAATAAAATCTATTTACAATTTAATCCAAATGTATTATTCTTTTGCTTTTTTTTGTTTTCTTTTCACGATGTAATCAAACATGAGTATTGAATGGTACATCGTTTAATGAGATTTTTGTTATGAATTATAATTAGAAGAAATTATTTCGAACTTTAATTTGACGTTTGTTTGTGAAAATAACATATACAATTTCAACACTGATAACATGAAATGAAATAACTTTTAAAAAATCGATTAAATGCTTCTTTAAATACCAACTATTTTAATAATTAGTGACTGAAAAAAAAACTACAGACAAATTAAATATTCTCAACAATTAAAAGAAATTAAAACTTAAAACAATTACAACAAAATAAATCAATCGAGCGTTTAAAGTGTTTAACTCACTGAAATAAAATCAATTTGAAGATAAATATCTTTTTATTAATACCAAATTTGTAATAAAAGAAATATGAAAGAAAAATAAACGACAATAACATTTATAAAACACATGTCTTTTATAAACTTTATATTAAATTTAGGTGTTTCTTAAACATACACTACTATATATAATGTCTCTATTTTATTCATATATTTCTTAAACACTGTTTAAGTCTGTACCAGCAGACTGTATTTCCTTTGTATAATCTGAACTTATATACAAAGAAATAAATAAACTGCACTGTTAAATTTGAAATACATACACTTTGCTTTATTTTCAACATTTGGTCCTTTACATTTAATATGGGAAACTGTTTACTGTTCACATTTAATTTGCACATATATAATACATTTAAACTAAAATGATACAAAAAAGTTTGAACCAAAAGAAATAAATAATTAAAACGGATTACTGTTCAATATATACAACTTTAAGTATTTACCTGCGATAGACGTTATTAAAATTCGGTGTTTATTCTGGATAAAATAAAAATAGAATTTAAATCGTACGATTTGAAATAATGTTTAATATATACATATAATTTAGAATATCACGTTTGAAGAATGTACATCAAATATAATTAACGATTATTTTTTCATTGTTGGTTTTATAGACTTTAGATATAAAGAATTTCAGTATTTCTTTTATGTACTCAATAATGAATAAAATAAAGCACAATATACTTTTGTATCTTTTTAATATTCTTTTCTAAATTAAGGAACAACATGTACCTGCATGTTGTTTTATACTTCTTAGAGATAATAAACTATTCAATATTATAAATTTGTCATCCAATAGAAGAGAAATTAATATAATTCTTACTTAAATTTTGGTCCAATCATAACACTGTTTTTTGTAATTAATTTAATTTGCAATCTTCATATTACAAATTTCAAAAATGATCGTTATTTCATCATTGTTTATCTTCAAATTGATTTGAATCTTCACTGAATTCAGTATAAATTTTAAAATTTAACACTTAAAATTGTATATGTCTATTATGGATAAACATATCAACAAACACAAAAATACTTCGGGAAAAAATCGATTTTGAAAGAAAATATTATCACATTAAAATAACAGTTATTTCCAGTCAATTGCACTTTCTTTATAATTTCAATAGAAAATATTTTCATTTGAATGATCTAAACATAACTAGAAAGAATACATAATTTTCTACTTTTTAATTATTATGGTAACAGAAATATTTGATTCTTTAAAAAAAAATAATTATATCAACATAATTTTTACATAGTAATAAATATACATTTATGAATTTTAAACACTAATGCTTGATGTTTTTCGATTTACAATTATACTATTTTTTTTACACTAGAAAATAAACTTTATAAATTGAAAAGCGATGATTAACCTACATTTATCTCTGACATTACTGACAGATTCGTTTTAATTTGTTAGCTTAAGATTATTACACCTTTATAGAGTTTATAATCAAGACGGAATACAGCATCGGTTTTCTGGCGATTTTTATGTCTGTATCCTATGAAAAAGATAGAAGTTATGTCGAAATAGTAAATCGAATTAGCCTCGATTTACATTCATATATATATATAAATTTAGTATCTATAGTATATATGTACACAAATCGAATTTTATCTTACCGCACTTAGACACTATAACTTATATATTACCAACAAAATCTATCTAACAAGTAATTTTGATCTTGGAATACATTTAATTATGTTTGTTTATAACTACTTTCGTCAGGTGTTTTCAATTCTTTTTCATAAAATGAAAATATTTAAGTTTTTCATGAAATTTACAAAAAAACAAATGTTTTTCTTTCTTAAAATCAATAAAACAAATTCTTAATCAAACTTACTAAACATTTCTATTACAATAATTATCATAAAGTAATAGATGATATACATTTATTAAATTACATTTTCAAAATCCATTTTTTGCAAGAGTACTATTATTTTATTGTAAGTACATACTTTGGAACGTTTTGAAATGAAAAAATAAGACAATAAATGTTCTTGTAATGTTTGATTGAAGTACAATTTGATTTATATTTCTCTCAGAAAATAAACTTAATTTTCTTATAATTTCACATACTATTATTCTGCAAATATCATGAAATGTTTTTAAAAATAATCGATTATATAACAATAACATCATGAACAGAATACACAAGACGAAAAATAAATTAATAAAACAGACTTTGTTCATATAATCACGATAAAAGTTTTTTTTTTTAATATATACACTAACTTTGTTTCAATGATCCACTTTTAAGGAGTCCACGTCTACTATTAAAATGTTCTTGTCACCTCATTTGAATAACACTTCTTTCAACACCTAATAATTGTTTAACACGATCATTATACCTGATAAGAACGACTTTAGAACCTCTCGTATTGACACGCTCACCAGCCCACAACATATGAGTGCATTGTGCCTGTTCGAGGAAATCGGCCATCTTCAGTTCCCTTAAAACGTTTTTATGATTTATCGGACCAGACGGCTGCGAGCTCGTCGTCGGAGGATTTATCTGACGCAACAATGCGTCTTTCGATTTTATTTTCAATAGACTTAACAAATCTTGCATTAATACCCAACGATCATTGGGATTATCGCCTCGTAACGTATACAGATTCGGTAACGGTATTTCGCACTCTTCTGCAACAAAATCTTCTTCGCTTGATTCCGGATCGGGCGACGGTGCACCTTCGAGCGCGTCATACCCCTTCTCTTCTGTGTCTAAAGTTTAAGAATATTTCATTTCGAGATCGTTACAAAAGAATTTCATTTTTTTTTAAAAAAAAAAAACGAATCTGTCGACTTACCAAAACAAACTGCAGGACCTTGAAAACGCCATGGTGTAGATTCTTTCCCCTGTATATCAGCCATATAATTTTGTAAGAGTCCCAAAGAGTCGCCGTCAGTCGCTAAAGACATCGGTGTATATCCGGAATATGTCGCCAGTGATGGATCAGCACCATATGCTAACAACAGCCTTATTATTTCAACATAACCGTTTTCAGTAGCTTCATGTAATGGCCTGTAAAAAGTTTGTGTGATATATATAACAAAATGAATAAAATTGAACTTTTGATAAATCGAAAAATACCTTATTCCCCCTTTAGCTGACTCGTGAACATTGGCACCATATAATAATAATAATTTTGCAATATCTAAATGCCCCCGTGAGCAAGCCTCGTGTAAAGGCGTATAGCCTGCATTATCTTTTGGAGACGGTCTATTATTTAGCGTCTCCAAACAATAGGCAGTTACATCCTGAAATGAATTAAGAAATATTTAAATTAAAACAATACACAACTCTGTATCAAAAATTGTAAACTTTGATTCTGTAATTTTTTTTTCAATATTGTAATAACATGTTCAAAAATATTATTGTTAACTTGCAATAAAAATATTATGCAATATTTATTTAAAATAAAAAAACGATATTGTTTATTTATTCTGATTGTCTTTTTAAATATATTTATGTTATTATTATGCTATTTAAAAATCTAAAATTATATTTTCAACAATGCTTGTTATTGTTTTCTTTTTTATTATAAATAGTTCTTTTATACTGCCGATAAAAGAAATAAATACGCGCAATTTTCTAAAAATATGTATAAATGTATGTAAAAAAATCTGACCGTATATCCAAGTCGTGCCGCTCGATGAAGATGCGTCTCGCCGATTCCTTTATTCAGTACCCATCCTTTTATTTCCCTCTGTATATCTTGAACTGATTCCGCATTACTTCTTTGAACACCGACACGTTTCTTTTTAATTTTAATCACACCTTCTGTTGGAATCTTTTCCTTTTTAACTTGCTTTTTCTTCTTTCTTATATAATCGAATCCTGAACTAAATTTCCTTCGTATGGCTTTCAATTTCATACGCTTTTTCGGAGGATGCAATGCTTTAACTTCACTAGCATCCATAGAAGTCAGTTCTATTTTCAGTTCTTCTTTCATAATCATCTTTTCAACTTTAACAGTCGGTCTTTCGTCTTTCAACAATCTATCGTCTTTGGAAAGCTTCTCTTCTTTCGCGACCTTCTCTTCTTTGATGACTATTTTATCTTCTTTGAGCGACTGTTTTCCTTCTTTCTGAGCGACTTTTCCTCCTTTCAGTTGCCGTTTCATTTCTAATTTTAATTTTTTTGCTTCGAGCGCTTTAATCATACTTTTCTTTCGGCCTGCTGGTATAATTCGTTTCGTCAAGATGGTCCTATTTCCACGTAAAACGACGGCACTTCGCAATCCGGCTCTTCCAGGAGTACCGCTGAAATCTTTCTGTCTAGTTTTCGCCGTCTTCGCAGGCACCGGTTTCTTTTTAATTTCTGGCGGTTTGACGATTGGAATTTCTTTTTTAATATCCTCATGATTTGTCATCGGCGGCGCAGACGCTGGCCTATCTTCGCCGAACACTTCTCTCCTTGTCGCTCTTTGTTTTAATAAAAGCGTTTCTTTTCTCGTCCTCGAATTCAGCACGATCGGTTTAAACGCTGCGGGAATGGTTTCCGATTTCGCATTTTTAAGAAAAGCGTATCTAAAATTATTAATAGTATTTTTACGAAATGATCCTAAATAAACCGAATCTTGTGAAACATTATCTAGTTCTTCCTGCTTGAGTTTCTTCAATTTTCCTTTCGCGTTTTTCTTCTCTTCTTTATTCGATGATCCGATACCGAGACTAGGCGTGGGAAGTAATTCGAGTGGACTAGTAGCTCGTGGAATTATTTTCGGTCGAGTGTTTATATCTTTTTTCGTCTTCTTTCGTTTGTTCTTGCCGCACCGTTGGGCAAGTAAATCGACAATGGAGTTACTGTTCTTACCGCCTTTGAATTTCGAAGTGTTAGTTTTACTTGTCGATGATAGTAATGAAGACGATGTCGCTTCTTCAGAATCTTCGAGGTTTTTATTGTGAATTAAACTAAAACTAGAATTCGAATCGATATCGCTATCGAATAATTCGAATTTCGTTTTGCTTGATCCGAAAAGATTATTCGAAATCGCAGGACGTTGTTGAAAGAAATCGTTATCAGTAATCGAAGAATTCACAGGTGATGGACACGGATCTAAATCTGGTAACGAACTAGATACTCTGGTCGGCCTTGCGATGTTTATTAACTGAGCTGGCATTCTCAACGACTGTTTGTATTTATAAACTTCCTCTTCCCAGCCAGGCCGAAAATCAGAACCATCCCCGAACGACGGTTTCTTCTGTAACGTGGGTTTCGAACGTCCTTTCTGCGGCGTTGTTTCTCTTGGTCGCAAGCTCATTCCTTTTTCAGATAGCGCTTTGCCCGATTGTCTCTTACGCTGCCTTAATCTATCGGCTACGGTTTCGGGATTCTGATCGGAATCACTGTCACTACTGCTTTCGCTAGACGATTCAATTTTAATCTTAGCACCACTCTTCTTGGCACCATCTTTTCGTTTGATCCGTATGACATTATCGTCATCACTATCGTCACTAACATCCGACACTTTTTCTTTCATATCATCCAACGTGCTTTTCTTTCCTATTAACGGTACGTCTGAATCGGAATCTTCATCTTTTTTGAATTCTATATCGTCAATCGGTTCTTGTTTCGGTTCTATCATTTCAATAACTTCTTTCTTAATTTCCATCGTACCGGACGTTTCGATTTTTTCTAAAACATCGTCACATTTTTCAACCTTGATTTCGATTTCGCTTAGCGGGCGTTCTTTTGTAACAGTTTCAAGTTTAGCAAGAACATCCGGTTCGACTATTTTTTTCCGCCGTCCGCGTTTTTTCGGCCCCGTTCTTAACTGTTCTAATAATTTATCGCAAGTGGCAGAGAAAAACGGATCTGGAGGATCGTCGCATATTTCTTCTTTTATAACCGGTGGGTCTGGTAGTTCGATTACTGGCGGTTCTATTTCTATATTATTACTCGGTCCTTGTTTTGTTAACGATTTTCTATCACGACGTAAATCATCTAAAGATATATCTAGTACATGTGTTTCTGCTTCCGAATCACTATCAGGGAAATCGAACACAGATGTTTCTGAAGAGCTACGAAGAGAAGAGTCGCGTTGTGATACAGCGGCTGCTGTAGTCGATCCAGTTACGTGATTATGTTCCTCTTCTGGACGACTAAATAATCTTCTTCGCGGTAGTACTGGTATCCTTTCTGATATTAATTTTGGCGGAGTTCCGTTAGAAGAGGTACCGTCTGTAGAAGCAGATAGTTGAACATCCGTTTCTGACTTGATATCTTCATTAGGTGTACTAGTAACTTGAGTTTCGTCGGAATTAGCTCTATTGACTTGAAGTTGTGACGGATCCACTTGTTTTAATTCCGCTTTTGTACGTATACGAGCTGCTAAATTCGCAGCAAGTCCGTCCAAATCTGCATTCGAAGGTATGCTTGTTGGAGGAGGTACACTAGCAACCGGATAATTATTATCTAAAGGTGGTGATGTTTTCACTTCAGCGTATTTTTCATTAACGGGAGTAGCGATTCCATTTCTCATTTCTAAGCGTACCGAATCGACTGCTCGTGGTAAATGGAATTTCTGCATCGGTTGAGAAGCAGCTTCTAACATACTACTAGCTTGAAATGGAGGAAGATTGTGACGACCGATACTCGGTGGCTTCGCTTGTATCGGTGCAGTGACTTCAGTAGATGGTTGTTGGAATGTGGGTCGAATTCGATTCTGCATCGCTGATACATCGTTCGCGTTCATTCTTTCTTGCTCGATACGTTTTTGTGCTTCTTTGGCTTCTTTTTTCTCGAGACTAGTCCTTAACAAATTTATCACGCGTATGTCTGCACCAGGCCCCACATTATTTGTAACCGAGTGATTCGGTAACCCTGCGTGTTGAAGTTTCGAATGCGAATTACTTCGTGAAAGATTTTGATTCGATGAATGATTATTTTGCGGCATATTCGTTTGGTTTTGGTGCTGCTGGTACATATTTTCTGCCTGGGCATATGTTTGTTGATGAGTGGTCTGTAAATGATTTACTTGAGGATGTGGTTGGTTTACTGTTTGCGAATATGGTGGATGACTTATTGTTTGTGACTGTGGTGGTTGTAAATGCGCCTGTTGTTGATGACTCATCGGCGCGTGGACAGATTGCGTAGGGACTTTTTGGTGCAACTGCGGTCTGTATTGATTCATATATTGATGTGGTACATCGATTTGGGTCCGATGTGCCGGTGCGGCGACTTGTTGATTCGATGCATTGATATGTCCGTTAATAATTGATTGGTTATTAACATACGCTTGTGCTTCTTTCTGTTGTAATTCTTTTTTCTTCAATTGTAATCTCTGATCTATTTCTTGATCTATAGTCTGTCTCCATGTATCCACTCTCGGTATCTTATTAGGTACAACCGGTATGACTGGCTCTCCCATACGTTTCCTCTGCATGTCTTTCGAAGAAGTCGAACTTTGATATATATTATGATTCTGATTTAAAGGTGGAAATTCGACACGCGGAAGTCCATCAGTACGTTTTGTGGTTTCTGTAATCGGCGTATACGCATTACTTCCTTGCGCCCCTTGAACATTTACCTGAGTGTTATTGAGTGGCATTCTCTGACTCTGAGCTAGTGTTTGGTAATAGGCGGGCATTCTGTTATCGTATGTTTTATCGTTGATTAATTTTCGAGAATTTATTGGTTGGTTATTATAAGATTTATTATCAAACGAGTGTCGCGGTACATTCAATTTAGGATCAGCGACATTTCTCGAATTGGTGTTATTCAAAGAAAAGTCGGGCGAAAAATCAACTCGCGGAGCTGTAACAGTCGTCGCGATCGGCGGCATCCTATGATTGGCCATTCGTTGATCGTATGTATTTTGGTTAGGTAAATGTGGTCTGGATGCTTGAATAGAATGTTTTCCTGTCCTTTGTTCTATTATGTGTATATCATCGTCGGCCGTCGAATCTGCAGAAGTCCGTACGGTTTTAACAGAAAGATCTAACGGCGATTCTCGTTTCGTTTTCGAACTTCTCTGTGCTGAATCTACCGGTATTCTCGAATTTAGAGCTGTTGCTGCAATATCCGAACGCAATTGTCCATTGTGCGTGGTTCCGTAATGTGTTTCCGTTGATGTTCTTCCTAGAGATGTCAGCGTTGGATGTGATTGCGATTGGTGGAGTTTGGATGGATTCTGTGATGCTTGTTGACGTTTAATTAACGCTTCTTGAAGTGCTGGTTTGGCATGTTGGTAATGATTTGGATGAATCGCGTATGAACTCGATGGTATTGTTCCTGTTGAAGTTGAAGTTGTTGTAGTCATACTATGACTTTGCGCTATTGTCGTTACATATGGATACCCGTTAGCCGATTGGTTATGGTAGCTAGACATTGTATGAGATATACTACTCGGATTGTAATTGTTTGGAGTTTGAAGGTAATTCTTCGACGTGTTTTCTGGTACTGCGTGGCTTTTCGGAAGGTACTGTTGCGTGTTCATACTCGAGGAACTCGACGTTCGCTGTTTCTGACTTAATCTATGCGAAGCGTCCCTATTCGTCTTATTTA
Source organism: Neoneuromus ignobilis (assembly GCA_029203775.1). Taxonomy (NCBI): domain Eukaryota; kingdom Metazoa; phylum Arthropoda; class Insecta; order Megaloptera; family Corydalidae; genus Neoneuromus; species Neoneuromus ignobilis. The sequence goes on from CP092095.1 coordinate 24,343,168, forward strand.
AATAATTCGCTGACGAAGAAAGAGCCGCGATCGGTGGTAAATTGTGTGTTACTTTCAACGACTGAGATGTTTGGACCTGTGGCGTCGGATATGTTGTTTCCTGCGACTGACTACTTTTTATATTTTGCATTACTTTTGGGTATGGATATTGTGTCGTAGAATGAGAAGAATTCGACGTGATCTGCGTTCCGTGCGTGAGGTATTGTGAACTTTGAGAACTCGGTATCGCATACTGCTGGTTCATATTCCTACTTGATACAGCAGTATTAGAGTAAGTCGATCTTTGAGGAATCGATGGTTGATAATTCACTGATGCATGAGGCTGATGATGCGTAGTATTTTGTTGAGACGCAGGAGTTGATTGTAATTGTGGAGGATACGTATGACTCGCCTGTGAGGTTTCTTGCGATCGTGACGCTAAATGTGTCGTAGGCATTTGGTTATATTTAAGATTATGCGAAGGCGATTCATTAATTTCTCTGCCTGCATATCCCATTAAATTTTGTTCTTGAGATCTGTTCAAATTCGTTACTTGACTTTGATAATTTGTTACATTCTTCGTTGAATTATCTTTGACTTTTGAAGCAATGTGTTGCTCAGTCGTAGGATATCCCTGCGTTTGTATTCTTCTCTCATATTCTTGAGTTCGATGTTGTATCTGATGATTGTTCATGTGACTTACTTGCTTAACGTTTTGTGCACTCGCGTATGTATGAACATTCCCACTGGTTAAATCGTGAACAGTGTGTGATGGCTTTGATTGGATATAAAGATGATTTAACCGTGAATCCGAAACGTTCTGCTGACTAGCAGGAACTATACTATTTTGCACGTACGGATTTGGAATCATTTTAACCGAATGTTGTTGAATCGCAGATGATTGCTTTGAAGGAATATAATATGACTGTTGGTTATGATGTTGTGCCGAGTTTGTTTCAGCGCTAACTCGTGACATTGCTTGCGAGAAACTCTGCGAGTTAATATGTGGCGTTTGTTCTCCCGAACTTGTTTTTGATTTGGAAATCATCTGAGGATACACTGACAAATTCCTCGAATGCGATGTCGGCGGTAAATATTCGTAATTTGAACGATATAATCTAGCATCGTTCGTTGTGTTTTGTTCAGTCGATGTTCGAACGGACACAGATTGTTCATGCGGTACAGGAGGACGATACTCCTGAGATATTATTGGTACTTGATGCGAATACGTTCGGTTGTCGTGAACTCTTGCATTTATCGTTCGAGAATCTTGGACAGGAGCTCGGATTTCTGGCTGGTGTGTTCGTACGTCTTGTGCTTGCGCTGGTGTTCGTTGATATTCATTTAAAACACGGTAGTCCCTAGAAACTTGTCTATTATCGTACGAAGCAGCTATCCGAGCGTCGTGAGATTGTCGATAATCCGTATTCTGAGAAACTCTCAATTCTTGAGGGACAGTTCTGAATTCTTGAGCAACTTGTTGTTGTCTTAAGTCAGAAGCGTGTGTAGAATGATGAAAATCTTGATTAGGAACGTGTTTACTATGTTCTTGAGCTACCTGCCGCACATCTCGATTAGATGGTGGTCTAGTATCTTGAGGCACCTGTTTTATTTCTTGCGAAGAAGACTGTTTCATTTCATGGTGAATATTTCGCATATCCTGTACAGGCAATCTTTCATGTGAAACAACATGTCGCATATCTTGCAAAGGTATTCGCAGTTCGTGGGCGGGTCTTATTTCGTGATATGATCTTACATCGTGTGAAATTAAACGTACGTCTTGTGAAGAAGGCCTCTGTTCTTGCGAAGGTCTCGTTTCTTGTACAGATGGTCTGATTTCGTGCGACGTTCTGATTTCATGTGAAGACCTAATCTCTTGTGAAATAGGTTTCATTTCTTGAGACCTGATTTCTTGCGACGTTGGCCTCATTTCGTGAGAAGGAGGTCTTATTTCATGAGGCGGTGGTCTCATGTCATGGGACACTGGTCTCATTTCATGCGAAGGAGGCCTTACTTCATGAGATGGTGGTCTCATTTCATGAGACGGTGGTCTCATTTCATGAGATGGCGGTCGCATTTCATGAGACGGCGGTCGCATTTCATGAGATGGCGGTCTCATTTCGTGTGAAGACGGTCTCATTTCATGAGACGGTGGTCTAAATTCATGACTCTGTGGTCTTGAACCTCGCGAAGAAGGTCTTTGTTCATTCGAAATCGGCCTTCGACTCATTTTGTTATCGTACTGTTGTTTAATTTCTTGAGAAGACGAACGTCCTTCAGGTGGTCTGTAATGCTGCGTGGATATGTATTCAACAGACGCAGGACGGTTTTCTTGCGTATCTTGATTCGTAGAATACGGTTTATTATATAAAACTGAATTACTGTTGATAGATGCAGATCTAACATCGTACGGACGAGCCTCAGTAGAATTAATTCGAGGCTCTAAAGTGACAAGTGTTCGTTCGTCCTGCACAGGTCTGTAATCGTACGTTTGTACAGGCCTTAATTCGTGAATTTGCGTGATTCTTGATTCAAGTGACGGAGGACGAAATCCCTCATGAACTTGTGTAATTCTAGAATCGTTAATTACAGCTCTTCCTTCATTTAAGTGAATTCTCGCATCACTCGGTAAATGTCTTATTTCATTTGATGAAATTTTAGTGTCGTTAGGAAGACATATTCTTTCATTTGGCGTCACTTTTATTTCACTAGATAAAGGTTGCACATCTGTCGACGAAGACCGTACATCAATCGACTGTCTTGCTTCAGTCGAAGCAGATCCAATTTCACGAGACGACGGTCTTATTTCATTTAAATTCGTCCTTGTATCATTCGAAGACGGTCGTGTTTGAAATGGCGATCGTACACTTTGCGTTTCGCCGAAATGAGGCGTCGGATGTTCTCGCGACGCCTGTAACATTTTATAACTTAAATGGTAATTCTCTTCGGTCGACTGTCGGTCATTCCGCGAAAAACTTTTCGAATTTTCTAAGACCGGCTGATGTTCCCTAGACGATTTTTTTACTTCGTTCGCGGTTTCGTTTAAATTTAAAGGAAGCGATTGCACGTCAGTTGTATTATTGTAAGGTTTTTGTAGTACTTTGTTATCGGAACGATTTGTTTCAACATTAACATTACTACTAACACTTAACTGTACTTCACTTTCGTTATTTTTCACTGTACAACTATTTGATTTGTCAACGTTCGCGTCATTTTGCACTTGTCGGTCACTTAAAACTGAACTAACATTTGATTGCACTTCACTAATAACATTTGATTTATTCGTTTCGATAATGTCTTCGGATTTTGATTCGTTTTGTTGAATAGTACTTTGATTCGTCTCTGAACACGGCGTATCCGATATCGGAGGTCCCGGAGACGACATATAACTATTAGGCGTAGGAATGTGTGGAAGCTGCGCGGTCGGAGTTAGACAGGGCGACGATGACGAACTAGTAGTACTCGGTTTCTCCGTCGCGTCGGTTTTCTCTGGAGGAACTGGACGAGGCGTCTCGTCCTCTTTTTCATTTTGTTGAATCGGCACGTTCGCAGCATCTTCGCGTGCTGCCGGTGCCGTTTGTACGCTATCGTCGGTCGTCTCATTAGACGATTGATCACCGGCTTGTCGGGTCTGCGGAGGCATAGAATCGGCCGCAGACTGTACAGGCTCCTGTTGTTGTTGAGACTGTTGTTCAGGTTCTACTGGTTCAGCGATTTCCGGTGTGAGATTTTTCGTACTCGATTCAGGACTACTCACGCCGTCACTCGGGGCAGCCGGTAGCCCCTGGAAATACTGACGCGCGCCCTCCAATACGTTGGTAAAGGTCACATCCATGTCATTCGGGTGCCGCCTAGGTGCAGCAGCTTGTCTGCAACAAAAAAACGACAACAAATAAATAAATTGGATTTTTGAATTTCGTATTATATTAAATTAATTAAAAATATATATATTTTCTTTACAAATAAAATATAGCTTTTTAGTTAAGTATTTTTATATAGAGCATATATTCGATTAATATAATTACGTGATAAAATATACAATACTTGGGTATTAAAATATAATTAATATAAATGACTACCTACTACAAACTACACGTTTGAAAATAAATTCAGTATTTTATAAATTTATTTTGAAACTTGGATCGAGAATTGAAAATGTTTATTATATTTAGAAAAAAAAATAATAAGAGAAAATACGAAACGTATTGAAGAATTCTAGTCAATTGTTCTGCTTTAAAAATAGCACAAGTTTCGTAGCTCGAAAGACAATGCCTATAGCGAAAATATATATGTGTATACGTATTAGGTCAATGTACAAGATCTATAATTATTTTATAATAAAACGTAAATGTAACATTTTAAAATGTCTGCCTTATTTATAAATAATGTTTTTGATTCTTGTTTATTTTTTCTCAGATATTAACTGATTATTTTTAAACGAATTTCATTGATAACACATTGAATTATTAATCAATTGTGTTTAAAAATAACAAAATGGTTGTTAGATGATAAAGAAAAAGTACTGTAGCATTTTTTAAATATACCATGATACTATCTCATTTATTTTTATTTGTATAATTATTTCAAAATTGTTACAATTAACAGAATTTAAAAAATAATTTGGAAATATTTATATGCAACTATATATAAAAAATACACCTTTACAACAGTTATTATTTATTTTTTTTAATTTTGCGGTCGGATTTGACCTTTATTTGTGTTTTGTGCATGAATAACACAATAACACATATCTTTGTGGCATCTGTTGCTTTATGACCTAATTCTTTTTGCCATAAATAATACTTGAAGTGAATTTTTATTTATTTTCAATTATTTTAAATGTTATGAAAGTCTTTTTAAGAGATTAATAAAATTTAAATTAACTTAAATAATCACAATATTACTAACATTGTTATCTAAGTAAATGTACTTTTTCATAATAGGTTTTTTTTCGAAACTGATAATGGTTTACAAATAAATATAGTTTTTATGTACACCTTACAGGAATTTCAATTGTACGCTTCGTTTATATATATATATATATATATATATATATATATATATATATATATATATATATATTAATATAAATACTAATGTTACATGTGAAAACGTGTTAATCTTGTCAAAAAAATATAGAAGCATTTTACTTTTTAATGAACGCATTTGGTACAAAAATGTCTGTTTTGTAATTTTCACGGTCGTGAAAGTACTGTCCGCCCACTTTACCAACATGAACGTCTATTACGGTCACACTTCCACTGAGCAGACCCACACACACATACACACTCAATGAGACCACGTTCGTCAGATGTGTTGATAATATGTGAGGTATCGTATGCATGTATTTTTTTAAAAAAATATGAAATTGTGTCGAAACATGTCTAATAAAATACGATGTTATTTCAATTTCCATTAATTCGTTCATTAAAATAATCTCTCTGAAAATATAACACATGTACGATAAATCCATTGGAAATAAAAAAAATCCCAACGATGAGATAACGTCCGCATATATACAATTTGTACTCGGTTATAAATTTTAAATACGGATGAATAAATTCGTACTGTACGAAATTGGCGACAGAACTTGTCGCTGTGTGTTCAATGCTCGTGTAAGACATTCTCGTTCGTTGCACACACTTTCTACAGTGTTCGCTCGTTCGTACGTTCATTAGTGCTTGGTGACCTTTTAAGAAAAATATGCCTTTTTACAGTATCATGTCGAATTTAATTACTCGACGATATCGTGTTACAAATAACGTTTAAGTTAACTAACTGTAACATTGAAATGAGTGTCGACTGAATTTAAGTACTGACGTTTATATTTTCAATACATACTAAATAATTTTCATTATATACACATGTGTGTATATATATATATATATATATATATATATATCTGTGTGTGTTTAATTTAATTTCTTATATATACATATTTTCAGGCAATGTTCTTAAACTAAAATACTTAAATCTATCATATATTATTTGTCCACAAAAAAGTTAATTAAACAAAACTAATATTCTTTAAAAAATAAAAATTATTTCTAGACCAAAATATATCTTTTTTGGAATTACTTTATCTTATTTCGATGCACAAGTAGAGTCTCATTTTAATTAGATAATATTTATTTTTATAACACTTTTTTATGAATTTATTTCTTATTCACCAATTTTTTATTTAACAGTTAAATCCTATATAACTTTTTCTGATAATCTTTTTTTTGTATATCTAAATCTTAACAGTACTTAAAATTATGCTCCAACTTTTTCTTCATTATTTCATATAAAACATAAATTCATATGTTATTTTATCTTTTAAATATTTTTTAAAATTTTATATATATATATATATATATATATATATATATATATATATATATATATAGAATACATAAAATGTAATAAAACATTTACGTTAAATTATTGTAGTATAAACAATAACAGAGAAACTGATGGCAAAATTATGAAATTCCGAGAAGAGATAAACGAGAACGTCACACAATGATTTCAGCTGTTTACTTAAGAATAGTATTTAAATAATAAATTGTTGGTTATTATCAACAATAACGTGAAAGTGATACGAAATAACAAGCACATAATGAATAACGTGGACAGAAATGAACATATATAATAATTGGCTAGATTATTTATTAAAACGTACTATTGTATGATGGAAAATCCAGATATATACAAACATATGTAAATTTCGTTTAGGTATTTGTCCTGTTTTCAAATAGTTATAGTTCAAGTTCTTGCGTATTTCATTTAAAAATATAAGATGCGTTCTATTTTGTTATTTTTACTATTTATTTTTAGTACAACTAATTCTTGCATATTATATATATATATATATATATATATATATACACAACATAATTTTCTAAAATGATACGATCATAAACGAAATAAAAATACTTTCTGTACTTTTAACAATTGTGAATATATTGCCAAGAATTTGAAGCAAAGAAAAATAAATAAATATTTTTAGTTGATATTTTAGTACAGTACAAAAATATATAACATTTATTGCACGATTTAAATATAGATACGTTAAAAATGTAATTATTAATACGAATGGAAGAGATTAATGTGTATGAAAGTGCATTTTTACGACACTAAAAATAATTTAATCGAAAGTAAATCTAACATTCTTTGTATATAATTACTATTTAAAGATATTCAATGATTTTTACATATATATATATATATATATATATATATATATATATATATATATATATATATATATATAATTGAATTTTATAAAAATGAAGGTATTATCAGCACTTATCATACACAGATAGTTTGGCACATTACCTATTTCACTTTTACACAAATGAATCACTCTCTACACAATACTATGAAATTTTCTATGAGCGGACAATGAGTGGTTATTTAATATTTTTGTATCTTGTGTCGTTGGTTAATGATTTATTTGTGTATAACAATTACTGTTAATTTATTAAAAAAGTTATGTTACTTAAATGAAATGTTAAATTATTTTGTATGAAATTCGAAAGTAATTTTCTCAATCGAACAGAATTTTCAAAGTACGACAATTATATAATTTTAAATAAACAGCGATTAATATTTTATTTAAAATTTTAGACAAGTAAATGCAGTTTGTAAAAGAGTTGTTTCCAACTCAAAAAGGATTCACTAGTAACTTGAATGAAATCTTCACAATACAAATAGAAATAGATAAATATCTTTTTCGAAGAAAAAACAGTAATTACTAAATTACGGTTTTGTGAATTTTAATTACAGTTAATTCTGATTATATCTCAACGACGTCTGTTACGGTAATTACGTAGCAGCAACAGTTTTATACATTTTTGAACGATTTCATTCCAATGGTCTAGTTTTCTGATACAACCTTGGTTTAATTTTATATTTCTAGAAATCTTATTTAAAAAGCTTATTTTCTATGATTCATTGATTTTCAATTTTATATTTTGTTCCATTAAAACGTAAAGAGACAAGAACAAAAAATTTATTTGATATATATATTAAAAAAAATACCTAATTCTATTTTTACAACTATTTTTTTTAATTACACATCGTATGATACAATTTACAAAGAAACCATCACTTTTAAGACAACATTATGACGATAAGAAATATTGACGAAAGAGGATTAAAAATTCATAATTTTATTTCATTATAATTTCAATTAATTAACACTAATTAAGTAATATATCATCAATCATAACATAAAACCAAATATGTAATTAGATTATTATACAGAAATGAATGTTGATAAAAAAGTTTAAAATTTAAATTTGAATGTTTTCGTAAATCTATGACATTTTTAAAATCATTAATTAAAATATGTATATATTTTTCTAATTAGTAAAAACTATGTATTAGATATTTACAATTTTACTTATTTTCTTCAGTGAAAAGATTAGTTATGACTAGAATATCAGATATTTCGTTTTCTTTAATAATTTTTTTAATTTAGGCTGAGATATAAATCATATTCAATTATAAATAAATGAAAATAATTATAAATAGATTAAAATAATATATAGAAACTGTGTGAATCATATACACATGTATTTATATGGTATAAACGATAATCAATATATTTTTCTCTTTTGATAAATTTAATCGAAAAATTATTTTTATCAGCGGTAAACTGAAGTATAAATATTGGTAAAGAACCTTGAATCAGAGATACAGTAAACTGATTAAGGTCACATTAAAAAGAACATACCATGACCGCAGATTAGTATTAAAACTACCAACAAAAAATGTTCTAATATCACTGCAATTAATTCATTGTTTTATATTATTAAAATATTGTATTCTGAACATGAGAGCACAGTTATCGAAATGTGCATCGATCAAAAAAGTAAACAATAAACAAGTAATGAATACATTTATTAAAAAACTGTAATAGTGGGGAGCAACTTCTTTACTAAAAAAATAAATAAATCACACAGTTTCAATAACCACGATAATTAGTTATTTTTTTAAGTTTTCTTAACATACGATTAATTAATAAGATAAAGCATTGAAGAATCCTGAGTGAGATATTGTAATAGTAAAAGGGATTTTCTCTCAGAAACACAAAATGGTGCAAAAAAATAAAAAAAATCATACACGAAATGTCACTACTGAACATATGATGCATTTAAAAATGTTTCTTGTTCTTCGAATTGATTCTTTTCTGAGAATCAAATGTTGATTGTGTGACAGAAAAGGTCATTATCAAGTATATAAAATTTAATTATATATTAATACACAGAACATAACATTTATTTATTTATATATATATATATATATATATATATATATATATATATATATATATAATGAAAATAACTTTCTTCAACATTCTTATAATAATATAATTCTTATAATAATTGCACACGTGATTTTCGAGGATTTTGCAAGTTCAAACCTACATCACTTCTAACTTAAACCAAAAAATTTGGCACACAAATCTATGCATGATTTAAATTAAACCTGTTTTGGATACTAAGAACAATTATAAAAAAATCGAAATTAAAATCATTAAGTCATTAACCAAATATCGCTCATTATTACAACTGAAGGAAGTGATTTCGTTTCGACTAACTCACTCTTTTCTGAGAACTGTATCTGGGTCGATTTGTAGAAGAAAAAGGGTCAGTATCAGTTAAGAATAATGCACGATTCGCAACACACGTGTTTATACGAAATTATTAATTTGCTTTTCTTTTAATTTATATTCAATTAATAGAATAGTAAAGTTCGTGTTTATTGTTTTATTGTCTATTTAGAAAGTAGTATAAAAAAAATTGTTACTTAATCAATCTCTTTCATTTTTATATTTATTTTATTTAGGACGAAAAATAATTTCAAAAATGTTTGAATAAAAATTAAAATCATTTATGATCTAATATTAATATAGATTATAATTGTTGCAATTGAACAATAAACGGTTTGTTTTGACCAATCAATTCATTTCTAAGAACCGTATCTAGGTCGATTGATTGAAAAAAAGGTCAATATCAGATTTGTATTAGATGAATACAACAATGTATTTGTTTCGCTACTTTTATTGTGATACTGAATAGTTTTTTTATTTTTCTGATACGTACGTTTAAAAAAGAATTTCTAGTGACAAACTTTCCATTTAGATTTTTAGTTATTTATCGTTATAATTGTATTGAAGAAAGTGTTCATCTGCATGTTTTTTGTTTTTAAAAAAAGTGTATATATAAAAAAGATTAAGTGTATTTAATGCTGATTATTTATATATTGAAAAAAAAACCGATTGATTTGAGGAAAGTAATTTTCGTACTATTATTTAGATGAAATATTGAATGTTATTTTAAACGTATGTGCAATATCTTCGTATTATATTCGATTGTTAATGTCGAAAGATCGCCCATGAAACGTTTTAAAAGTAAATACGTTTAATTGCCAAGAAAGTGCTGTTATAATATATTTAAAAAAATCACATCGCACTAGCCCTAAATATTAGAACAAACACACTTAGCACAAATCCGTACGGTAAATTTCGCAATACGTACATTATTATATCCATGTTAAGGAGGCAACAGAAATACAACCGACAACACTCTCACCGAAACTATCACCGAAATGTGACACACTTTTTTCCTCAACAATTATCACTAAAACAAACAGCCACGCTGTTGGATCGAACGAGAAACAGAGACACACGTTTATTTATAAATCGCACGAATGCAACGGAATATTATTTTTAATATAAAACTGAAACTGGACACGTCGTTATTGTCGTCGCACGTTCGGACCGTAATCCACAATTATATTTAGCACGGATACAACATAATTTCCCGTTCATATTCCACGTAATGTGTTGTTCCCGACGCGATTTGTTTCAAATCGAACGACATGTCGACGCTGTGCGCGCTAGTGAAAGACTGGCATCTGAAGAAAAGTTGAACATTCAATAAAACTAAACAAAAAGTAACGTTGAAGGCATAAAATACCGTTAGTTGGCTGAGTCGAAGTAGGCCAACATTACCACAAGCTAGTGAGTAGTGATTCACAACATTACAGTCGTATAAACACATGCTCACATATAATTCACAGTGTGTTTGTAATATGTGTATACACATATGGATACATATATGTGTGTAGAGGAGAGGAGACACTCACACAAACACATATTTACGTATGTATAGACACACCTACACATGTATATACACACACAACACATGTGTGTGTTGTATGTGACTTTGTATGTGAAAGCATGTGTTCGATGTGTTTGTGCCACCAGAGCCGAGTCAAGAAATGTGTGAAAGTAGTCGAACGTCAGCATATACGACTTTGACCGTGGTGGAAGCGGGATGCACGATATCGCGAACACGTCGCTTTCGCTCAAGGTCGTGTTTATGTTTTGTGGACGAAACGACGACGACAATGTGTTTTTTCCTCATCGCCAATCCCTCACCTCTCATTGCGATTCAAATACAAACACACAATTATATCTGTGTATAGAATTTATCATAATATTTATAAATATTTGACACTGTGTAATAACGACGACAGGTTAATTTGAAATTTACAAGTTAGGTAACGAATTCCACGAATGAAAACTAGATGATGGACAAAAGGAGAAATAATGTAAAACAAGGATTCCCAGAACTCTACATAATTTTATTTAAAAATTTTTCAACATTTACTCCTATCACTATTTTTGAAAAGATTTTATAGTTCTATACTCTAAGAATAATGGCTGGACTGTCGAAATATACACTGGTGAAAAAAAAAATGTAATTACTGAACACTTGTGGTATTTTGAAAGAGATTCATTTACTAATGTAATTTAATTATAAATCCACATTCTGTTAATAATGTACCATTAAAATAGTTATAACGTAAAAGTTGTACAATCAATGGAGGAACTGACTGTATAATTAAAAACAAAATGAAATAATCACAATGACTCAGTAATTATATCACAATTTTGATTTGTGGAATTCTAAAATTTTATAAACTTTACATCTAAGAGAATAGTAATAGAGAAAAAAATATACATAAATATTTTAATCAATTTAAGAATTTATTAGCAATTTTATATATAAAGTATGACAACAGTTAATAAACTTTTATTATTAGCTCAATAACAAAATATATTTGGTATGAGTAGTATTTGTTTGATATAAATTCATGTTTGTTTGCGTGTGTATTACGAAAATGATCACTTGTAAAATGAAAAAATTGTGGGTTAATCCATAAATCAATTCCATTTAATGAATGTATTGAAATGTCCCCTCAAAGACAAATGCGTCAATTACAATTTTTCCAAAAATAATATCAATATATTTATTTCTAATTTTCCATAACATTAAAAATATTTATAAAATGTAATACCGATGAATTATTAATATAAAGATCATCGTATTAATCGAACAATCTGCTTTGTTTAAAAACATTTCGCATTGTCCTGAAAAACCGTCCATTAAAGAGAATTTTGTTCATTACAATTTTTTTTACTGATTTCATGCACGTTCGTTTTTTATCACACAGAGGATTAAATTTTAAATTACGATGTCAAAGAATACATTAATGAAATGATTCTTTCAAAAAGTAAAACTCACTCGAATTAACTGATGAATCAGTTTCATTCGACGAACGTTTATTTTACTGACAAATGCCTGTTCGATGGAATTACGTTAAATGAAAAGTAAACACGGTGACTAATTTACTTCTTTTGTGGTATTGAAATTTTGTTTTATCAATTTTTTTGATTTGTACACACAGTTAGGAAAATGAATATACAATTATGAAAAAATTGACAAGAAAATGTATTGTTTTTAAAAAAAGTATAAAATTAAAAACTAGTAATCAAGATACAAACATTTGTATTTTTATGACGCAAATTCAATTTAACACGGTTTATAATCCACATAAAATACTGTAATGACGTATATGTATATCAATTTGATTTTTTTTTTGTATCTAACAATTTTTGTAATTCACAGATAAATATTTTTTTATTTATTATGCATTTCGATGATTGCTTAAAAATGTTTTTTTTAAAAAAATAAAGTTTTTCCCATAAAACTAGATATCAGAGTATGAGTCATAAAGAGATATCAAGTATTAATATTTTATTATTGATTTTTTTATTAACATATAAAAGGAAAAATTCAATAATATAACTGAATGAATAAAATGAATAAAAAATGATTATTGAACATTTTTATAAAATATTGTGGTATTCGAGATGAGTAATTCATTTGTGTTGAACGTCTTACATTAAAATGAGTTCATTGTTAAATGAAAATAATTTAAATATAAATTGTTGTATCTAGAAATTGTAATCCAGTTTTTAGTTTCAAAACATAATGGTTATGATTTAAAAATAAAATAGTTAAACATTATCTCCCACAATAATTTTCATTTTCAATTTTTTTATCATTCAAAAAAAAATTATTTATATATATATAAATTGTTATTTAATTCCTAACAGAAGTGTAAACTGATTACAAGAAAAAATCTACGAAAAGATAAGAACAACCATTTCACTCTCATTTTTCGTCATTATCTTAATCGCTAATAGTATCAAAATGTCTTTGTGTTCGATATTTCGTTCAACTGGAGTAATTACATCGGACCGACCGTCTTCATTTCTACCTGTTCACTTACCTACTACAAATACATACAGTAAATCTATTTGTGCAGACACCTATCTTTGATTCAATATAAATAGAAAGGAGTTTATTATCAATCGATCTATTTTACGGAAAACGTGCCACACTTTCCAGTACCAACACAAATGGTGATGTGAGGGGTTCAACAACAGTGACGTCTTAAATGCGCGCGCATTTATATACACGTGATTTGAATTTCACGTGATAAAAACATTACAGACAATTTCGGTTTTGTACGAAAAAAATATTCATACGATGAGATAAATGAAAATCCGTCATAATTACAATTATTATTTTATATGTGTTATTTCTAAGAAAATTCTTTCTTGATTGCTCTTCAAAGCTAAAAAAATTCAAGTACTTCAAGTATATCCGTTTTTAATGATGTTACATTTTACTTATATCTATTTTTGGATACATAAAACATATCAAAAAATGTAATTAATTAAAAAGAATGAAAAATAACGCAAAATATTTTTTTTAAATCATTATTTATTTAAAACATTGTTATGATGAAAATATCAATATTCCTAATGGAATAATTTAGAAATTATAAATCTAAAATGGCTTAATTTTTTTATATTTCCATTAGTTTGAAAAATAAAAGAAACAATTTTTTTTAGGTAAATAGAAAATTTAATAAATTCAACATATTGTCTTTGATATATTATTTTATCGTATATATTTAAATCTTAATAATACTTCGCTCTATTAATTTATATATATATATATATATATATATATATATATATATATATATATATATATATATATATATAATGTATGTAGAGTTAATAGTGAATACTGGTCATCTGAAGTACTGATTCAGCATATTTATTTCATTAACATGTACTACTTACTTCTTTGTGATACTTAATTTGTAATTTATTTAACAGATCATTTACTTTTTAAGGTTATTTTATTGTGTAATAACTGCTTTATGGTCGAACACACACAGTACTATTTAGAAATGATTTTCTAAACTATTTTGTTATGACTCTAAAATACTTACTGACACAACAATTTGTATTTATAATTAATGCAAACCTGTGTAAAAAAAATAAGAAAATTTTATTTGACGATTCGTAGACACTTGTAAATGTTTTATTTTTTATAAAGACTAATAAAACTTTTTTTTTAATTGCGAGCGTTAAAATAAATACCGTAATAGATTATATTAACCGAATGTTACAAAAAAAGTCCAGGTCAAAGCCGAATATTCTTCTTTTGAACATTGCAAAAAACTTGAATTCATAAAACCTGTACGTACAATAGTCTGAAAATAAATCACTGCAGTGCAAATATATAGTCACAAAACGTGAGGTTAATAACATAGCGTTAAACGATTAAGTGAAATTAAGTGCTCGGAGCGACAGTTAATATCATAAAAAGTTAATGGCGAAAAAAATAACTAATAACTGGTATAGTTACAATATTATGATATTGTATATTCAAATAGTTAATGATTGTGATCGAAAGTATTTAGTAAAGGATTTTTAACAGATGCTGTGCGTGTGTGTTTGAAGAAAATTATAAACCTATGAAGTAATAATTATTTTTTTTTAACAAGTATTATACATTTTGTATATCATTTGAACGGTTTTTATTATATATATACACATATACACACACATGTATACAGTTGCGATTTACGGTGAGTGCATCCATTAATTTCATCTCTAAAAATTCTTAGTGAACCTGAACGTTCATGACATAATAATCGATACATGTAATAAACAAGATGAAGTTTCTGCAGCTGCGTAAATCTAACAGACAGATTTATAAAAGTATTTGATTCGTATTCTTCATCGTACAATTTATCAACAACACGAATCGATACCAGATAACATTAATTTTCTTTAGCTAAGTTGAAAAGTAAAATTTCTTGATTGACTAGAAGTAAATATTTATCATTAATTTTCAACAAACGAGAAATAAATATAAACGTTATTAATTAACATCGACATAGATGTTAAAAATAATAATAGTATATAAAATGTATTATCTTTTTTCATTCCATGTTTTTTTTTTTTTGTTATTTATATTTCTTTCTCAATATATTTTTAGTTAGTTCATTTTTATGGTTATTTTGGGATTTAAAATACGTTTAAATCTTTAGACGCTGATTTAAAATTAATGCCTATTAAAAGTTCTTAATTGAAAAACAATAATGTCTCTATAATTGTATTATAAAACAGTAAAGATACTTTTTTAAGAGTGACAGCACTTAAAATTGAATTCTTATCGAAAGTTTTATCTAACTTAAAAAAACACCTTTATATATGTGTGTGTATGAAGATATAAAGGCATGATAAAGAGTATTTTTTTTAGGTTAGATAGAACTTTCGATAGGGATTCGATTTTTTCACGTTTAAAAAAACACTCTATATAATGAATATACATATATAAAAATAATAAAAAAAAATTAAATGAGGAATGATTTAATTAAAATTTCCAATTTTCTCTACTTATCGATGATAATTAAATCTTTATTTAATTACATATATAAACAAATTAGAATGAACAATAATCGAGTATTGAATATTTTAATGAAGAATAGAATCGATGCCTTTATAAAAACAAATTTAGAAATTTGGATTTAAATTATAAATCAATCTATAATTGAAATAAGAAAATCACTTATGAAGACGTATAAAATTTGATTAAAAGAGCAAATATGGTGACATGTATTTTAATAAATATCCTTTGTTAATTTAGTGTATTTTCTGTTTTAATATGATTTTATAAGATTTCATTTCATAATTAAATACAATTATATTGTGGCAATAAAATAAATTTATTGAAATGAAATTCATTCATAAAAGAAATATACATAAACACTACACAAAGTAAATATTAATAAAAACTGGAAACATGTTTATCATAAATAATATTAGTATGTTATTTGGTTTAAGTAACAAATACAAAATTTTCTCCATATACACAATTTATTCTAGTGTAACTACTTGTTTGAATATGCAAGGAAAATGTTAATACATCAATTTTACTGCAACTTCGATAAGAAGTTGCAAACAAGAAATTATATATATATATATATATATATATATATATATATATATATATATATATATATATATATATATTGTGTGTATAAAACACATCGATCTTTTTAAAAGTCGCACGAACTTGTCTAAAGAAATATTTTGCGGTTGGCGCAACAAAGGCGAATAGCTAAGTAAGTGAACGATCGTGTCAAATATTTAATTTAAAAAGTTTTCGTATCTCAGTGAAACGGGAACACGAGCAAACGGACGCTACGCCAGGTTATAATGTTCGGTGGTGTTCGTCAGTGGTGGTACATAAATGTTTTCCGATGAAAAATTTGATATTTTTAGACACATTTAATAAAATACACTAACATGTTATTTGTAAGGGTTTAAGTTTGCATTTTTGGTTATATGAACAAAAAATTAAGACTTTTAATAAAATTTTTCAATGTGACAAACTGTATTTTTTGGATTAATAATTTTTATTTTATTAGAAGAAGATCTGGAAGCTTAGTAAAAGCGATTAGTTATCCAAAGATAGTATAAATAATTTTCTCTTAATGCTGTTTAAATTACTAGAATCGAATACATTTAAATTTCAAAATTTGATAATGTGGCTATTTGTATTGTTTAAACATTAATAACTACTCCTTTTCGTTTTCTCATCAAAATCTTTTCTTATAATACATATTTTATTAATATCTTTTCAATATGTTATAACTATATTTTTTAATTTATCATTTAATGAACAATTCAGAAATCAGATTTTTTTTAAAATAAAAATAAATCGTTCCTATAATTCTATACTCATATAAATGAACAAACATGGACTTTTTTTCAAATTCCCTAACAATACCAATTAATATCAAACAAATTAATTAAAATTATTTGGTAAAATCAATTATAAAACACTTTTCAATAACTGTATTTTCCAAACATGATTTAAATCAAAAAATATCAATAACGTATTGAAATATTTTATAAGATTTCCTAATAATATTTCATAACAAAAACTTGAAAACAACTGTTACAAAATTCATATAGGACCGATAACAAAAGGGTCTGTACCGCCACTGTATTTTCTCTAACACACTACCACCTATTCAGTTACTGTTGTGATGCTGCTGAACTCGACAAAACTCGATGCCGCTTTATTAAACTTTATTGTTATAATTTGTGTGAAACGTGTTTAATTTTCGTCTTTGATGTAAACAGCTTTTGTAATGTTGGTAAACTTGACGTAGGGGGGAAATAAATATCAGAGCTGAATTTGTATAAAGTTCATATTATTATTATTATATATCCATATATTATTATTATTATATAATATAGTACAATATTATATATAAATATAAATATAATCAACATAGTTCTTGTTTTCAATATATGTACATTGAATAGAATTTAATAGTAATTTATATTAAAATACTTGGGCAAATATGTATATATAATATTGTTAGAAATGATTTGTATTGAAATGAAGTCGATATTTTAATTTCAATACGCACGATACAAAATGAAAACAATTTTTTACCACTTAATTATTTCATCGACAATACGCATTTCGCCTATAAGAGAGTTTTTTTTAAAAAAGTAAGACCAGTTTCAAGCTGATAATATATTATTCTCATTTGAAGTTGGTTGCGAATGATTTTTGATACGTGTTCTTTGTAATTATGTAATTTAAACAATTATAAATAATTGTATTGTCAGGTGAAAACATAAATTATTTAAATATTAAGTACGAGTATATTATTTCGAATTGATTATAGACCTGAAGTGAATAAATTAGTGAAATTTATATAAAAAAAATATATACAGATAAATAACATAGTACATATATGAAATTCGATTATTTATGCGTGGAATTTTAAAATTATTCTATGTATTTTCTATAAATGTTTTTTTATAAAAATATAATTGCAAATATTTATTACATGATGCTATGCACTTTATATCGAATGTTCAAACTATGTGCATTTAAAAAATATTTACATTGTTTCAAGCTTAATTATTTTATAAAAATATGATACATTAAAAAATATAATCATGATATTTAAAAATCGCTCCACAAATTATAATTGTAAAATAAAATTTTGTTTAAAAAAAATATTTTTAAAATTAAGAGTATAGAAAAAAATCCTTATATTATTTTCTTTAAAAAAAAATAAACACTGAAATCTACTCGAAAATATTAAACTAGTACCAGAATGTAAATTCCGTACAAATGTATACAATTTGATGTTCTAAGCTTTCGAGCTTATTTTATTTGTAGAGCACCGTTTCAAACAAAAAAAAAATGCTGAAAAGATAAAATGAAACATTGTCAAAGGTGTCTAGCAGCAGCACGCTGCTCCATATTCACGAACGAACACACGCGCGTTTACTCGCACACAAAGAACCATCTAAAAGCGACACGCTGTAATATCATTCA